>JANAVB010030217.1:1229190-1628784 GCA_029216955.1 Iris pallida | reverse complement strand
GGAAGCCGAGTTTCGATCTGTATATTAGGTTTTGGATAAACTAATTGATACGAAGCGAAGCCAACATAACCACGATTCAAACGCAACTTGTAGGCCTATATTTCGATTACTGTGCAAGAATTAAACCCATGATAAAGTTGTGCGAAAAACTGTTTTCAAAATAGTAAATTTCTGAATTTTTCTCCGATACGACGTGCGCCCGACAAACCGGGCGACGTGGTCGCACGCTATACACATCGAAAGGCACGTATGGACATTGCGGACATGTGGGAACTGACGGAACTCAGTTTTGTCGTGTGTGCGCGACGAAACTAACGCGTATCCGTCAAGATACCTCCGTATCGACATTTTGCAAACTTGCCCATAACTTGTGTACAGTCGTCGAATCGAGACGAAACTTCTACCAACAGGTTTGGATCGAAATTCTGGTCCTGTTTGCCAAGTTTGGTTCGATTCTGAGAAGGTCGAATCGGAACCCATTTTTGGCGGGCCCGCGACCCACTCAAACGGGCAATTTTGTACATGGCTCCTCGAATCCAAAACTGGACATATCGTTGAGTTCCTCTCCTCAAACTGAAACCGTAGACATATAGTTTGACGACTTTAGAGACCATAGACCTTGGCACGTGTTTCGGTGCAAAGCGGGTCCAACGGCTGACGTCATTTTGACCCGAAATTACGATTTTGCCCCTGTTTCAGAATTTGACTTTTGGATAGGCATTTCCTGGTATATCTTCTTCACGAGATCATTTTTGATGTTTGTTTCAGCATTTGGAGTCATCTGTGATTTGTGATTTTTGGTGCTGACACTTGCTACTCTTCGATTTGCCCTTCTCGCACCGCAGGCAAGATACCTTGCCACCTTACTCTGTGATTATTATATTCTTATTTTTAGTTGTTATTTTCAGCATTTTATTTCGTGATATTTAAACTGTGCGTCCAAGTCACACTTGGGTGCAAGCGACTCTATCGGTCGTTTTTTTTTTGCTTTATTTATTCTCTTGCATTGACTTAGTTTATTGACCACCCATTGATGTTGAGGTATTGGTATATCTCATACGCCTTGACACTTGTTGTATCACGTGATGTAAGTCACATGTAGGACACGTTTCTGCGTAGTCGGCTGCTCACGATACTTATGGAGCGTGCGAGGATAGGAGTAACCAATAGTATTGCGTGTTAGAAGACTTGGCGGTTACTAGAGGTTCATACAATCATGGAGATGACGATACTAGGCATTGGGTGGGGAGAACATACCTGACGAGTGGGCTTCTTTACACTTCCATGATTACCTGTGCGCTCCTCCGGAGACGCAGGCTCCAGGCGCCCTCTGACGTTTCCCAGAGCGTTATGGACGTAGCCCCTTGCACATTGTGCCCTCTGACGCTTCCCGAGCGTTATAGACGTAGGCCCCTGGTACCTTTATGGGAACTATGCCGATCCCATTTACAGCCAGGGCTCATGCGTCGAAGGATTGTGTCTCAACTGCATATTCACAGTAGAATGGCCAGGAACCCGATTGCATGCATACCTTTTTCTCTAATTATATTATCACAGTTTATATGGCATGGTGTTTTCTTGTATCTTGCTATGTCCCCTGAGGACCTGGTTATCTCTCCAGGTTTAGACGATTTTCCACAGGAGTACGGAGCGGCTTTGGAGCTATCTTACATTGATGACGAGGCAGTGCCTTATGATCTCTAGTCTATTTCTATCTGAGACAGTTGTAGACATTATTTTACATCTATTTTCTTTCTATTTGCGGAGGTTGGACTCCGATCTTGTGAGACTATTTTCATAGCTGTTTGGAGTGAGTATGTTCACCCTGCTATCTTTTGATACTCTTATTTATTCGTTTGGACTTTATTATCTTCTGTGTTGAGCTATGATGAGATTAGATATGTTATTCTGGCCTGTGATATTTTATTTACAGCTTATGTGCATATACGAGGATTCTGTATATTGGAGTATTCTTCGTATATGTGCAGCTGGCATGTTCACGTACTCGGTCCTACGTATTGTGGGACTGGGGCGTTACATGTTTTTGTGGTGGCCCATACAGGTCTAATTTAATATTGTTGGCTTACATGACTGTGCCCAACAAACCTGCATATAGGAATAGGAATATCTCATCCAGAACTACTACTATCCCTTGACTTCCAATCTTTTTGAAACTTCCTTGATTATTTGATTTTTTTCCATTTCTAATCTTTCCTAATATTGTCACGACCCGCACCCAGTTTTGGATACGAGACGTGTCCAAGTCTAGCCTACGCCGCAGTGTCGGCGGTAGAACGCTGTCTAGTACATAAACAAGTCATAGAGGCAATCTAGATCTCATCCACAAGATATGATATAATCCAATAACACAATAAACTGAATAATGAATGATAATAAAAATAGAGTATCCAGCTCATCATAAATCCAAGTCACGTCCGGTGGACACAAATCCACTACCAGTAGACGGAAAAATAATACAGAAAATGGAAATAATCGAGTCAAAACTGCTAATCATCAAAGTACCCTCGTCTGCAGTGGTACCGTGGTCCAATGCTGGCTCAAACCTGCTCGCGTGCACCTGGCTCAATACTCGGCTAAACCTGAAGAGATCATCAGGTCCTCAGAGGACTAGCAAGATACATAATATACAAGCCTTTCTAACAGTTTAATATGCATGAAAGAAATTAGAATATAAGCAGAGAAACTAAACAAGCGCGAGACACGAATATAGGAACAACTACGTATAAATGAACTGCTGGAAACAAGTAAACACGAAAATCATGGCAATACCAACCCTCGCCCCGATTGTGGACTCGCAGGTCAGTTTCAAGACAAGTCACCCTCGACCCATATGTGGACTCGCAGGTGCAAAGGACAACCCTTGTCCCGTGTGTGGACTCAGGTTGGAAACAAACAAAAATAAGAAAAATAGCAGTTCAATCTATAACGTGATCGTCCTACGATACAACACAAACCATACAAGAGAAACACATGTCCAATAAAGCTACAAGGCTAACTGTGAGCAATGGTAAAGCACAAGTCAACAGTCAACTGAATAATGAAAGCAGAGAAGCATGTAAATAAAACTGTATTGAAAGGCAAGACATACTTGCCTTAGGTCCTGAGCCGCTGTACGGGTCAAAATCCGTATCAAGTCCGAGTATCCTGTTTATAAATTCATAATGATCAATAAATGCTATCTGTGGGAAAATAAGACACTTTATTAACTAGTTTAATGAGTGGCCTAGGTTATCTAATTCACTTAGGCATGTAACTACTAGCTCTAAAGTTTATACTTTGGTACCTACTCCAAACCTTGCCAATGGTAGGCTCTGTTATATGCTGTGATTCAATTATTCATCAATTGGTATTCCTTCATTATCTACCTGAACCATATTGACCAATAACCACCAAACCTATGTTGCCTTTTCCTTGCCTATGTGGTACACCCAAGACAACACTACACTTGCAACAGCCTCTAAATGATGTAGACAAGCATTTTCTTTTAGGCCTACTATTGTAATCTTCACCCAAGTTCCATTCTGAAAGCTTGCTATGCACTGAATATAAGGTCCAAGTTCAGTTTACCAGTATATATGCTTCAGGCTTAACTTAGTATAATAAATCAAGCAAATGAATTTGCAAGGATTATTAAATAGCCATAACCCCTTCATTCGAACGAGAGACCTCCAGTTCTAAGAAAGTCTTCCACTCCACCCTTTGTGCCCCCTTAGAAACCTCTGTCATATTGACATAACATTCTGAAATCGAAAAAGATACATGGGTTGTAACTTGGAAGGTATTCCCATGTAGATCAGAAAGTACCAAGTAAGCCCTCAAATGAAGACATCATAACTCGCCTACAATATGATACAAAATAGCCCATACTCGAGCCTACATAAGAAAGTGTGGGAAAATTTAACGGAACTAAAACATATCAGTCTATAGATTGATAACACCATCCCCTCCCCTACTATCCAACACAGGCAATTGCAAATATAGGCATAACAGTCCCTTTCATATGGTGACTGATAAAAGATCAAATAGACTAAACAATATAGTTTAATTCTCAAGCCTACACAAATCTTGGCTCTCCAATATCCTAATATATACTCCACTTCCCCTGTTTGCAGGCACCAAGCTTCAGTCACACTTGTTCAAGTCCTGCCTAATGTCCATCTCCCATACTCTTCTCTCCATATCATACTCTCCCCTGCTATCCTTGATACTCCTGGCAAATGTTAGATACCCAAATGTAACCCACTGAAAGTTGATACTGATTTACAGTAGTGTAAAGGACTAAATATCAAGACTAACATAAATGTGGGTATGTCTAATAAAAATGGATACATTAGGCATCATAACCCTGACCTCTCTGTTATAGAAATAAAATAAAATTGATAACGAGTGAACAAGGAGTAGATTGGCAATTCAACAAGCAACCAAGGCCCAACACTCCCTGGTATCTGCAGGGATACCAACTAAACATTTCTCCTCTGCTACCAAGTGAAGTACCTAGGGCTATCCCACATTATGTTCACAGGCAGGGATAACCACTGTCCTATAGGTGCTGCTCTTTATAATTCCTGGTACACTACAAAGGACCCCAAGCTCTTCACTCTAGACCACCAATGAAACTCAACTCAAGGAGGTCTGAACACTTAAGGTGAAAGGAGACTGAACCAATAGGGATTCACCTGTACTCATAGCAATTATCTGAACTCAAATGTAGGACAGAATAAGTATCTGATACTTACTAATCCTATATGCTCTGATACATTAGAGTTTTAACTCAATTGTTTGGACCTTACCTATGCTTGGTTATCCTGGGTGCACTCTGACGACATGTCTACATAAAACAAACAAAACTCCTCATAACACAGTGTATATTAATGGGCCATTCCTTGGTGCCCCTTTTCTTAAGGTGGTGTCACAACCATTAGTATGCAACAAATACCAATTGTGGTAAGGTATCCATCTGCCACAGACCTAGCTCCCTACAACTGGGTCAAATATATATATATATATATATATATATATATATATATATATATATATATATACTCAGTTACTGCCTAGGTGACCTATACCTAGTGATATTTAGTGTCCTAATATATAGTCTCCATCACATCTATCATGGAGTCATATGGTTGATGAAGTACCTGTGTCCTTCGAACCTGGGTAAGGTGAGATAGGTAATACTCTAAGGGTCAACATTATATACATCTATATATATATATTATATATATATATATATATATAGGCAATCTCTTTTTCCTGCCTACATATGTGTAGTCCCAATTATCAGTATATGACTGATATAGTGAGCCCGAATCCTAGCAGGCTATCCCCAATATTCTGGGCACATAACCAAGGTCACACGCATGTTTGATCATCCACACTCTAATCCATAAGCTGCCCAAACATAATGCCCAGCGTAGTGTCATTTGCCAGCAGAGGCTTGCAACAGGTGGAAGGTGGTTTCAATTGTTCTTGTTAACAACTAATGGATAACAATAGAAGTTCATGTCAGTGTCTAATTAATAGGTGGTGGCAAATCTTGCTCGACTGGAGGGCCTAAGGTCTATTCCCTTGTGGACTGTCGTCCTCTGTTCTAGACAGAGTTATACCTCTGTACAATCCCCAACCCATTTCCTGCTATCACCTACTTACAGCCCTCATTTGTGCATTCCCATCAATGTCTCCTTTAGACAATATCACAAATACTTATTTTAAGGTAATACTAAACAATTAATGATTAAAGGATCACATGATGGGATTAGGAAGAGTAGGGGATTACTTGTTGGAGGAGTAAATGCTCTGCTCTGGACTTCTTGACGCACCCTTCGTAAATTGAAGGAGGCGCAGGCGAAATCTTAGGGTTGTAGAGGGTGAAGGTTGGCTGGTACCACCCATATATATAGGCAATAATGGGGAAGTTGTAGATAAGAAGCAATTTCTGATTTGCAATCGTTTAGTTTGATCTTATCGAATCTCTCCATATGCGAGCAGAGGGAAGGATGTGGTGGTTTGAATTTAAATTGGGTTTTGAAGTAAGTCCCCTTGAATAAGGAATTTATATGCTGGGTCCTCCAGTTGATTATGAGAAGAACCCCCTCTTTCCCATTTTATTTACAATAAGTGCTAATATATATATATACTACATGTATAACTTGATTATTTAATTACAAATATGTAATAATTAATAATTCAGCTAAAAAAAATTAATTAGGGATTGGGGTCAAGGGCTCACAAATTACCAACCTTAAAATAATTTCGTCCTCGAATTCAAATAAAGCTATGATATAAATGAATAGTCAAAATTGTTGATACTAAAATATTTTCAAAATTCTCACAAAACCTAATATAAGACTCACAATTGTACTAATACTATGATCTACTATGCACTCCCGTCAACTCCTCCTTGTGCGGCTGGTAGTGGTGGGGCAGTCGCGTTTCGCTTCGAACAAAATCTAGATATGTGTTGGTTGGAACCACAAGTCCAACACAACCCTAACCGTTTGCGGCACTCTTCTTGGATATGACCCCTCTTCATGCAATACTGGCAGGTGGGAACGTCTTGGACTTGATATGGGGCTGCTTGTGGCTGCTGCTGATACTGTTGTGCTGCGATCTTCTCTGGAATATTGGATCGCTTTGCCGCTCTCGGTTCGTTGCTGCTTCCTCCTTGTGCGTCTCTGTCTCTCTTTCGTTATGCTTCAATTCTGTTTCTACTGCCTGTGCGACCTTCAAGATCTTCTCGTAAGTTGTGGCCTGGCTGGTGGCGATGACGATGCAGATTTCATATGAAAGTCCCTTCTTGAACTTCTTGCCTTTGGCTGCAGGGGTCAAAGCGTCTGCAAAACGGCTGAGGCGGGAGAACTCTGCGGTGTATTCGTCGACGGAGAGGTTGCCCTGTTCCAGGCTCTCGAACTCGTTCTCCAACTCTTCACGGGCTACTTCAGGAAAGAACTTCGTCTTGAACAGCTCCTTGAACACCTTTCAAGTCACATCTGGCGCGGTGAACTGAGGCTCGTCTCTGTACCATGTGTGGGCGATGTCGTAAAGCTGTATGCTGGCATTTTCGACCTTCAGGTCTTCAGAAACTCGAGCCCTTCGAAGGTTGCGGTCTACGTTCTTTAACCACTCATCCGCGTAGAGAATCCCTTCCGTTCCTTTGAATTCTCTGGGCCTAAGGTCCATAAAATTCTTAGAAGTTCCAGGGCGCGGCTGTGAAGCGTCCCTAGTCTGGAGAACCTCTCTCAAGGTATCGTAGAAGTCGTCAGCCTGTCGTGTTTGAGAAGTCAAGAGCTGCTGGAAGATCCCAAGAAGCGTGGCGTTGTCCAGCGCATGTGGCGAAGGCAGAACATGTGCTGGGTACAAGGCAGGCGCTGGATACGTCGCTGGTGCAGGGTGCATGGTAGGTACTAGATGTGGAACATATGCTGGCTGGAAGGGTGCAGGCTGATGGAAGGGTGCTGGTGGAGGAAAATCGTCTCTGCGAAATCTCGAGTATTGCATTTAAGCCGGGTCGTCCTGATGAGTAAGCTAGCCTCCCTGCGTTGGCGGAGTCATGTACGAGAAGAATCCTCCTGTAGCTGGTGGGGTGTTCAGAAAAGCGTTGTCCCTGTCTTGAGAATCCATTTACTACAATAAATGAAAACATTAGATGGCACGAAGATTTCAAGCAGGATGCAAGTCAAAGATTCAAATAGAAATCAAGGACAGAGATCAATACTGTTTTCAAGACACGTAGATGAGATCCTAATTTTCTAATCCTATGTGCAGGCTCACGACGGTACAGTGATGTAACCGCAGTGATTAACGTAGACCTGCATGGGCTACCAAAAAAACTTGTCATGACCCGCACCCGGTTTTCGGATACGAGACGTGTCCAAGTCAAGCCTACGCTGCAGTGTCGGCGGTAGAACGTTGTCTAATACATAAACAAGTCACAGAGGCAATCTAGATCTCATCCACAAGATATGATATAATCCACTAACACAATGAAAATAATGAATGATAATAAAAATAGAGTATCCAGCTCATCATGAATCCAAGTCACGTCCGGTGGACACAAATCTACTACCAGTAGACGGAAAAATAATACAAAAAATGGAAATAATCGAGTCAAAACTGCTAATCATCAAAGTACCCTCGTCTGCAGTGGTACCGTGGTCCAATGCTGGCTCAAACCTGCTCGCGTGCACCTGGCTCAATACTCGGCTAAACCTGAAGAGATTATCAGGTCCTCAGAAGATTAGCAAGATACATAATATACAAGCCTTTCTAACAGTTTAACATGTATGAAAGAAATCTAGAATATAAGCAGGAGAAACTAAACAAGCGCGAGACACGAATATAGGAACAACTACGTATAAATGAACTGCTGGAAACAAGTAAACACGAAAATCAAGGCAATACCAACCCTCGCCCCGATTGTGGACTCGCGGGTCAGTTTCAAGACAAGTCACCCTCGTCCCGTGTGTGGACTCGCAGGTGCAAAGGACAACCCTTGCCCCATGGGTGGACTCGCTGGTTGGAAACAAACAAAAATAAGAAAAATAGCAGTTCAATCTATAACGTGATCGTCCTACGATACAATGCAAACCAGTAGAAGAGAAATACATGTCCAATAAAGCTAGAAGGCTAACTGTGAGCAATGGTAAAGCACAAGTCAACAGTCAACTGAATAATGAAAGTAGAGAAGCATGTAAATAAAACTGTAACGAAAGGCAAGGTATACTTGCCTTAGGTCCTGAGCCGCTGGTACGGGTCGAAATCCGTATCAAGTCCGAGTATCCTGTTTATAAATTCATAATGATCAATAAATGCTATCTGTGGGAAAATAAGACATCTTTATTAACTAGTTTAATGAGTGGCCTAGGTTATCTAATTCACTTAGGCATGTAACTACTAGCTCTAAAGTTTATACTTTGGTACCTACTTCAAACCTTGCCAATGGCAGGCTCTGTTATATGCTGTGATTCAATTATTCATCAATTGGTATTCCTTCATTATCTACCTGGACCATATTGACCAATAACCACCAAACCTATGTTGCCTTTTCCTTGCCTATGTGGTACACCCAAGACAACACTACACTTGCAACAGCCTATAAATGCTGTAGACAAGCATTTTCTTATAGGCCTACTATTGTAATCTTCAACCAAGCTCCATTCTGAAAGCTTGCTATGTACTGAATATAAGGTCCAAGTTTAGTTTACCAGTATATATTGCTTCAGGCTTAACTTAGTATAATAAATCAAGCAAATGAATTTGCAAGGATTATTAAATAGCCATAGCCCCTTCATTCGAACGAGAGACCTCCAGTTTCTAAGAAAGTCTTCCACTCCTCCCTTTGTGCCCCCTTAGAAACCTCTGTCATATTGACATAACATTCTGAAATCGAAGAAAAGATACATGGGTTGTAAATTGGAAGGTATTCCCATGTAGATCAGAAAGTACCAAGTAAGCCCTCAAATGAAGACATCATAACTCGCCTACAATATCTGATACAAAATAGCCCATACTCGAGCCTACATAAAAAAGTGTGGGAAAATTTAATAGAACTAAAACATATCGGTCTACAGATTGATAACACCATACCCTCCCCTACTATCCAAACATAGGCAATTGTAAAATATAGGCATAACAGTCCCTTTCATATGGTGACTGATAAAAGATCAAATAGGACTAAACAATGTAGTTTAATTCTCAAGCCTACACAAATCTTGGCTCTCCAATATCCTAATATATACTCCACTTCCCCTGTTTGCAGGCACCAAGCTTCAGTCACACTTGTTCAAGTCCTGCCTAATGTCCATCTCCCATACTCTTCTCTCCATATCATACTCTCCCTGCTATCCTTGATACTCCTGGCAAATATTAGATACCCAAATGTAACCCACTGAAAGTTGATGCACTGATTTACAGTAGTGTAAAGGACTAAATATCAAGACTGACACAAATGTGGGTATGTCTAATATACAAATGGATACATTAGGAATCATAACCCTGACCTCCTCTGTTTTAGAAATAAAATATAAATTGATAAGGAGTGAACAAGGAGTAGATTGGCAATTCAACAAGCAACCAAGGCCCAACACTCCCTGGTACCTGCAGGGATACCAACTAAACATTTCTCCTCTGCTACAAAGTGAAGTACCTAGGGGCTATCCCACAATGGGAAGTTCATGTCAGTGTCTAATCTAATAGGTGGTGGCAAATCTTGCTCGACTGGAGGGCCCAAGGTCTATTCCTCTTGTGGACTGTCGTCCTCTGTTCTAGACAGAGTTACACCTCTATACAATCCCCAACCCATTTCCTGCTATCACCTACTTACAGCCCCTCATTTGTTGCATTCCCATCTATGTCTCCTTTAGACAATATCACAAATACTTATTTTGTAAGGTAATACTAAACAGTTAACAGATTAAAGGAACACCTGATAGGATTAGGAAGAGTAGGGGATTACCTGTTGGAGGAGTAACTGCTCTGCTCTGGACTTCTTGACAGCACCCTTCGTAAATTGGAGGAGGCGCAGGAGAAATCATAGGGTTTGTAGAGGGTGAAGGTCGGCTGGTACCACCCATATATATAGGCAATCAACGGAGAAATTGTAGATAAGAAGCAATTTCTGATTTGAAATCGTTTAGTTTGATCTTATCGAATCTCTCCATATACGAGCAGAGGGAAGAATGTGGCTGGTTAGAATTTAAATTTGGGTTTTACAAGTAAGTCCCCCTTGAATAAGGAATTTATATACTGGTCCCTCCTAGTTGATATATTTGAGAAGAACCCCCTCTTTCCCATTTTATTTATAATAAGTGCTAATATATATATACTACATGTATAACTTTATTATTTAATTACAAATATGCAATAATTAATAATTCAGCTAAAAAAATTAATTGGGGATTTCGGGTCAAGGGCGCACAAATATCAACTTATCTTCCTCGTGCCAACAGTATGAATCTACGTAGCGGACGCACTTCTGCCTTGGCCCTCACATCTGGTGAGGAGACTACTTCGGAGGGACAGAATCCTCCCATGACTCCAGCGATACCATACCAGCCTGGACTGTCGCAGCCTACTACGACACCGATGACGGAGTACCCGGATATCTCAGCACCCCCAGGCAGCCAGGCTGGACAGACTACTACCATGCCACCAGAAGTAAATGTACTATTGCCTCCTCCATGACCATTCCCTCAGCAGTTTCCTCCACAGTCGGGTCCTTAGATGCCTCCACCACCGACTGATGGGAGCCCTACTACTAAGTTTATGTATACCATGATGCAGGCTCAGTGGCAGCAGACTGAGCTGATGAGACAAACGATTATGGCAGTTATGGCTAGACCTCCACCAACACCACCAGCACCAGTACCAGCACCGGCTCTGCATCCCTATGAAGGCTCTATCAAGAATTTCACAGATATGAACTCCAAGGCCTTTAGAGGACGGAGAAGCCATTAGAGGTGTCACAGTGGCTTATTAGTAACGAGAAGCTACTAAAGGCATCCCAGTTGCCATCTCGAGATTGGATGACAGTAGTGGATCTACTGCTAGAAGACAATGCTCACCACTGGTGGAAGGCGGAAGAGAGACGATTAGGCACTGGGATCACCTGGAAGCAGTCCTATGATGCCTTTTATGAGAGATTCTTCCCTATTCATGTCAGAGATGGTCTCTACGACCAGTTCCTTCATCTGAAGCAAGAAAATATGACAGTCGATGAGTACGACTCAGAGTTCAATCGCCTGAGTCGATTTGGTGCAGGATTGATTCCGACAGAGTTAGAGGAGGCGAGAAGATTTCACCAGGGGCTTGCACCAGAGCTCAAGTCTTATACGACTACCCAGTCTCAAGTCTCCCATTCAGCTGTCTTGGAAGAGGCTCGTGCTCAGGAGATTCTTCGCAAGGAACAGCAGCAGACATCGAGACGCCATACCCCAGCAGTTACACCAGCTCGAGCCACTCAGATTGGACCTATTAGGAGGGCCACAGGACAGTTCCAGCTGAGGCCCTCACCTTATCAGAAGCCCGTTTGCCATTACTGCAGAAAATAAGGACATCTCAAGAGCGACTGCAGGACTCGTCTCGGATTATGCTTGAGATGTGGATCCAATCAGCATATGCTCAAGGATTGTCCGGAGCAACATGCAATAGTACAAGCTCGGCAGAACCCGAGGCCCACAGCTCCAGCTCTCCCAGTACCACGGCCCGTAGCAGGAGCACCTCGTCCACCATTGCCTCTCCAAGGCGTACAGTACAACAAGGCCAGAGCTCAGGGCCCGGGACAGAATTATGGGAAGGTATTCTCACTTGCTGTTGAGGATATAGAGACAGAGGTGGAGGTCATAGCAGGTATGGTTTTAGTTGCATCTTTTTCTGCTATTACATTATTTGATACTGGAGCCACACATTCATTTATAGCCACTAGTTTTGCCACTAGACACAGCCTTTCCATCACACCCTTAGCTAAGAATATTAAAATCCTCACTGGAGGAGGAGTTGTACCTGTTAGTAGTATTTATAGACTTTGTCCTGTAGTGATAAATGGCAGAGAGATGATGGTACGACTTCTTGTATTCCCTATGCCGATATTTGATGAGGTTCTTGGAATGGACTGGTTGAGCCAGCATTTCGCTCTCATAGACTGTCATAGGAGCAGTATTATCTTTAGACCAACGAATGCGGCAGAGTTTGAGTTCACCAAAGAAGACGGAGAGAGTTGTGATGCACCCGCATCGGGAACTCATATGATGATGCATGACACCCCACAGCACCCTGTTATCTCCGAGTTCGAGGATGTATTCCCCGAGGAATTGCCAGGACTACCACCCGACCGAGATATTGAGTTTTCTATTGAGCTTATTTCAAGAGCCGAGCCTATTTCATCTCGAGTATATCGTTTGGCACCCAAGGAGTTGGTAGAGATGAAGACGCAAATTGATGAATTATTAGAGAAAGGATTTATTCGTGCCAGTGCGTCACCATGGGGAGCACTCGTTCTTTTTGTGCCTAAGAAAGATGGAACAGTGCACATGTGCATAGACTACAGAGCACTGAATGCGGTGACGGTGAAGAACAAGTATCCCTTGCCGCGTATAGACGATTTATTCGATCAACTGAGTGGAGCAAAAGTATTCTGCAAGATTGACTTACGATCGGGCTATCACCAATTGAAGGTTCGGAAGTAAGACATTGCAAAGACGGCCTTTCGATCGAGGTATGGACACTACGAGTTCTTGGTCATGCCTTTCGGTTTGACCAATGCACCCGCAGTTTTCATGAATTTAATGAACAAGATCTTTCACCAATACTTGGAAAAATTTGTAGTAGTCTTTATAGACGATATCTTGATTTACTCTAAGAGCCAAAAGGAGCATAAGCAGCATCTACGGATAGTTTTGGGAACATTGAGGAACGAGAGACTCTTTGCGAAGCTTAGCAAGTGTGATTTCTTTTTCAAGGAGGTATCATTCCTTGGTCATACTGTTACGGGCGATGGTATATCAGTAGACCCAGAAAAGATCACAGCGGCCAAATCATGGCCCACTCCCACAACAGCTTCTGAAGTGAGAAGTTTCCTCGGACTTGCGGGTTACTACCGACGGTTCGTAGAAGATTTCTCTCGAATAGCGAGGCCTATGACTCGATTGACTTGCAAGGATCAGAAGTTTGTATGGACAGACGAGTGTCAAGCCGCTTTTGATGAGTTGAAAAAGCGATTGACCACAGCACCGATCTTGACACTACCATCGGGCCCAGGAGGGTTTGTGATCTACAGCGACGTATCCGGGAAGGGATTAGGATGTGTATTGATGCAGCACGGTCGTGTAGTAGCTTATGCATCGCGACAGTTGAGAGTGCACGAGAAGAATTATCCGACCCACGACCTAGAGCTCGCCGCGTTATCTTTGTTTTGAAGCTATGGAGACACTACTTATACGGCGAGAAGGTTGATATCTACACTGATCATAAGAGCCTCAAGTACGTGTTCACACAAAAGAAGTTGAATATGCGGCAGCGACGTTGGTTGGAGTTGATGAAGGATTATGAGATCGAGCTTCATTATCATCCGGGCAAGGCTAATGTCATGGCAGACGCATTGAGCCGTAAGCCCATGGCACACTTTTTGACTACAAAGAAGGAATTGATTAGAGACTTGGAGCAGCTTGGTATTGAGGTAGTATTACCTGGAGCAGACTGCGTATTAGCCAACCTTCAAGTGCAATCATCACTGGTAGAGCACATCAAGGCAGCATTGCCTAATGATGCTAGATTTCGACGGCTGAAAGAGAGGACTGAAGCAAGATAGCAGACAGGTTTGAGGATCCACTCAGATGGGACACTGCGATGTGGTGATCGTATTTATGTACCCAATGGAGATCTACGGCAGGAGCTGATGGCCGAGGCTCACAGTTTGACTTACTCTATTCATCCCGGAGGGACCAAGATGTATCGTGACTTACGACAGTATTATTGGTGGCATGGAATGAAGCGGGAGATAGCTTGTTTCATTGACAAGTGCTTCGTATGTCAACAAGTTAAGGCAGAGCACCCTAGGACGGCCGGATTATTGCAGCTGCTACCCATTCTCGAGTGGAAGTGGGAGCACATTACTATAGATTTCGTCACGGGTTTTCCTCGGAGTCGTAGAGGACGTGACGCAGTGTGGGTGATTGTTGATAGACTTACGAAGTCAGCCATTTCTTACCATTTAGAGTGGGCCAGTCGACAGAGGTATTGGCAGAGATATATATGGAGAAGATTGTGAGATTGTACGGTGTGCCTGTTAGTATTGTGTCAGACCATGACTCGAGATTCATCTCGCACTTTTGGAGGAGCATGCAAGAGAGTTTGGGCACCTGATTGAAGTTTAGCACATCGTGTCATCCGCAGTCAGACGGACAGTCGAAGAATACCATTCAGACGCTAGAGGATATGTTGAGAGCATGTATGCTTGATTTTGGCGGTTCGTAGGAGGACCATCTCCATCTTGTTGAGTTTTCATACAATAATAGCTATCAAGCGCGCATTCAAATGGCTCCGTTTGAAGCATTGTATGGTAGAAAGTGTCGGTCTCCTGTTTGTTGGAGCGACATAGGAGAGCGACAGCTATTGGGTCCCGAGTTGGTCTTGAGCATAGTGGAGACAATGAAGAAGATTCAGGACCACCTGCGAGCAGCGCAGGATCGTCAGAAGCAGTGGGCAGATAATCGTCGTCGACCCTTGGAGTTCAAAGAGGGTGACCATGTGTTCTTGAAGATATTCCCCACTAGAGGCACGATTCAATTCGGAAGACGTGGCAAGTTGAGTCCAAGGTACATCGTCCCTTTTGAGGTCTTGTAACGTGTTGGAGAGATTGCCTATAGATTGGCCTTGCCACCATCGCTAGAGGGAGTACATGACGTATTCCACGTATCACAGCTGAGGAGGTATGTGGCGGATAGCAATCATGTGCTTGATCACTCCGAGATCACAGTTGGACCGAGTTTGTCGTATGAAGAGCAACCAGTAGGTATCCTCGATCGCCGAGTGAAGGTGTTGCGAAATCAATCTATTCCATTGGTTTGCGTGGCATGGAAGCATCACTCGCCAGGGGAGTCTACTTGGGAGCGCGAGGACGACATCCGAAACCGCTACCCGCATTTGTTCGAAAACGGAGGTATGTCTAGAATTTTAAGTTGCAAAAAAAAAATTTCCTTCTTGCATTGCATTTGATCCCCCGATCGTAGTTTAATTTCGAGGACAAAATTTTCTTTAAGTTGGGTAGGATGTAAAACCCCAATAATTTCTAATTATTTTAGTGCTTTAAAAACTATTTTTATATTATTTAGAATTAATTGGTATGTGTACGTAATCATAAACGTATATAATATATGCATGTTTGTGGGCTTGATATTTTAAATACTACTAAATATAGCTCCCTTGTTTACAAAATATTTTTTTACTTAATTTAGAATTTTTGAAATTTTTCTTGTGATTATATATATATATATATATATATATATATATATATATATATATATATATATATATATATATATATATATATATATATATATTTTATATATATATATATATATATATATAGATAATTTTGGATTTGTTATTCCTCCATGGGCGAACTGGAACTTGCTCGCTGCTGCTTCTCCTCGGGGACCCCCTAGGGTCCCTCCTCACGCTCCGCCCGGTCTGCCGGCGGCCTGGAGATGGTGCCGCCCTTCCCCCCGTGGCCAGCCGACTGCCTCGCCTTGTTCGAATGTTCCCCTCCTTCTTCTCCTTCCCGCCCCTTCCCCTCAGCCCAGCCCTCCACCGCCATCAGTTTCCCTCCGCCTTCCTTGGTTCCCTCCGCCCAGTCGACCGGTTTTCCCAGGATCATCGCCCCCCCTTCCCTCAAGTTTTGGCCCGCGCCCTCGTCTTCCTCCCTTGGAGCTCCCCCCGCCGGCCGTCAGGTCGATCAGCCGTTCCTTTCTTGGAACGGGCCATCCTCGACGGGCTTCCCGAGGCAGGCGCCATCTCTCCAGCCGGTTTAAATTTTGAACGGCTCCTCAGTAGCGTCAGTGTGGACCCCTGCCAGCTGGTCGAGCCTCGAGACCCGCTCCTCTGATCTCGACGCACGGGGTTCAGCTCCCGAGGCGTTGTACTCCTTTTCTGCGCAATCTGGTGGGTTCCCCCTCCATTTTCCTGATGGAACGCGCTCACAGGTTCTCTATCCTGTGCAATCTGGTGGGACCCCCCATGCGTTGGTCCATTTCCATGATGGAACGCGCTCCCTGGTTCACTTCTCTGCGCAATCTGGCGGGTCCCCCCCTGCGCTCTCCGATCAGTGGGCCCCCGCGCAGTTCTCGATCGAGACCCACTATCCGGCTCATTTCAGCGGACCCTGCTCTCTCCTTTACGCGGATCAGTCTAGCACGGAGTGCGCTGCCTTCCCTGCAGGCCCACTCCCGACCCATGCACAATCCTCATCCTCCCATCCCCTCTCTTCCGCTCCCTCCACCCTTGCACACTCCTCTTCCCAGGCCCTCCATTCCGCCCCCCTCTCCTCCTCCCTTGCGCACTCCTCCCCTTCCCAGCCACACTCTTTCCCCTCCCCTATCCTTGCGCAGTCCATCTCATCCCTGCCACCCTCCTCTGCCCCCCTCCTTCCAGCCCCCCACATACGCATACTCCTCCGCCCAACCTCTATCGGTTTGTTCCCCTTCACGGCCAGTTAGCCCCCAATCTGGCTCCTCCGCCCCCTCGGCGCCTCCCCGACCGGCGGATCCCAGGCCCCCCCTTCTCCCCTGGAGGCTAGGCCCCGCGCTAGTGGCTCCGGCATCCTGCTTTCTCCCAGCGGCTTCCCGGAGTGCTCCGCCGTCGCTGCGGTCGGGAGTTACCCCGATCTCCCTCCCTCAGTTGACGCTGTCCTGCCCCCGCTTCCTGGAGGTTCCTCACCGGGTGCTCGTGACCGCCTTAACCCCCGCCTTGAGCCGACTCCTCCCCATCCTCCACCCTCCAATGCTGGCCTACCCTCCTACGCCGCTTCCCTCCGTCCGGATTTATTTCCCCAGAAGGGCCTCATGATCCCTGACGTCCTCCTCCCGGATATCGAGTATCCGTTGGAATCCTCCATACCCACTATTCCTTTCTCCGACTCGGAACTGTCCTCGCTGTCATCATCCTTCACCAACACCTTTGTCCTCAAATTCTCCTCGGGTTGCCCCAAACTCGCCAGGGTTCAGGAAGTCATTGCTAGCTGGAGACTCTCAGCAGAATACCGGGTCGCCCCCTCGACCCTAGACATATGCTCCTCCACCTCTCTTCTGATGCCGATCACAGGACGGTGTGGTCCAAAGGCACTTGTCGTGTGGACTCCCAACAGATGAAGATCATCAAGTGGTCCTCCGATTTTAGCACCAAAGTAGATTCTGCGAAGGTCGCAGTGTAGGTGACGCTGCCGAACCTCCCCCTCATCTGTTTCGTCCCAGCGGCTATTCGGCGCATTGCCAACTCCTTCGGGACGTTCGTCGTAACGGCCCCCGAAACCAGCAACCTCACCAAGGCCAACTACGCCAAATTCAGTGTGGAACTCGATCTCACATCCGAGCCTCCTAACTTTATCAGTATCGAACTCGGAAATCGTACCCACACTCAACAGATCGTTTATGACAACCACATTATGTTCTGTAACCGTTGCCATCTCCGTGGTCACATTCCAAAACACTGTCATCGACTTCACCCAGAGCTCAAGAAGAAATCGACCCGGAACGACCACTTGGAAATTGGAGGGAGGACCCCTCGGTCCCCTCTATTACCAGCCCCTAACACTCACACCAGATATGAATCCAGTGGCGGCAACTCTGACAATGGCGGAATCCATAGCAAATCCGTCAGCCCTTGCCAATCCCAAGCTCTAACCCTCTTCAATAAGTTTGATGCTCTTGATTCGAATAATGAAGGCACCCAGACCGCCTGTTCATTAGCTGATATCATTGTGAATGAGGAAGTCCTGCCAGTAGCTGCTTTAATCACAGTTGATCCCAATATCACCGAGATAGACCCTCAAGCGGAGGCCAGAGCGGAGTACCATGACTCCAATTTAGCAGAGCAACCCATCACCATCCCAGACCCAGTTGCAGTAGCATTATCGATCCTCGGACCTGACCAGGTTCAGAGAGGTATGCAGGTTCAAGCCGCGGGTTATTCCCTCCAGCAAGCGATGATGCAGATTGGCAGCACCAGTGACGCTCTAGTCATTCCGCCGGAGGAGCCCATTCTGGATTCTGCTGGAGATCAGATTGTCCAAACCAGTGTAGCCACCACCGAAATCCAATCGAACTCCAGCAACATACCATACCCATCAATGGCACAAAAATCATCATCGAGCCAGAAAAATGACAAGTCGGGAACCACAGATACCAAAACTATCCTCACCAGATCCGCCTCCAGGCGGAACAAAAAACACCCTCCCCATTCTCATTAATGATTAACATCCTATCTTGGAATGTTCGTGGTTTGGCCAACAAACCCACTATGAGGAGAATCTCTAATCTCCGGAAGATGCACAACATCGATATTCTCATTATTATCGAACCCAAAATTCCCCCAAAAAGATTGAAATCTATCCAACTGCAGCTCGGGCTCCCCCAGGCCGTAGCTGGGAGTGACGATATCTAGATGCTCGGCACGGAGGACGTCAACATTGGAGTCATCCACGACGTCAGGCAGGACCTCTCTTGCTGGGTGGAATACCCTTTCCTTTCCAAACGCTTCATCCTCTCAGCGGTGCACGGCAGCTGTGACATTGCAGAGAGGAAACAGCTTTGGAACGACCTTTTAGACATTCACACCAATCACCTTGCTTCGCCTTGGCTGTGCGTTGGGGACTTTAACGCTATCACCAACAGAGAGAAGAAAATTGGAGTTCGCCCGCCGCCGACTTCAGCCATGTTTGATTTCAACAACTTCATCTTCAATGCCCACCTATCCTCCCTACAGTTCATCGACAATGCTTTCACTTGGTGCAATATGCAGGAAGGAGATCAATGCCAATACTCCCGATTAGACAGGGCCCTCACGAACGTCCACTGGGACGGTATGGGGATCACTACCAGTCTGACCCACCTCAATTCATCAGAATCTGACCACTCTCCCCTGCTGATTGAAATAAAAAATTCTGACAATCCAGTCAAGAAGAACTTCCGCTTCCTTAACTTTTGGACCGAGCATCCTCAATTTTTGGACATTGTTAAAGACGCATGGAATCGGGCCGAATCCCCCGACCCCCTCGTGCGGGTTAGCAACAAGCTCAAAGAAACAAGGAAAGCCCTTTCCGTTTGGAGCAAACAAGCCTACGGAAACATTTTTCAGGCTGTGCGGATTGCGGAGGACGACGTCGCTCCGGCGGAAGCCAGGTTCACATTAGACCGCTCACCGACGGCCAGGATGGCGTTGAATCTTACCAAAGCTATGCTCAAATTCAGGATCAAAGTGGAGACCGATTTCTGGAAGCAAAAAGCGAGATTGAAATGGGACAGCGAGGGGGATAAAAATTCTAAATATTTTCATGACTGCGTCAAAGGCCGCAGAAAGAAGCTTTCGATACACCAAATCTCTGACGATATGGGGAACATCATCACAGATCAAAAGAACATCCAAGCGGTCGTAGCGGAGTTCTATTCCAAGTTATTTTCCAAAGAGACTGTTCACAAAGACAACTCCTTTCTGAATTCCATTCCACATCTCATCAGCGACAACGACAATGCTCAGCTAGAGTTGCCCCCCACCATGCAGGAAGTGACCGACGCGGTTTGGGCACTGGATGCGAACAGTGCTCCCGGCCCGGAAGGTTTTTTCGGGGTATTCTTTCGCAACTGCTGGGATATCATCAAACAGGACATCACCGAAGCGGCCATTACTTTCTTCGCAGGAGCCACTTACCCCAAAGCTATTTCCAGCGCCAAGCTGATCCTTATACCAAAAAATTCCAACCCCGTATCCTTTCGCAAATTTCGCCCCATCAGTCTTTGCACTTTCACTAACAAGATCATATCCAATATCATTGCAACCAGAATGGCCGGATTGCTCCCCAAGATCATCTCCGAGGAGCAAAGCGGCTTTGTTCGCGAAAGAAATATCCAGGACAATATCATGCTAGCTCAGGAGTTAATCACATGCATGAAGTTTCCTGTAAGAGGGAGCAACATCG
Source organism: Iris pallida (assembly GCA_029216955.1). Classification (NCBI taxonomy): domain Eukaryota; kingdom Viridiplantae; phylum Streptophyta; class Magnoliopsida; order Asparagales; family Iridaceae; genus Iris; species Iris pallida. The sequence goes on along the minus strand of JANAVB010030217.1, from coordinate 1,608,080 downwards.
CTATCAAACTGGACATGGAGAAAGCTTATGACAGATTGGATTGACAATTTATTATCTGGGTCTTCAGAGCTTTCGGATTTTCGGAAACTTGGACCAACACCGTGTGGAGATCCATTAGCAACTCTTGGTTCTCTACGGTTATCAACGGGCAGGCCGCCGGATTTTTCAAGTCTACTCGCGGAGTTAGACAAGGTGACCCTCTTTCATCCACTGTCTTCATCATTGCGGCAGACGCTTTGAGCAGAAACCTTAATAACATGATCAACACCCCCAACTTCCAGCACTATAATACATCCAGCGGCTGTCCCTTCATCACCCACTTGGCCTTCGCCGACGACGTTCTCATATTCTCGTCCGGAGAGATTGGCGCGGTCGAGGTGGTGTACCACACACTGCAGAGATACTCCAGATGCTCCGGTCAGAAAATCAACAACGCCAAGAGCGTTATTTATGCCCACCACAACTTCAATCGCGAGAACGCGCGCGGCCTCTCCAACTTAACTTCCTTCAATGTTGCCCATCCCCCCTTCAAATACCTGGAATGCCCTCTTGTGTATGGGAAATCCAACTCTGTCATCTTCGAGGATTTGATCTCTAGAATCAGGAAAAAACTCGAGGGGTGGCATAATGCCACTCTATCCCTCGGCGGCAAGATAATCCTCATCAATCATGTTCTCACCTCTATCCCAATTCACACTTTGGCTATGTGCTCCCCTCCCAAGAAGGTTTTGACTTCGATCGAACAGACCTTTTGTAACTTCTTCTGGGGACAGGACACAGGACATGACAAGCACCACTGGGTGAGTTGGGACTCTATGGCACGCCCTACAGAGGAAGGGGGCCTGGGATTTACCAAACTCTCTCACATCGTAAAAGCGTTCTCGTTGAAACTGTGGTGGAATCTTCGGACGAAGAACAACTTATGGACCAGGTATATGAAGGCAAGATACTTCAAACACATCCACCCAGCAATTGCCATCTCCAATAGCCGGTCCTCTGCGGCGTGGCGTCGGATCCTCGACGGTAGAGACAGCGCAGAACCTCTTATCAGACTCCATTTGGACGACGGTCAGTCCAACCCATTCCTGGAGAGATGGATTGGGGACATCTTGATCCCGAGCATCACGGAGACCCCTAGAGACTGCAAGATCAACGACCTTTGGGACTTTAGCAGTAACGAATGGAACTGGGAGAAGATTCGTGATTGGTCCGGAGAAGACACTGTCGAGAGCATCCGTCTTCATAGGATTATCATCGATAGCGAAGCGGATGGATGGAGGTGGTCGCTCGAAGCTTCGGGGGCATTCTCGATGCGGTCAGCGAGGAGCGCGATCCGGGTTTTTGGGAATCGAAATCCTACCATTGCCCCCTATTGGCACTCTTGCATTCATAAAAAGTGGTCCTTCCTGATGTGGAGAATCATCAAGAAAAAACTGCCCACAGATGAGATTCTGAACACCATGGGGTTCAGCTTAGCTTCAGCCTGCAATTGTTGCGTTGAGCATCAAATGGAGACTATTGACCACATCTTCTATCAGGGGGATCTGCCTGGTCTCATCTGGAGAATCCTCAACCATCGGTGTAGCATTGGGCCAGGTAGCAGGCGCTTCCACGATCTTGCGACTTCCTGGGGTTCTGCCTCTCACGGGCACCAGATCGTAGCAGCGGCCGCCACATGGGTCATTTGGAAGAACCGCAACAAGGCTAGATACGAAGGAATCCAATACTCGGAGAATCAGCTCACACGGGAAGTCTTCCGCCAATGTCGTAAAAGGAGTACCCAGTGTGCCCACAGTTCCAGGACTTTTTGGTCCTCCGTTCTTCCCTAACTCCCCTTCTCGCGATGGTTTTGACATCCCCTTCTCTCCTTCTTCTTTTTGGTAGTATACTTGTATAGGCTTCGACATTTTGCGCCTTGTATACTTGCTCCGGCTTCGGTCTTCGAGCCTTCATTAATAAAAGGGGGGATTAAAAAATATATATATATATATATATATATATATATATATATATATATATAAATATATATATATATATATATATATATATATATGTTTTTATACATATATATATATATATATATATATATATATATATATATATATATATATATATATATACATATATATGATTTTATACATATATATATATATATATATATATATATAGTTTTTGGTAAAAAAAAAGGGAATTGATGGTGGTCGAACCCCCACCATCAGCAACAGCAGCTACAGGGGGCCCGACCCCCTAAAATCCGAAACTAACTCTTGACAGCAACAGCAGCTGCAACTGTCACTCCCCGATCCCAATAGACGTATTCTTTCATGAATTCTGTACATGGTATCCCGTATTTAGCATCTGCATAATTTTATTTATTATTATTTAATGGTTGTATGTAGTTTTTAACCCCTATTTATATTCTCTTCCTCAATCTCTCTCCCCATTCACTCCTCCATTTATTTTTTTCAACCACCATCCTTAGGCAAGTACAACTTGCTCGAAAGTGGAGATTTATGCATTTTTCATTTTAGATTTTTTTTCTTTGATATTATTTGTCTATATTGTTCTTCTCTTCATTCTCTACAAGTTTAGTTCTTGGAGTTTTTGATTTTAATGACTAGTTTGGTGTAGATCTAAGTTTCTAAAACTAGGATTTTATGTATTTACATGGTTTTGATCTATCAAACTTGGTAATTTTCGAAAACTAATGGTCCTAGGTTGTAGAAAATTTGATTCTACGCAATTTTGACCTTTGAAAAGTTAGATTTTGACTTATTTTGAGGAAGTTATGGCTAAAATAATATTTGAATATTTTCTATGTCATCAGTCCTGATTTTGGCAGGGACGATGAATAGTGCCACATGCATAGTGCCTAGCCGCATAAGGATGCTGTATAGTGCCCAGCCGCATAAGGATGCTGCATAGTACCGTATAGTGTCCAGCCGCATAAGGATGCTGTATAGTACCGCATAGTGCCTAGCCGCATAAGGATGCTGCATAATGCCCAGCCGCATAAGGATGCTGCATAATGTCCAGCCGCATAAGGATGCTGCATAGTACCGCATAGTGTCCAGTCGCATAAGGATGTTGCATAGTGCCGTATAGTGTCTAGCCGCATAAGGATGCTGCATAGTGCTAAGCCGCATAAGGATGCTGCATAGTGCCGTATAGTTTCCAGCCGCATAAGGATGCTGCATAGTGCCGCATAGTGCCCAGTCGCATAAGGATGCTGCATAGTGCCGCATAGTGTCTAGCCGCATAAGGATGCTGCATAGTGTCCAGCCGCATAAGGATGCTGCATAGTGTCCAGCCGCATAAGGATGCTGCATAGTGCCACATAGTGCCCAGCCGCATAAAGATGCTGCATAGTGCTGCATAGTGCCGTATAGTGCCTATTTTGGTTGTTTTTGACTATTTTAAGTCCTATTTGGCTGAAATGTGGCCAGAATTTCTCCTAACTTCCAACATAAAAGTTGTAGATATTTGTTTTGGCTTCAAGAATCTTCATGACTAGCGAGCTCTTCATACCCTAAGTGTATAGTACCTTCTTGTTCTATTTTCTCTTGTGTTTTGGTCCTCATTCCTAATCTAACTCCTATGCGTATGCTGGATAACCCTATGTGTGTACTAAGGTACAATCTATGAGAGCATCGATGTGCTATCCTATGTGCTAAGTATTCTTATGTGATACCTGTCAGTACCTCCAAGAGTCCAGCATTTACATAACGATTGGTCAGTAGCAATGACGTGGTATGTGTTGTGTGTCGCATTACACCAAGAAGGGGGTACATACGTATGACTCTATGAGCCAGTAAGGATCACTTCTTGGGGTATTCGTACAATGTACGACATCTAGGGAAGTGAGCATGTGACCACGACATGTGAACTTCGAGGATAACCTAGGGATTAACTAGGCAACTAACTTGGTAGATGCATTGGGTGGGAAGAATTTCGAGATCGTGCCATACTAACCACCCCAGGCCCAGTCCTGACGTGTCGGGTTGGCCGCCACAGATATGGTTTCACTCGCCTATAGCGGATGGCTATATCTGACTCCTACGGGCTATGTGTTATATGTTTTAGCGCGGTAGCCCTCCGGGGGACCGGTGCATAATCAATGTACTATATGTCTTATGGTTTGGCTAGCCCTGTTGGGTTGACACGATCTGAGGATTCCTTTTAATCATTATCGCGGGGATAACTCTGCCAAATATAGAAAGCCGCATGAATAAATGGCCGCTTGAAAAATGACTTGACTGTGCCTTGTAACTTCCATTAGTAGCCGAGGGACATGGACTGTCATGGTGCGTGGTCCAACCCATGTCCTTATTTGGTTGTTGGGTTGGCTATCGTGCTAGGACAGGCTGTGGACCGAGGTTACGACCGGAAGCTTTTATTATTACTAGTATTATTATTATTTGCTTGGGTTTTATCTCACTCTTTTGTGCTTCCTTGTGGTACTTGCTATTCGGGGCTGACCCCGCTGGTTTTGTTTGGCCAGATCTCGTAGCAGCGTTTGAGGATCCAAACTTCCTCCCCGACGTCAATGGTGCATACTAGGAGCATGGCTGGCGGGGGACTCGAGTGGGTTTCTTCTCCACCACTCTAGTATCTTTACTTATGTTCTGGCGTTTAGCCACCGGCACCTGTTAGCCGGCTAATCTGGATATTTTGTCTTGCATAATTTGTAATTAAATCAGACTGCAGCTGAATACACTTATGTACCTATGACTCTCTGGGCTAGCTAACTTATAAAGCTAGATCCCCATGATCATTTTGATGATGCGTCGGGGATGCCTTACTGCTTTATCTTATATGATCATTATTTACTGCTTTTTGTTTGATTGATTGAGACCAAGATGCTCTGTGAGACCATAGGAGACTTGATTGTAGCATGCACCCCTTATCTCTTGACAGCCACGATCGCCGTATGACGTTTATATTACCTCATATGGAGTAGCTGGCCTAGTCCGTCTCCGTATTTCGGTAATGGGGCGTGACAAGGTTTTATTGGTGGCCCATGGAGGTTTGATTTTCAGACTTGTGGGGTGTTACTATTATAGGAGTCTCATTCAAAACTTGTTCCCTTTGAATCTCTTGCCTCAATTTCTATTTCCTCGCCTTGATTGATAAGTTTAATTGCATCATCGAATCTTCCTCGTCTTGTCATTTGATATCATGTATCTTACTCTATAGGGTTGCTTCGTTCTCAGTAGCTGGTGAGGCCAACATGGAGGAACGTCCAGTAGAGCATGGCTCGACGGGGCAGCAGCCGAAAAGAATGCCTTCTCATGACCAAATCCGAGTGGAAGTTATATCAGAGCCGGTAGAACCGCAGGTTCTAGAAACTTCCGCACCCCCGGCGGTACCGGCAGCGATGATAGTACCTGATGCTGCAGCACTCCTGGAGGTCATCCAGGGATTCCTGGCCACTCAGCAGCGTCAGGTGGTAGCCCATCAACAACAGCAGACCCAGCAGCAGGAACAGAATGTGCTATTGAATCAAGGGTTACAATTAGCCCTTGAGAGAAGTGTCAGAAATGATTCGGGAGCGTCAGGGAGGTTTTGTCGACTTAATCCAAGATATTTTGACGGCACGGAGGATGCCATCACGGCGGATGCATGGCTTCAGGATACTGAGGCCATATTGACTGCAGTTAAGGTTCCCGTAGAAGAGAAGGTTGACCAGGTCAGACTGTTACTTCAGTATCTCGCCCGCGACTGGTGGGCATCGAAAGAGGTCGGAATGAGGCGTCATGTTCCTTGGGATAGCTTCAGTACCAGATTCAAGGCCAAGTACTTTGGCATGGTAGCGCGGTATGAGCTGCAACAGAGGTTTATCAGTCTCAAGCAGGCTGGTAAGACGGTGGATGGATATGCTGCGGAGTTCTGCAGACTGAGTCGGTTTGCACCAACGATGGTGGCTACAGAGCCAGAGAAGGCTATGAGATTCCAGCAGGGACTTCATTTGGAGATTCTACAGCTAGTAGAAGGGCACGACTATCAGACTTTTGACACCGTTTTAACGGCTGCTCGGAGGCATGAACTCACCCAATAAAGGTTGGTGACACGACATAGGGGCCAAAAGAGGTCCCATCCCCAGAGTAGGGGCGGAGGAGCAGTACAACGAACATCGGCACCAGCACTCGACATCCGTATTCATGAGTCAGGAGCGCCGCGGAGGACGGCGGTATCAGAAATAACAGCACCAGCTCGGCATCAGCAGCAGAGGAACCAGCAGCAGCGCCAGGGGGCGCCCATTGGATGTACTTACTGCAGTAAAGGAGGGCACACTAGGGATGTGTGTCGTTCAGCTAACGGATTGTACATGAGGTGTGGCAGTCCAGACCACAGGATTGTCAATTGTCCTATGATGCTGAGGCTAGGAGGGCCAGTTCAGTCGTTTCCGGCATTGCCAGCTCCGGGGACAGCACCGAACCGAGGACCAACATTGGCCGTAAGGCCGCTAGCCCAGCGTCTACCGACACAGGCTCAAATGTTTCACCAGACACAGAACCAGGAAGGCCCGCAGAGGCCTCAGCAACAGCATGGTCGAGGAAGGCAGCACCAGGGAGCTCAGCAAGGCCAGGGCCAGGCCTTCACCTTATCACTGGAGGATGCACTAGCTTCAGGCGACGTGGTTGCAGGTAATATTTCTGTTACCTCTTTTCCTGCAGTAGCATTGTTTGATTCAGGGGCTACCCACTATTTTATATCTGCACGATTTACGACACGTATTGGATTGGAGTTCGAGGCATTGCCAGAGAGGATGAATATACTCACTAGTAATGGACTCGTAGGAGTTAGCAGGGTATGCCTAGCGTGTCCGGTCCTAGTGAGTGGACGATTATTGTCTGCATCTTTGATTGAGTTCCCTATTGGCAACTTTGACGTTGTCCTAGGCATGGACTGGTTGAGAGACAGTCATGCGACTATAGATTGTCGGGGAGGTAGGGTAGTATTTAATGTACCTGGCGTTGAGGAGTTCGTCTTTGTTCGATCATTGGAGGATCGACCCAAGGGCATCATTGCAGAATCATTGGCAGAGCATAAACAGATTCCAAGAGTGGTCAGAGAGTTTCTTGATGTATTTCCAGATGAGCTTCCAGGTTTACCACCGGTAAGGGATATGGAGTTTTGTATTGAGTTAAATCCTGGGACGGAGCCTAAAGTCGGCAGAGTTTACAGGATGTCGCAGTCAGAGTTGGACAAGTTGCACCAGCATAAAGAAGAACTGAAGGCGAAACAGTTTATCCGAGACAGTGAATCACCCTAGGCAGCACCGGTGATTTTAGTACCCAAGAAGGATGGATCGATGCGAATGTGCATTGATTACCGGCAGTTGAATGCAGTAACAGAGAAGAACAAGTATCGATTACCAAGGATTGATGACTTATTTGATCAATTGAGTAAGGCCTACGTCTTCTCTAAGATTGATCTTCGATCTGGATATTATCAAGTGAGGGTCCGGGAGGAGGACATACCTAAGACAACATTTAGATCGCGGTATGGGCATTATGAGTTTCTGGTGATGCCATTTGGACTAACTAATGCCCCAGCCGTGTTCATGGACTTGATGAACCGCATCTTTCTACCCTATTTGGATAAGTTTGTAGTAGTGTTTATAGATGACATCCTCGTATATTCCAGTAGTGAAGAAGAATATGAGAAACATCTTCGGACAGTTTTGCAGACCTTGAGGGAGCATCAACTTTATACGAAGCTTAGTAAATGTGAGTTTTTGTTGGATCATATTTCGTTCCTCGGACATATTATTTCTGGAGCAGGAGTGTCAGTAGATCCGAAGAAGGTTGAGGCAGTAGAGAATTGGCCAGTTCCGAAGATGGTAGCAGAAGTGCGTAGTTTCTTGGGATTGGCAGGTTATTATCGGAGGTTCGTGGCAGATTTTGCCAGGATTTCGGCACCCTTGACGCGTTTGACGCATAAAGATGTAGAGTTTGTTTGGTCAGCAGAATGTCAGACATCATTTGAAGACTTAAAGAAGAGATTAATCTCAGCCCCGATCTTGACACTTCCAGCAGGATCGGTAGGGTTTACAGTGTATTGTGACGCATCCGGGAAGGGACTTGGGAGTGTATTGATGCAGCATGGTAAGGTGATAGCATATACATCTCGACAGCTTCGGGACCACGAAAAGAACTATCCGACCCACGACCTGCAATTAGCAGCAGTAGTGTTCTCGCTTAAGTTATAGAGGCACTATTTATATGGGGATCGAGTGGAGATTTACACTGATCATAAGAGCTTAAAGTATGTATTTACCCAGAGGGACCTGAACATGAGACAGAGAAGATGGTTGGAGTTACTGAAGGACTTTCATGTAAATCTTCAGTATCATCCAGGCAAGACGAATGTGGTAGCAGATGCCTTGAGCAGGAGAGGTGGTACATTCGTTTTAACCTCGCAGAGGCATATTTTGGAAGACCTTCAGGAAATGGAAATTGAAGTGATCTTACCACAAGATACAGGAGTTATGGCCAGTTTGCAGATTCAGTCTACTTTAGTAGAGAGGATCAGAGCAGCCCAGGTAGAGGATCCGTGGATCCAGAAGCTTCGATCAGAGTGTGAGTCAGGTCTCAGGAAGGAGTTAGTAATCCATGAGGATGGTACACTTAGGTTCGAAAACCGTCTTTGTGTACCAGGTGGAGACCTTCGACAAAAAGTTATGTCAGAGGCTCATAGTTCTCCTTATTCCATTCATCCCGGAGGCACAAAGATGTACCAAGATATAAAGCAACACTTTTGGTAGAATGGTATGAAGAGGGAGATAGCAAGGTTTGTAACCAAATGTTTGGTATGTCAGCAAGTGAAGGCAGAGCAGCAGAGACCAGCAGGAATGTTACAGCCGCTTCCTATTCCGGAGTAGAAGTGGGATCACATCACGATGGACTTTGTGACCGGTTTACCTAGATCACCGACCGGTCGAAACGCAGTTTGGGTAATCGTAGATCGGCTCACGAAGGTTGCTCATTTTCTTCCTTTCAGAGTAGGGCAGTCTACTGAGCAGCTGGCAGAAATGTATATGAAGCAGATTGTAAGGCAGCATGGTATTCCAGTCAACATAGTATCAGATCGAGACACACGGTTTACCTCTCACTTTTGGCAAAGTTTGTATCAAAGTTTGGGTACTAAGTTGAGGTTCAGTACAGCCTATCATCCGCAGACGGACGGACAATTAGAGAGAACCATTCAGACCTTGGAAGATATGTTACGGGCTTGTACTTTAGACTTCGGCAGAACTTGGGAAGATCATCTTTATTTAGTAGAGTTCTCTTACAATAATAGTTATCAGGCAAGTATACAGATGGCACTGTTTGAAGCATTTTACGGAAGGAAGTACAGGTCCCCTCTGGCATGGGACGATATGGGAGAACGAAAATTATTGGGACCAGAGATGATCACGCAGACAGTGGAGACAGTCAAGTTGATCAGAGAGCGGCTTCGAGTCGCGCAGGACAGACATCGACACTGGGCAGATCAGCATCAAAGGCCTCTAGAGTTTGGCGTTGGTGACCAAGTATTTCTGCGGATTTTGCCTACTCGGGGTGTCATTAGATTTGGAACCCGAGGAAAGCTTAGTCCGAGATTCGTTGGTCCTTTTGAGATTCTCGCTCGGGTAGGCGATGTTGCTTATCGGCTTGACCTTCCTCCCTCGCTATCTGGCGTACATGATGTGTTTCATGTATCTCAGTTGTGTGGGTATATCCCGGATCTGAGTCATGTCCTCGATCATTCGGAGTTAGTCGTTGGTACCGACCTAACTTACGAGGAACAACCCGTATCTATTTTGGACCGACGAGAGAAGGTGCTTAAGAACCGGACTATTAACCTTGTCCGTGTCGCTTGGGGCCATCACTCTCCGGGAGAGTCAACCTGGGAGCGCGAGGACGAGATTAGATCTCGGTATCCGTACTTGTTCGACTCAGAAGGTATGTTTCTCCTCATGCCTTGGTAATCCGATTACATGCATATTTTGTACCATTTTAAAATATATGATCAATGACTGCTAATGATAGGTTACTTGTGTAGATTGTAATTGCACCTTGCTTGCCCGAATTTCTCTATCTTGTCTTGGCAGAAATTCCGAGGACGGAATTTTTCTAAGGAGGATAGAGATGTCACTCCCCGATCCCAATAGACGTATTCTTTCATGAATTTTGTACATGGTATCCCGTATTTAGCATCTGCATAATTCTATTTATTATTATTTAATAGTTGCATGTAGTTTTTAAGCATGTCATTAGTAGAATGGTTAGAGCATGTTTAGAGGTTAGGGTTTTCTTAAGCCAACCTAACCCCTATTTATATTCTCTTCCTCACTCTCTCTCCTCATTCACTACTCCATTTATTTTTCTCAACCACCATCCTTAGGCAAGTACAACTTGCTCAAAAGTGGAGATTTATGCATTTTTATTTTAGATTTTTTCTTTGATATTATTTGTCTATATTGTTCTTCTCTTCATTCTCTACAAGTTTAGTTCTTGGAGTTTTTGATTTTAATGACTAGTTTGGTGTAGATCTAAGTTTCTAAAACTAGGGTTTTATGTATTTACATGGTTTTGATCTATCAAACTTGGTTATTTTCGAAAACTAATGGTCCTAGGTTGTAGAAAATTTGATTCTATACAATTTTGACCTTTGAAAAGTTAGATTTCGACTTATTTTGAGGAAGTTATGGCCAAAATAATATTTGGATATTTTCTATGTCATCAGTCCTGGTTTTGGCAGGGACGATGAATAGTGCCGCATGCATAGTGCCTAGCCGCATAAGGATGCTGCATAGTGCCCAGCCGCATAAGGATGCTGCATAGTGCCGCATAGTGTCCAGCCGCATAAGGATGCTGCATAGTGCCGCATAGTGCCTAGCCGCATAAGGTTGCTGCATAGTGCCCAGCCGCATAAAAATGCTGCATAGTGTCCAGCCGTATAAGGATGCTGCATAGTGCCGCATAGTGCCTAGCCACATAAGGATGCTGCATAGTGCCCAGTCGTATAAAGATGCTGCATAGTACCGCATAGTGCCGAGCCGTATAAGGATGCTACATAGTGCCGTATAGTGCCCAGCCGCATAAGGATGCTGCATAGTACCGCATAGTGCCTAGCCGCATAAGGATGCTGCATAGTGTCCAGCCGCATAAGGATACTGTATAGTGCCGCATAGTGCCCAGCCGCATAAGGATGCTGCATAGTGCTGAATAGTGCCACATAGTGCCTATTTTGGCTGTTTTTGGCTATTTTAAGTTCTGTTTGGCTGAATTGTGGCCAGAATTTCTCCTAACTCCCAACATAAAAGTTGTAGATCTTTGTTTTGGCTTCAAGAATCTTCATGACTAGCGAGCTCTTCATACCCTAAGTGTATAGTACCTTCTTGTTCTATTTTCACTTGTGTTTTGGTCCTCATTCCTGATCTAACTCCTATGCGTATGCTGGATAACCCTATGTGTGTACTAAGGTACAATCTATGAGAGCATCGATGTGCTATCCTATGTGCTAAGTGTTCCTATGTGACACCTGTCAGTACCTCCAAGAGTCCAGCATTTATATAGCGATTGGTCAGTAGCAATGACGTGGTATGTGTTGTGTGTCGTATTACACCAAGAAGGGGGTACATACGTATGACTCTATGAGCCAGTAAGGATCACTTCTTGGGGTATTCGTACAATGTATGACATCTAGGGGAGTGAGCATATGACCACGACATGTGAACTCCGAGGATAACCTAGGGATTAACTAGGCAACTAACTTGGTAGATGCATTGGGTGGGAAGAATCCCGAGATCGTGCCATACTAGCCACCCCAGGCCCAGTCTTGACGTGTCGGGTTGGCCGCCACAGATATGGTTTCACTCGCCTATAGCGGATGGCTATATTTGACTCCTACGAGCTATGTGTTATATGTTTTAGCGCGGTAGCCCTCCGGGGAACCGGTGCATAATCAATGTGCTATATGCCTTATGGTTTGGCTAGCCCTGCTGGGTTGACACGATCTGAGGATTCCTTTTAATCATTATCGCGGGGATAACTCCGCCAAATATAGAAAGCCGCATGAATGAATGGCCGCTTGAAAAATGACTTGACTGTGCCTTGTAACTTCCGTTAGTAGCCGAGGGACATGGACTGTCATGGTGCGTGGTCCAACCCTTGTCCTTGTTTGGTTGTTGGGTTGGACTATCGTGCTAGGACAGGCTGTGGACCGAGGTTACGACCGGAAGCTTTTATTATTACTAGTATTATTATTTGCTTGGGTTTTATCTCACTCTTTTGTGCTTCCTTATGGTACTTGCTATTCGGGGTTGACCCCGCTGGTTTTGTTTGGCCAGATCTCGTAGCAGCGCATGAGGATCCAAACTTCCTCCCTGACGTCAATGGTGCATACTAGGAGCATGGCTGGTGGGGGACTCGAGTGGGTTTCTTCTCCACCACTCTAGTATCTTTACTTATGTTCTGGCGTTTAGCCACCGGCACCTGTTAGCCGGCTAATCTGGATATTTTGTCTTGCATAATTTGTAATTAAATCAGACTGCAGCTGAATACAATTATGTACCTATGACTCTCTGGGCTAGCTAACTTATAAAGCTAGATCCCCATGATCATTTTGATGATGCGTCGGGAACGCCTTACTGCTTTATCTTATATGATCGTTATTTACTGCTTCTTGTTTGATTGATTGAGACCTAGATGCTCTGTGAGACCATAGGAGACTTAATTGTAGCATGCACCCCCTTGTCTTTTGACAGCCACGATCGCCGTATGACGTTTATATTACCTCATATGGAGTAGCTGGCCTAGTCCGTCTCCGTATTTCGGTACTGGGGCGTGACAGCAACCCTTGGAAACACGACCACCATTTTTCCTATACCAACCAACATAATTGCAGCACAGCTGTATAATAGCACCCGAGCCCCTAAGCTTATTCCTATTCGGAATAAGAGAGGCGGCAGTATATATTCAACCGTACATCTAATTAAACCCTAACCCCCTCTCATAATCAAAAACCTCTCGACCAAGGCCGCCAACCTTCCCCCACATCTCGGCGCCCATCCTCGACAGCCTGAACGTGCTGTGCCACTGCCAGGATCGTCGGAGCGCCGCCCCAACCGACAACAACCGACCCATGTTCAGGAAACTCGACAACAAGGTACCCCTTTTTCGGCCTTGATTACTTTTCGCACGTTTGATCGTTTTGCGATCCGAAAGTTGCTACGTGAAGACAACGTAACCCTCTTTGATTCCCTTCAAAGGTTTTCAGCTATAATCCTCTGATTTGACCAATAACTCGATGCAAAGTCGAGTAAAACTCTGTCTCAAAAACAAAGTATTGAATAACCTAGGAACCCAACTTGGAAGCTGAGTTTCGATTTGTATATTAGGTTTTTGGATAAACTAATTGAACACATGTGAAGGCAACATAACTACGATTGAAATGCAACTTGTAGACCTATATTTCGATTACTGTGCAAGAATTAAACCCATGTTAAAGTTGTGCGAAAAAATGTTTTCAAAATAGTAAATTTCTAAATTTTTCTCCGATACGACGGGCGCTCCGACAAATCGGGCGACGTGGTTGCGTGCTATACGCATCGAAAGGCGCGTATGGACGTTGCGGACGTGCGGGAACAGACGGAACTCAGTTTCGTCGCTTGTGCGCGACGAAACCAACGAGTATCCGTCGAGATACCCCCGTATCGGCGTTTTGCAAACATGCCCATAACTTCGTGTACAGTCGTCGAATCGAAAAGAAACTTGCACCAACAGATCGGATCAAAATCTGGGTCCTGCATACCAAGTTTGGATCGATTCTGAGAAGGTCGAATCGAAACCCATTTTTGGCGGGCCCGCGACCCACTCAAACGGGCAATTTTGTACACGGCTTCTCGGAATCCAAAACTGGACATACCGTTGAGTTCCTCTCCTCAAACTAAAACCGTAGACATGTAGTTTGACGACTTTAGAGTCCATAGACCTTGGCACGCGTTTCGGTACAAAGCTGGTCCAACGACGGATATCGTTTTGACCCAAAATTATGATTTTGCCCCTGTTCCAGAATTTCACTTTTGGACAAGCGTTCCCTAGGTATATCTTCTTCACCGAGATCATTTTTGATATTTGTTTTAGCATTTGGAGTCATCTGTGATTTGTGAGTTTTGGTGCTGACACTTGCTACTCTTGGATTTGCCCTTCTCGTACCGCAGGCAAGATACCTTGCCACCTTACTCTGTGATTATTATATTCTTATTTTTAGTTTTTAGTTTCAGCATTTTTTTTTGTGATATTTAAACTGTGCGTCCAAGTCACACTTGGGTGCAAACGACTCTATCGGTCGTTTTTCTTGTTTTATTTATTCTCTTACATTGACTTAGTTTATTGACCATCCATTGATGTTGAGGTATTGGTATATCTCATACGGCCTTGACACTTGTTGTATCACATGATGTGAGTCACATGTAGGACACATTTTCGCGTAGTCGGCTGGCCACCGATACGTATGGAGCGTACGACGGATAGGAGTAACTGCCAATAGTATTGCGTGTTAGAAGACTTGGCGGTTACTAGAGGTTCATATCAGTCATGGAGATGATGATACTAGACATTGGGTTGGGAGAACAATACCTGATGTGTGGGCTTCTTTACACTTCCATGATTACCTGTGCGCTCCTCCGGAGACGCAGGCTCCAGGCGCCCTCTGACGTTTCCCAGAGCGTTATGGACGTAGCCCCTTGCACATGGTGCCCTCTGACGCTTCCCGAGCGTTATGGACATAGGCCCCCGGTACCCTTTATGGGAACTATGCCGATCCCATTTACAGCCAGGGCTCATGCGTCGAAGGATTGTATCTCAACTGCATATTCACAGTAGAATGGCCAGGAACCCGATTACATGCATACCTTTTTCTCTTATTATATTATCACCGTTTATATGATATGGTGTTTTCTTGTATCTTGCTATGTCCCCTGAGGACCTGGTTATCTCTCCAGGTTTAGACGATTTTCTACAGGAGTACGGAGCGGCTTTGGAGCTATCTTACATTGATGACGAGGCAGTGCCTTATGATCTCTAGTCTATTTCTTATCTAAGACAGTTGTAGATATTATTTTACATCTCTTTTATTTCTATTTGTGGAGGTTGGACTCCGATCTTGTGAGACTATTTTTCATAGTTGTTTGGAGTGAGTATGTTCACCCGGCCGTTCGCCAAAACTCTGTTGAACTCCGTTAACTCTGTTCACTCTGTCGAAAGGCGCATCCTGAACTTTGGTATAATTATTGCTCTAATCTTGGAAGCCAAGGGTATGGACCTCAGTCTCTGCCACACGGATGGTGCTCCCTCCTATCTGGCTCCGTCGCGCTTTGCCGCTGCTGGGCAATCCTCTCGCTCCCCTCAGCCTTCCAGTTCTCAACCTGCTACACTGCTCCAACTGATTCTTTTCCTCCGGGACGTTATATGTCTCTCAATCAGCATTACTTTAACATGCGGATGGCTCAGGCTGAGGAGCAGATGCGGACTAACACTCAGGGATTCGGCACCTTGATCCATAGTCGCCTTCATGATCAATGCTACTTTATTCAGCACACTCTTCAGGATAGGAATACCTTTCTTTATCCCGATCTTCAGGACCGTGATTATCAAGCTTCGCGGTTCTCCTATCCCAATGCTTACGGGTTCATGTATCCCGATGGGATTGACCCATATGATGCCTTTCAGGGTACCCCGGGTGATTGAGGCGAAGATCCAGCTGATGAATAACTCTGGTCCTTGGCTTTGTTGGCCTACTAGTGTGTGGTATTTTTTTTTAAAGTTGTCCTTTACGGTCCTTCAGGAACCTTGGTTTGGTGGCTTTATAAGTTGTCTTGCATGATCCTAGTAGGCATAGTCAGTTGTCTTTCTTATTCAATATATACATGGTTTTATCTTATCTACATATCTTGTTTATAACCTCAACCATCTTTGATTAAGTGACAAAGGGGAAAAAAATGTGTTGAGGGGGAGTAGTCTCATTATGGGGGAGATACTCTCTAAAACATGGTATTATTTTTTTGTCAGTTATTAAAATGGGAAAGATTGTTGGCACAATAATTTTTATAACATTAACTGCATCTTCGTGTTTTAGTCTCACTATCCTTTTCAGAATCAGATACACCGCTAAAGTCTCTCAATGGCTACTACAAAAGATCGGTGAAACCAAAGTCATTTCCATAAGCCTCTCGGAAGACTTACGGACTGGTAAAAGAAAGACTAAAGAGAAGCTATCAGCATAATCGAAGCTCACACTCAAAGATCCAAGTTCCTAAAGTCTTTACAAGGTCTAGGACAACCGCAAAACAGTTAAGGTGGATGATAAACCAAAAGCCTATATAAAATATTTTCTAAAAAAAAAATTCCTAACAGTAACAGAATACCGACAATAGACCGATTCGTACCGATGGCATACTAATTTTTGTGTGCAGAAAAGGTTATGTCTACAAAATTAGAATACCGACGGTATGCCGGTTCGTACCGACGGTACACCGAATTTTGTGCACAGAAAAGGTTTTGTCTACAAACTCAAAATTCTGACGGTACACTGATTCGTACCGACGGCATACCGAATTTTGTGTACAGAAAAGGTTATGTCTACAAAATTGGAATACCAACGGTACAATGGATCGTACCAACGGTACACCAAATTTCGTGCACAGAAAAGCTTGTCTACAAAGTCGGCATACCGTCAAAATACCATTTTATACCGACGGTATACCAATTTACAAATACTTTGAATTTTTGAATGGTCAGATCTATAGCATTAAATGCTCCAACGACTAGATTTATTACCGTTACTACTGCAAAACGGTATACCGATGGAATTCCAATTGGTACCGATGGTATACCGATCGCAGAATATTTGGAGCATTAAATGACTAGCTCTCTTGGTTGTTCTATTTAAAGTGATTGAGTCTTCATTTTGAAGACATCCACTTGAGCTTTAAATTTTTCAACCACCTGAGAGCTCCACCATTACTACTCTACAAAAAGCTTTAATTTGTCATCCAACCAAAAGTGCTAGAGTATTCAAGAGTTGTAATATTCGATCATCAAAGTATTCTGGAAGACCAAAACCTTTCTTTCTCTCAAGTTAAAGTTGATGAGCCTTCGGAGGTAAACTCGTGTGTAAGAAGTTGACGAGTCTTCGGAGGAAAACTCGTGTGTAAGAAGTTGATGAGCTCTTCGGATCCAAACTCGTGTTATAAGTTGACGAGTTCTTCGGATATAAACTCGTTTGTAACTATTTACTCAAATAGTGGATTAAAGCCGGAGAGAGTTCTGGGACTGGAGTGCCCCTTGGAAGGATACTAGGATACATCGAGTGTTTAATTCTCTCTCTTATTTACTATCGTTTAAATTATTATTTATTGTGATAATCCTTTTATTACCCAATCCACCCTCCTCTAGGGTTATACAACAAGTACATACATGACAAACTATTTAAGACATAATAGAAACTAATGAACAGAAATAACATATGAAATACTTGGTAAACAGGTAAAACTGGAATTATGGTATGACAAGTAGAGAAATCGGTAAACAAGATAATCATTGCAGACAACTAGAAAGGCATGTAGACACGACTATCATGGCAGGTAAAGTGGAACATATAAACCCAATGATCAAGACATCTGTGGTCACACACAAAAAGAAGAAGAAATGATGTCTTTTCTTTATTGGCGCAAGGCACCATAAATCGAGTATGCCTGAGAGATCCTGCGCTGAGGATCCCCGAGTACAAAAAAGAATTCTGGGGAATAGGATGGTGGAGATCGAGCGGCAATTGCTCATTTACTTCGTTGACACTCCGATTACAAAAGTGGGAAAAAACTTAAGAAAATTGCTAACTCTCGACTTAGCGGCAAAAAGTGCAGCAATTTGGCTCTTGAAAATGCTCTCTGCTCTGTCTTTTGAAGAGGGATGAGACCCCTTTTATAGTAGTTTCTGAGCTGGATGATGTTATGCACCCACATGAGAAAACATACTGGTTTTCATGTGGGTGCATGGTCCTACCTTGGACGTATAGGGTGTAGGCGCATGGAGGCTGCGAGATCGTAGGTTGGTCGTGGTGTTGACGTGGCCGCTTGCTTCGGTACACGACTGCTCATGGAGACTGACGTAGCCGTGCGCTTCGGTGCATGTTTCGATCATGGCTTTGACTGAGTCAGGCTTGGGCACATAGCCCAGTTTCAGGCTATGCGCCCTCCTTCAGAAGGTGGCTTGGGCGCATAGAGCTTCACAGGATGATGGACGTATAGAGCTTCACAGGGTGATGGGCGCATAGGAGCTTCACAGGATGACTTGGGCTTGGGCACATAAGACCTTATTGCTGAAATTTTCATGCTTCTATAAGACCCCCTTCAAAGTTTTCGATACTTGAACGAGTTTGAAATACTTTGAAAGAAGCATGGACCGTCTTCTTGTGATGCAGTGGGTGCATAGCACGCCTCTCTCTTTGGGCGCATAGATTTTGGCCAGCCTGTCAGAGAGACGACTGTTGAGATCTTCCTCGAAAACCTGAACTGACAAATTCATCGGGGTAGAATTTGAAGAGGTCCATCATTCATACATCGTCCACGTCAGCAAGTGGCAGTCGCATAGCGTGCAAGAAGCTGGATCTTCACGTGGGCCCATAGGCCATTGTGGGCGCATACTGCGAAATGGGCACATAGGCGCATAGGAAATAGTGGGTGCATAGGAAGTAGCCCATGCCTATAAATAGGCTCTGAAGGAGAGAGAAAGTTCATTATTCTCCTCTTTTAGAACTTTCAAAAGACTCTTCTTCTCCTTTCTTAACGAATCACGTCTCCCAAGGTCGCCAAGAGATCTGCGAAGGGCAAGGGGGCTGCGCCAAGTGGCTCTCCTCCTGCGGTAGCATTCTTACCAGTCCAGGACCCGTTTCTGGGTGAGGCCACGCCTCAAAAAAATAAAGTCGCGAGCGTTAATTTGTGACGCTCAGACTTTTCTTCTGCATGGGCGCATGCGCCTAAGGCAACATACTTCTGTGAGCATTCTTATGCGCCCACAGAAGTCATGCACCAACACTGTGGTATGATATGCGCCCACATATTGCCATATTATACGCCCACATGCTATTTGCATATTATGCGCCCACGTACTGTTGTATGTTATGCACCCACATGTTTGTCTTGGGCGCATAGTCCTTTGGGCGCATAGCCCTATGGGCGCATAAGAGCCCTTCAGCACTTAGTTTTTCCTGCGGTTTCTGAGTCTGACTTTCTCTTCTGTCCTTGTAGTAAATATGTTTGTCCCAGAGCTTGAGGGAATCACTTTCGGCTCGGCTTATCAAGTCCTCGGTACTAGTCTCATAACGAATATGATCAGCAAGGTTCAAGCCACGATCATTAAAAACCAACCTACGGAACGGACAGTCGCCATACTTGAACAGGATAAGACCTTCTTGAGACAGATGATTAATGATGAAAAGTTCGTACGTGGAGGGGCATGTCGTTTCAAGAAGCCGTACTTCCTGTTTGGTGATAGTGTTGGGTTTGAAGATGGTGAGTCCATACGCTTGAGAAACCCAATGGTGATATGTCCGAACAATCAAAGGATATGGCTACCGTCGATGGAGCGTCAATATTGTCTGTTTTTACTGTCTTAGCCGAGCGGCGACAGATGAAGTGGGAGCTGACTCCTGAGCTCCTCGGGGTTATCTCTGAAAGAATATAGTTTGACTCAGGCGATCGGAAGAAGGACACTTTCAAGTGTGTTCGGGGCTCTGCATCTTATTCTACGAGAGGATTGTAACCTGGTGCCGTAGTGAACGACATCCCGATTAAACTCCATCCTTATTCCGTTGACACGCTTTGCAATTTGATGATGACGGGGGATGTGTCGTATCCCGCAGGGAAGATGCGAATGGAAGGCTGGAGGTATCCATCTTCATTCTGGAGCAATCTCACTGGCTGGGTGCTTTCCACATATGAAGCCACCTTGAAGACTGCTGGCCTTTACTATGCTATTAGGGCCACTCAATATGGTTTAAGGGTTAATTGGCCAATGTTTGTCTCTTTGGCAGAGTTATATAACCTTCACACCTGTACCTTTTTTACTTCGGGTAGGGAGATGGGATTGGCCCTCCATAAGATGCAGGAAGTGTCGAAGCTTCCCTGGGCACGGAGCCTTATGAAGAGTACGTGCCTTGCGATAAAGAGCTCCGGGATCTGGAGAATGAAAACTCCGAGATGATTGATGTGTACAAGGAATTGCTCTGCTATCTCCTTATCTGTCATAGGATTAATAAGAAAGGGAGGACCGAGGGGGCCAATCCCCACACGAGAGCTTGGATGGGCTACATCTTCGTTCAAGGAGAAGGGGAAGATCCGGCCTCCTTTTCGATCTTAAAACCTATGACCAAGTCCGATATAGAAGTCTGGATGACGGATTATATGATTGCGGATACTGAGGACAGTGACGATCCTTATTCCCGATCGGCCATTACTTCCGTCAAGCTGAATATCCGTTGTCAGAGAAAGCTGTACTAGCAGCTTTCTTAATGATCTGGCTTCGTGACTACATAGTTCCCGGAGGTTCGGGGTCCATTGAGAGAATAAGCCAGGGTATGATACTTCCGGCTGTGTAGCTGGCATTCGGATACCGTCTTATATTGCTTCCCGCGATGGTCTGTGCCACTGGACGAGGTCTGCGGGGCTTTATCAGGAAT
This sequence comes from Iris pallida, assembly GCA_029216955.1. Classification (NCBI taxonomy): domain Eukaryota; kingdom Viridiplantae; phylum Streptophyta; class Magnoliopsida; order Asparagales; family Iridaceae; genus Iris; species Iris pallida. The sequence goes on along the minus strand of JANAVB010030217.1, from coordinate 1,587,353 downwards.
GTGGTAACTCCTGACGGCAGGGCCAACTTCGTTCGGACCGAACTTCTGTATCATTTCTTGATGGGGTGGCTGCTACTACATTGTCCTACCCTAATGAATGTTGGGCCGGTGGCAGACACTTTGGCGGTAGGCGCCTTTCTTCGTAGATTTTATGATGTAGATTGGGCCGTCACCAGTGTACCTGCTTGCAAAAAGGCTTTGGGCTTCTTGCAAAACTATGAGTTCTTCAGAGTCTCCCCTCCATCTGGCAGCGATAATATGGGAGATATCTTAGTGGATGAGGGAGTTCATGCCACTAGTTTGACTGCTGGGGCGCTTTACTGGCTTCAATCTATTAGACCATCGCATCTGATGCTCCAAAATAGGAATCATGTCTATCTGGAGCCATATCTGCCCAGCCGTTTTATGCGGCAGTTTGGCTACAGCCAGCTCCTCTTAGGAAATACTAGCCCGCACTTGGAGTCGATAGACAGTTTAATTGATGGGGCGCGTGCTTGGATGTATTATAGTGTCGGGTGCACGGGGACAGTCTTCACTCTGCCCTTGAATAAGCCTGAGACCCATTTGTGCTATGCTGCTGCCAAATTTTATGTTCAGATTAATACTTTTCATCCCCGGAATGATCGTGAACAGAGCTTGATATTGGGGACTCGGTTTGGCCCCATTCCTATAAAACAGGTGCCGAAGGGCCGTAAGAAGGAGAGTAATGTTCCTACTGTGAAGCCGGTCGTAGTATCGCAGCCAAAAGCTATCTTTAGGTAGCCAACAGTGTCTCTACAAGGGAGGACACGAAAGATGATGACTTTTTTCCTCTCAATCCTCTTCAGAAGAGGAAAGGTTCAACTGAATTGGCCCAGGAACCAACCTTAAAGTGGAAGAAGAAAACTGTCGTCCTTAGGAGAGCCAAGGAAGTGGGTGCTGGCTCGCCTCCATTGAGGAGGTTCTCCCTGTAAACTGGAAGAGGAGGAACGACGTCACGGGCCATTATTATTCGGAAGGTTGATCCCTTCCTAGACTCCATAGCCGTTCTGGTCAATCCTTTGGAAGCTTTTTCACCTTTGCATTTATCCATTATACAGGACCCCGAAGTTGCTGCTAAGGAAGGTGCCTCCTTGTATGAGGAGGTGGATGTGATGACAGAGTCCCCTGCTCGTCCTCGACTGATGGATGAGGGCGGGTCTTCTTCAGCTATAATACCTGAGCGACAGGGTGATCAGGGCGAAGGCCCAGACCATGACGGTGATCAGAAGATTAGTCCCTCCTACGACATATCTGTGGGGGATACGTCTGCAATAGGAACTACGATAAAAGAGTTGGACGAGAACCAAGTCCAATCGGCTCATCCTCCTGTGGGTACGTTACCTTTGCGCCTCTCTTCGGATGAGATTTTTTGACTTTGATTTTACATGCTTCTTGTGAGACTAACCACGACAGTATGTTCCCTTGTAGACAAGGGGAAGAAACCCCTTGCGAAGATAGTCCCCGCCATTGGAGAAAGGATAAAAGTTGTTTTTGGCTCCTCCAATTTTGCTAGTGTGGGGGAAGCTGTTAGTGAGCCGGTATCGGCTACAGAAGGAGAGGTTGAGCAGCCTGCTGAGGGGGCTATTACTGAATCCGCTCCTATTCCTGCGAAGATTGTGGAAGATATCAGGCCTGATGCCGCTCAGGGCCTTGATACTGTTCTTCTTAAACAGTCTGGGCCTCCTCTTGGTTTCCCTGAAGCTAAGATTGATGGGGTAACTCAGGCTGGGGTTGAGCAAGCCGAAGATACGAAATTACAACTCTTTCGTATTTTCCTTCCTCTTTTTGGTTACTGATGTATTTTTTTTTCTTTGTCAGGTTCGACTTCTTGTCAGGTATCCCTTCCTGGAGTAGAAAAAACTTTCCAAGCCTCCTCCTCGATGACCTCCACTGAAGATGACGAGATGGCCCAGGAAGTCGTCAAAGCTTTCTACTCTGTGCTAAAAGTGAAGCTTCCTAGAGTCCTAAATTGAAATGCTGCCTTTGGCCCTGTGAAGGCTGTTGCCGAATGCCAAGTGGCGGCCCTCGAGAGCATTGCCGGTTATGAAGAGCGGGCCAATACTCTGAGGAAAGTTCTGAATGACCTGGAGGGTCAGGTGGCCAGGTTCCGGGATGCCAAACAGCGGAGCCCGACATCGTTGTTCCGTGCAGAAGATAAGGCTCTGATCACGGCTCTTGCAGAAGAGAAGGCTACTTTCCAGGCGAGGAAGGATGCCCTTGTTCGAGAGATTGGCGAATTGGCTGACCAGTATGGTCAGTTCAACACTGCAAGTGAGGCACGTGCTGCCTCGAAGAATAAACTAGCTACACTGATCACCGAGGAGTATGATCACATTGTGCAGATCCAGAACAAGATAGCCTAACTGGAAGCCGACTTGAGGGTGGCAATATCTGAGCAGGAGGATTATTTGGCTCAGGCTGCCATGACCGTCACCACTTTTGCCCATTTAGAAGAACAGCTGGCGAAGTAGGAGGGAGAGCATCTGAGTCTGATCCTTTTCGAGGATGAAGCTGCTCGTCAAGAAGAGGCGCGCTGTCGAGCTACCGCGAAGTCTGAGGCCGAAATCGCGGCTCTAAGGGACAATATCAATTGCCTATGTATCCCTTAAATTCTTTATAACTCCTTTTTTTCAGCCGGCCGTCACGGCTCTTGTACCTTTTTTCGTCTCTTGATAGACGTTTAAGTAAAGAATAAAGAATCTTTTTAAGGTGAATATGGTTTTGTGAAATATCGAAACTAGAGGTAATGTGGACGTAGCAAGGATATTTCTGGTAGGTATTCCGCTGGGGAATTTTGATGTGGACCTATTATCCTTTTTATATTCAAGTTTTTTTTGAATATAGATAATAAGTTGAACGAAGCTGCTAGTAGAGATAATATGGACGTAATAGCAGAGGATGTTCTATATGTGACCAGAGGTAGTATAGACGTGGAAAGATATATAATGTTAGGTGGGAGTGGATAATTCAGAGATAGTATGGACGTGATTATCCTTCATGAATGCTTTGCTCAGAGGTTATATGGACATGGAAAACATTTCTTAATCATTCCACTGGGAAAATAATTATCGGAAAACAATTCAGAGGTAATAGGGACGTGACTTGTTTTCGTCAAACCGAGTTCGGATAGAGTCAAAAACAGGAATGATTCCACTGGGGAAATATTTTAGAGGACCTATTATCCAAGGTGTATTCAAGACTCTTAAAATACGGATAATATTTAGATAATTTTTAAGTCACATAAACATCGCACTATACATTTACATGACTGAACATATGTGAACATTATATAAAAAAATGTTACACATAGTATTTCTTCAGGAACTTGTCGTTGATAGGCATCATGAGCAAGTCACCATCAGTCTTGGTTAGTCGGTACGTACCGTTAGAATACACTGATTCTATGATAAAAGTACCCCTCCCATTTAGGCTAAAAAATTTCTTTCGTTTTGTGTGTCATAACCACTGGTCTTCTCATTGCTAAGACTAGATCACCGACTTGGAAGATTCTTTCCTTCACCTTTGAAGGCTCTGGAAAGGCGAGCTTGGTATAGCTCAATACGCTGCTGAGCTAACAAGCATTTTTTGTCTAGCGCTTCGACCTCCTAGAGTCGCAGACGGTAGCTTTCTTCGGTAGTCAACTCGCTGGCTAAGGCTACCCGAAGAGAAGAAATATGGATTTCTAGGGGAAGAACTGCTTCACTCCGATAAACCAGAAAGAATGGTGTACTGCCTGTTGGAGTTTGGACCATTGTACGATAGGCTCATAGACATTCGCCGAGCTTCTCATTCCAATTGCGCTTGTTTGAAGACACAAACTTCTTGAGAAATTTTATGATGGTTTTATTGAAGGCTTATGCTAGCCTATTAGCCACTGGATTTTAGGCAGTAGAGGCTACATTCTGGATTCGGTTCCTATCGCAGAATCGATAGAATACATGGCTTACAAATTATGGACCATTGTCATGGATGATCCTGCGAGGTAGGCCGAAGCGGTAGATAATGTGATGTTTGATGAAACTGATCACGTTTGATGCCTTCACTTCGGTGAGCGGTATAGCTTTCATTCATTTGGAGAAGTAATCGGTTATGGCTAGGATGAACCGATGTCCTTTGGCAGACGGCGGGCAGATTGGTCCTATGACGTCCATGCCCCAGGCTTCAAAAGGCCAAGATGCTACTGTCGGGTGTAGAAACTTTGAAGGTTGATGAATGAAATCGATGTGGAACTGACAGGCTCTACACTTTTTTGCATATTTAGTGACATTTGCTATCATTGTGGGCCAATAATAACCCATTCGTTTGAGGCGATCTTATAATTTGGGGCCAGGTTGATGTGCACCACAAACTCCGTCGTGAGCCTCCCGGAGTGCATGTTTGGCTTCTGTGTCTGATAGACATCGTAACAGTAGCCCATCGTAAGAGCGTCGGTACAGCATCTTGGTAGCTGTGTCATAGTAAAATCTGAGGTATCACCTTTGGATAGACATTGCTTCCTTCGGGTCCTCGGGGAGGATTCCATAGACGGCGTAGTCCATGAAGGAAAATCTCTAATCTTTAATATCGACGTTTGTTTCTGTTGTGTAACTGTGATGAATATGGAAGGCATTTTTTATACAGAATAGTTCTCGACCAGACACTCTGATCGACTGCTGAGTATTGGTAGGGACGGTCAAGGAAGCAGTGGGATCGGCTAGAGCATCTGCTTCTATATTCTGTAGTCGAGGCATGTGCTCGATGAAGAATCCAGCGAAAGTAGATGCCAACTCGATTATTGCTCTATGTTAGGGGATGAGATCTTCGTGATGAACTTCATAATCCCCTCGGACCTGACTAACTATTAGCTTGAAATCGTCGTAAGCTTCTAGATAGTAAACTCCCAGTTGCTTTGGCCGCGTTGTTGGTGCATGGTTCCATGAGAGAATATGCACGATGAATAACCAGATGATCAGGTGACACGAGCACGACGCCAACTTCGACCATAATATTTTATTTAGGTCTTGTTCTTGATGCACCGTCAAAGAACATTCGCCAAATGGAGATTTCTTCAGTTGCAATGTTAGACTCCACTACTTCATCAGGGATTTCGTCGTAGAGTTTGGAAGATTTTGGCATCGGATGAGCTGCTAGGAAATCAGCTAATACTTGGCCTTTTACTGCCTTCTGAGGAACGAAGAGCATATCGTATGGAGTCAACAACATTGTCCATGTAGCTAAACGGGAATTGAGAGAAACCGGTTTAGTCATGAGTATTCTGAGAGGATTGACTTTAGATATGATGTGGATATTCTGTCCAGACACATAGTGGTGTGTCTTCTGGATGGCAAATACCAGTACAAGACATTCCTTCTCCACTGGTGTGTATCTGTGTTCGGCACCCACCATTGTGCGGCGGAGGTAGTAGATTGCCTGTTCATGGCCGCCCTTATTCTTCTGAGCTAATAGGGCACCAAGAGAATGGTCCATAGCGGGGACATATAGTAAGAAGGGCTTCCCCATTATTGGAGCTACCAATACTGGGGGGCTTGTAAGATACTTCTTGATGTCATCGAATGCGCGTTGACATTGTTCAGTCCAGACAAAAGATACGCCTTTCTTCATGAGATGAGTGAATGGACATCTTCCAGAAAGGTTCAAAATGATTCGTCTGATGTAGGCTAGCCTTCCTTGTAGTCCGCGTATCTCTTTGAGGTTTCTTGAAGGATGCATATCGAGGATAGCCTTCACTTTCTCCGGGTCAAGATGTATACCCTTTGAAGTGATGACAAAACCAAGGAACTTACAGCTGGAGAATCCCAGAAAAGACTTGGTTAGATTCATCTTGAGTTGGTGTGCACGCATTAGTTCGAACACTGTTCTGAAGTCTTGGAGGTGGTTGCCATTGAGATGACTTTTAACTGCGATATCGTCTACATAGTACTCCACAGTTTTGCGTAAATGATCGTGAAAAATTGTGTTCATGGCTCACTGGTATGCCGCCCCTGCATTCTTGAATCCGAAGGGCATCACCGTATAGCAGTATACCCCCAACGATGTTCGAAAAGATATGTGCTTCTCGTCGTCGGAGAACATCTTAATCTGGTTGTAGCTTGAGAACCCATCCATGAAGGACATCCGCTCGAAGCCGCAAGTATTGTCGATTATTACGTCGGTGATCGGTATAGGGAACTCGTCTTTCAGACATACAGAGTTCAAATTACGATAATCGATACAGACTCAAACTTTATTGTTCTTTTTTATGACTGGAATGATGTTGGCAACCCAGTCAGGGTGTTGTTCTTCGCGAATGAATCCACTGGCAATGAGCTTCTTGACTTCATTTTCGATGGCCTCCATGACATCTCGTCGGAATCGTCGTTGTTGCTGTTTCACTGGCTTAGCTTTAGACGAAATATTTAGGCGGTGCATGGTGACTTTAAGGTCCAGGCCTGGCATGTCTTCATTGCTCCATGCAAGGATATTGATGTATTCACTTATAATCTTTATAAGAGATTTGCGTTCATCGTCAGATAGACTTTTGCTGATGATGATTGGTTTGAAAGATGATTCATCTCCTAAATTGACTTGGACGACTTCGTCTTCGCTAGGTGGTTCATGTTGTTCAAAGCGCATCTCCCACCTAGTATCCATCGTTTGAGCCCATTATTCAAGTTCGATTGATTGGACATCGTCCGCAATTTGGTCAACGAAAACCATGTTGACGGACAGAGTTGCTTTGAACATGTCGCCAATACTGGAGTCTGTGTCCCAGAGGGAGGAATCAGAAGAATGAGAACAACGATCTGTTTCATCATCTGATCTTTTGGGAGTTGTTGGAGGAGTACCATAACCCAAACCAATATAGTTTCGTTCATAATAGTTCTCGGGTTTGTTGGGAGGAGCAAAGTGTCATATTGGCAACCGTCGTCCCCGGCCGTAATTTAGCCCCTGGTCGCATTTGATGTCATATCCCATGATCTGGATGATATTCTTGGCCTGCCAACTATATTGGAAAAGTTGTATTTTCCCAGAGTCATAGTCAGCTTCTGTGTTGTGCTTGGGAGAAGTAGTGTCCGGAACGAACTTTCTTTCGCCAATTATTCGACCGAAGATGATTAGTTCTTCATTCTTCTTTCTGGATGGAACGATGAAGTAGTGGATGTCTTCTGGGTAAACTTTTTCCTGCAGGTGAGGCATCGTAACCGACATGTAGAGGTGTGGTCCTATGCCGTACTCTAGAGCGTATATCGTATCTATGTAGTGGTTTACAGATTGATAGACATCGGAGTAATTCAAAGATAAACCTTTACTAAAAAAATATGCAAGATCTTCTTCAGGGATAACATCATCCGCTGAAGGTACGTCATTATGAGTATTGATATACTCATTAAGAGGATCATCATCTCGAAGAGGAGCCACAGTCTTGGCCAAGTTCACCACGTAGGGTAATTCTTCAGGATTAGAGGACGGACTTCAACAGGTTTCTCCTGAGGTTTAACCTTGTCAGGGTTCTTGTGGAGAGTGATGGTCAATAGTTTGACCTTGTCAGGGTTCTTCTTTTTTACCCAGATTATGAAAGGCTTCGGAGTACTTTTTGGAGTAGTGCGTCCTTTGACTCGGATAATCAGGGGACCATCATTAGAAGATGAACTTGCTTTATCTTCGTTGTCAGCTTCGTTGTCGTCATCCTTGGGGGGGCTGAGATTGGTAAAGTACTGAATCTCTATAGTTGGCTTCGATGCCCTTAAAAGAATCGACATCGGCAAACTCCGTCTTCACGACACCGTCATTGTTGACGTACTTGAAGCACTGGTTAAATATAAAAGGAACGATCATGTTCTCGTGTATCCATGGACGTCCCAACAAGACGTTATAGAATACATTGGCATCGATCACATTGCAGGAAACCTCCGTTCGGAGATCACCGATTTGGCACTTAAGACGGATCTTGTCCAGCGGGTGGCTTCGACCAACATTGAAAGCCGTGATACTTGTATTGGTTGCAGATAGATTGTGCACAGGGATTACCAGAATTTGAAGTAAACTTCTAGGAATGATGCTGAGGGAGGATCCTGGATCGATGTGCATACGGTCTACCTTGATCGCTCCGATATACCCTGTATAGTACAGGGGTCTATCATAACAATTATTTTTTTGTAACATGTCCTCCTGTGAAAAGGTGATGTTGGGCGCCACTTCCATAGTACTGTGGCAGTGGGGACAGGAGACAGGGTCTTCGACGGGGGCTTTGACTTCAGCGAGATAAGAGTCGGCATGTAGTAGTACCTCAGCTTATTACCCTTCGTCAACGTGTGAAAAATGGTAAAAACATCATCTTCGTTAAAGGAGAAGGTCTTCTTAGGTTTGGCGGAGATACCCTGAGAATTGGAAGCTCCCTTGGAAGTGTCGACCTTCAGGACTTCTTTCTCTTTACCCCCACGGACAGGGATAGTTTGAGGATGCTTGCCCTTGTCTTCAGATTTTGGTGTTTTCAACCCCTGTATTTCCAGATTACGAACGTCGTTTTCAGCAGCATCAACGGCCACATTGAAAGTGGGCTATGTATCATACTTATGTATACCCAGACAAAACTTCACCGTAGGAAGGAAGTTATGTCGACAAGTATCCATAAGTTCTGAGTCTGGTATACCGAAGGGCATCTTCAGTGGTAGCCGCCTGAAGCGTTCGATGAAGGCAATGACAGACTTAGTCCTTCTTTGCTTGGTCTCGATGAGGGTGGACATGCTAACATACATGCCACTTTCGTAAAACCTGTTGAGGAACAACCTCTCCAAGTCTTTAAAAGAATTGATACAGCCGTCAGGCAGACTGCATAACCATTCAGAAGCTGTCCCCTACAAGGTGCTAATAAATAGCTTTGACAAGAACGGATCATCCCTGGGTAAGTGTAGAGTCTGCGTGTTGAAGTATGTCATGTGTTGACGAGTAGAAGCCAACCCGTCAAATGAATTTAGCATCATCGGCTTGTAGTTAGGAGGGCAAGTAGCATTCTCCTATTCAGAAGGATAAGGTTGAGATATTTCCATCTTCTGAAGCTCGTCTTTGCGTGAGATGGTGTCAAGACGGGCGACCAGGGAATCAATTGCATCCTGTTGATTAAGAAAGTGTTGAGAAACGGCTGCTGAACGGTTGTCAGGCGTCGTTGGCGAAGGACCACCCCCAACATTTGCATGATTTAGGAGAGGTGCAACGGAATAATACTCCTTTTGTAGTGAAGGAGGGTTGTTGATATGAGCTTGACTAGCATGAGCCGAGACGTTTTGTTGAGGTGGAGAAACAACCCCAGCTGCTTGGAGCGCCATGATACTGGTCAGCATATCAGTGATCTTGGCGAATGCTGTTTCAAGACCCTCTAGCCGTTTGCTAGTCTGATTACTGGCTTCTTCAGTCTTTCTCCGTCTGCCATGTATGTAGATAACATGCGAGGATGAACATAGAAAATAGTACAACTGGTGCTGATATTGTATGTCTCTGAGTTGACAAGTCCTTCATCTTCAGGTAGAGGAGGTAGATAGTCGCCATCAGACTCGGAGGGATCGTCATCCTCCAGAAGGCAACCCCCAATGTGAAGGTCATCCATTTCAGACTCTGAGGGAATACTACCCCCAGCTTGGGAGTCTTCGTCATCCATACAGAATCTCGCCTTTGACCGAGTACCCATATAGACTCCTTCAGATGTGGCAGCCAGTTGGCCATCTGTTGGTAGACTTCTTCTCCTTCTTCTCGTGGAACTGAGAGATAAAGTTGGGTTCGTAGTCCACCGTCTTTGATTATGACTTCCGTAAGGGGGACCCCATGAAGCCATGTTGGATGAAACACACAGCGGCTTTTCATCGTAAGAGAAATGCAGCCTCGAAACACGGACTTTCTCTGAGGCACTCTTGTTGCTTTAGAGCAGCAACAATTGATGATAATGCTGGTGCACGGATGTGCACTATGAATTGTTAAGTCCTCCCTTGCTTTACGCTTATGATTTATCATGTCGTGTAAGTCAGCGGAAGGGACTTTTGCCTTACAACCCATGTTGCATACATCGTCGAGCTTTGCATGCGGGTTCGTAAGGAGAGTTGGTGCATCCAGACTTAGTTCACGTGCAGCGGCAACCTCCATACCTAAGTTTTGTGATGTCCTTGAAGACAGCCCCGTGCTATAAGCGTTGGGACCTGTCTTTTTGTTGTGGGTGCATAGGTCTTAGAGACTGGCTTTGGGCGTATGCTTCTTGGCAGCGTATCTGAGCCTCTTTGATGTGGGCACATAGTATGGATCCAGTGAGCCTGTGCGCATTGCCTTGGGTGCATGATCCTGGATGCCCAATCTGTTGAAGACAGAGGCCTTCTAATTGGAGTTATGCGCCCAAACATCCCCTTGGGCGCATGGCTTTGGGCGCATGCTCGGTGGAGCAGCGCTATTTTCTTCCAGCTTTGCCTCCTTCGTTTATGAGCCTCGTTAAGTTTGCCCAGAGTGTCGAACACTCTGATTCTTGGCATCGTAGTGCTTTTCTTTGCCAAGTCTCGAACATCAAACACTCTGTTGTTGATTGTGCAGGAAATAAGTCACTGGGCTAGTAGAGCCCGGAACGGTGTGAGCCTTCTTCATTTGGGGAGCTTCTGTGGCAGAGTCATGCACCCATGTGACAGAGTCCTCTAGTTGTATATCTGCTATAACACTAGCAGGATATGCACAGCGAGCCTTCGGAAGCCAAGTCTTGCGAGACTTGTTTGGCTTTGCTAATTTTGAGGGAGTAGAGCCATCCTTCGAGAGCATCTCTTCGAATGCTTGCTGATCGAACTTTATGATCAGCATCTTCTGAGTGCTCTCCAATTTGTCGGTATTGGATTGCATCACCACCTTCTCGTCAGAGGAAAAGGTAGTCCCCAGCAAAGTTGCTATTTTTGTGGACACACACAAAAAGAAGAAGAAATGATGTCTTTTCTTTATTGGCGCAAGGCACCACAAATCGAGTATGCCTGAGAGATCCTGTGCTGTGGATCTCCGAGTACAAAAAAGAATTCTGGGGAATGGAACGGTGGAGATCGAGCGGCAGTTGCTCCTTTACTCCGTTGACACTCCAATTACAAAAGTGGAAGAAAACCTAAGAAAATAGCTAACTATCGGCTCACTGGCAAGAAGTGCAGCAATTTGGCTCTTGAAAATGCTCTCCGTTCTGTCTTTTAAAGAGGGATGAGACCCCTTTTTATAGTAGTTTCTGAGCTGGGATGATGTTATGCGCCCACATGAGAAAACACACTGGCTTTTATATGGGCACATGGTCCTGCCTTAGACACATAGGGTGTAGGCGCATGCAGGCTACGAGATCGTGGGTTGGTCATGGTGTTGACGTAGCCGCATGCTTCGGTACACGACTGCTCGTGGAGACTGACGTGGTCGTGCACATCGGTACACGTTTCGATCATAGCTTTGACCGAGTCAGGCTTGGGCGCATAGCCCTGTTTCAGGCTATGCACCCTCAATCACAGGGTGGCTTGGGCGCATAGAGCTTCACATGGTGATGGGCGCATATAGCTTCACAGGGTGATGGGCGCATAGGAGCTTCATAAGGTGACTTGGGCGCATTGGAGCTTCACTTGGGCGCATACGTCCTCATTGGCTTGGGCACATAAGGCCTTATTGCTAAAATTTTTCATGCTTCTACAACCTCTATCTATGTGTTTTAAAATACTAGTTTCGATATATAAACGGCTAGGGGTAAGATCTGGCCAACTGCATGTGTCGTGTGCAGTTGCTGTTCGTCACGAAAGACCATGGGAATGTTCTGGGTATATTTAAATGTCTAATAGAGTATTTCCCCATCCGAGTCATGGATTAATGCCATGGCATGGAAATCATGATATACGATAATCACAGAATACAATAGTCACGAAACACGACAAATAATATAAAACATGAAACTCCATACTCATAATATTTAATCCATACTACTCGTGTGAACAACGTATCTATCAAGAATCATGAATCATGTAATGCATATCTAAAACATGTATCATAGAAACTATTAGAAATTGAAAGTAACCATGTAATGTACTTGCCTTGATTAGTTGCAGTTGTAGTGTGATTTGATCATGTTAGCACATAATAGTCGTTCATGTCTTAACTATGCAAGATGGTCTCTAATGATGGAACAGACCGAGCCATTGGGTACGGGACAGTTCGATTAGCCTAGGATCGATATAAAGTGGTAAAAATCACAAGAAATAGGAACATATGACTAGTAAAGATCAAGATTCGATAGTCGAAATAAATTTATATAATAAATAAATATATATATAACTTTAGAAAAAAATTATAAGACTAGAAAACTATATTTGTATTAGTCAACTATTTAGATAGATACTTTAAAAACCAAGAAAAATCATTTATATGTATGCTAGAACCCATACTAAAAAAATATACTAATGAATATCTAGTATTTAAAATTACCTATATATATCATCATGCTCCCTTCCTCTCCTCACCTCCTCTCTGTCCCTCCCCCCGCATGGAGTGCTGCACGCCACCTCTAGCCGACTGGGAGCCCCTCCATCTCCCGCTCCTTCCCACCAATGTCTCCCGCTCGCTCCCCTTCGGATTGCCCACTCGGCTCCTCCTACGAGGATGCCCTTTGCCGTCGGCTAGTGGCTGCGTTGCGTTCACGCCGCAGGCCCCCCCACCTGCCTCGACGTACTCCGCCCCCCTCGGCCAGCCTCCGACGGGTTGTGTAACCGACCGTCCGTTCTGGGTCCCCCCTCCTCGACTTCTCCGCGGTGCAGCTGTCGCTTGTAGGGCGCAGCATCGCCGCGGTGGCTCCCCTGCCTACTTCCGTCGCCTCGGCGGTGGCCTCCGGCCCGGCCGTTCAGTCAACGTCTCCGCAGCAGTCTCATGTCGGTGCCTCGAGACCCCCCCCGGCCTGCCAGGCTGATGGCCAGCTGGTTTCCCGTTCCTCCCCACCAGCGTTTCAAATTTAAAATCCCCATCTCCCGCCCTTGGGCTCTGTGGATCTCAGGCCTTGCGCCCCCTCCCCTCTTCCGGGGCATGCACCCAAGTTGAGGGACATGCGCCCGTGCTGCCATTAGCGGAGCCAAGCCTCTCCTATGCGCTCGTTCTGCCACCAGGTCATGCGCCTTCTGGGGCTGCAAATGCGCCCACTCCCCACTTTATTCGCATGACTCCCGTCAGGGCGCCGCGCCCCTGCCCTTCGCGACTGACCCGTCGACGAGTCATACGATTCTTGGGGCCGCCTATGTGCCCGCCCTATCCCCCTATGCGCCTGCTTTTCGTTCGGGTCAGGTGTATGCACCCGACCTTCACTCTTATGCACCTGCAGGCCCCTCGGGGTGCCTAGCATCATGTTCCTCTGTCGCAGCAAACCTCTTATCCACGCCGATGGGTGTATGTGCCGCATACAGGAGGCTAGGTCGGCCAGCAACATCGTACATCGCGGCCGCTATCATCGCTCCTCCTCCATGTTCCCTACTGTCCGTCTCCTCATCATGCGCCCCTCCTGCGAGGCAGGCTGCCGACCTTGGTGTGTTCCCTCCCTTCTCGCAGCCAGGTCAGTGCCCGGAGGCATTCCATCTACCTCCCAGGCCCGTCCATCCTTCGCGGATCCTCCTCCAGCGCTGCGGTCATCAAAGCTCCAGGGCCCCTGCCTTAGTCCCCGGGCATCATCAGGCCTATCCCCGCCGTCTCGTTCGCTGATCTGGTAAGACCAGACCGTGCTGTCCAGAAGCTCGCGATCCTTTTCGACGATCCGCTCCCTGTTATTTACTACCCCCCACCTCCAGCTGGACAACCTTTATCTATCCCCTTCTCCAAAGCTGATCTGACCGCCCTGCACCAGCGGTTCTCTTTTACCTTCGTGCTCCAATTCTCTTCGGGGTGTCCCAAACTTGCTAAAGTCTAAGAGACCATTGCAAAATGAGACTTCAAATCGACATACAGGGTAGCACCCCTGGATCCCAAAAATATTCTGCTTTATCTCTCTTCGGTTGAAGACCAACGGATCGCCCTCACCCATGGCACCAGCAATGTGGACTCCAAAACCATGACAGTTGTCAGATGGTCTCAAACCCTCAATCCTAAAGAGGACTCGCCCATCGTGGCAGCCTTGGTCACCCTCCGCAACCCCCCTGATCTGCTTCATCCCAGTGGCTCTCAAAAGAATCGTAAACTCTTTTGGCACTTTTGTGGCCATGGCGGAGGAAACCAGGAATCTCACCAGAGCCAACTACGCTAAATTCTGCATGGAACTAGACATCTCCAAAGATCTTCCCAAATCTGTCAACATTGAGTTAGGGAGCCAGACCCATATCCAACCTCTCACATACGATAACAACGTCCTCTTTTGCAATCACTGCCACATCAGAGGACACCTCACCAAGTTCTGCTACAAAGCTCACCCGGAGTTGAAATAAAAGAAACAACTTGCCCCCAAGGATTCCCCCCCCCCCCGTAGAAGCACCATGAGGAGTTGCAACATGCCCAACCCGCCATAAACTCAAATCTCCGACTCGATGATAGTTCAGACATGACCCAGGCTACCACCTCCCCTCCCACTGAATAAGGCAACCTCATCTCCCCAAAACCCAATTCGATACCAACCACTAACAGATTTGAAGCTCTGATTTTGGAAGCCACTATTAACAACGAAGAGGCACCAGAGAACCCACCCGTCATCACAACACAATCACCCAGCAACCCAGAAGCAGGCGTGAAGAGTACCACAACACCCAGCAACTCATGACAAGCCACAGATCAAACATCCATCACAAAGGTCTCCAGTCCTGAGGGGGAACCCAAGACCCGAAACTCACAGCTCCTGAGATCGAAATACCCTACTCGTCTAATCATGAAGATCACAGTAGGGTCTTTTTGCCCCCCTTAGGTCGAGAGGTCACGAAAAGGCAGAGACTCGTCGAGGAAGCCAGATTCTTGGACCCCAACAACCCCATGTCAGCGTTAGCTTAATCCGAAGGATCCGAAGAAGTTACCGTCGCCAACCAGACTGAAGACACCAGGACCAGTTCCTCTGTCCCCCCAGGGGGGTACGCCTCTCCCACCTAGCGATAGCAATAACTGTAATCCCCCGCTCCACACGATGTATTATGATGAGTCGTTGACTCAAAGAGTTGCGTTGACCCGATGAGGTATTGATACGAATCGATGTAAGAGTTACATTGGCCAAAGGTAAGCTTTGGGTCGGTTGGAATCTATGAATCGAATCGATGCAAAGGATAAGTCCTATTGAGCAAGTGCTGATTTTAGTTGATCTGGTGTGCAGGCTATGCTTTTACGCTGTACGATAAGAGGTTGACATTTTGCCTTATATAATAAAGTGTCCGTGAAACCAAATCGTGGCCTCGCAACGGATTATGGCATGGGCACGATAGGCCAAATCAACTGAGTAGTTCAAAGGAATGGCTAAGTCCAGGAGTTAGCTATGCGATCGAGTTATGGAAGCGAGACGCTTCAATCGACGAAACGATAAGGCGTATCGGCTTAAGGTGGGCGGGTTCTTGACTCTCTCTCCCTATTCCTTCACGTCTAATAAAATATGTCATAGTATGCGTAAGATGTTATCGAGTTAGCGAGCGTGGCTCGGCGATGAAAGGTCTAAGTATTGTGTTGAACATTAAGGTAGAACATTGAACAATCAAACAATTGAAGCGACGTGCATCAAGTGTACGAGTCGCGATAGGACGGTGATGCGAGAACGTTAAAAGACAATATGAGATGTGCATCATGTGTACGGCTCCGAGAACATTGAACACTAGGCATAGAACATTGAATACGGCGCTGAGCATTTCCTCGGGCACTTATGCTACGAAAAGACTAAGTAACTACGAAACTAGGCTATGAGAATGACTTACGAATGATACGTATTACATGGTCAATGGACACGGATGGCCCGTGCACGGGTGCGGCTTCCCTCGAACAGTTACGCCGGGGCGCCGGGACCGTTCGGCCTAGGAGGGAATTATGTGTGGTATTTATGGTACACATCATTCGGACGGATTGCGACCGTCCAGTGCTGTGATAAGCTATGATATCCGTAAGTTTGGGATCCTTCGGATACTGGGCTAGCAACCCGTATCGAAGTGATTGTAGGCTTACATATAAGAGATGCCAAGTCCATTACGGTTCGAAACACCGTGACCTTCATATAGATAGGGCCGGTGGGCTGAGATGAGAGTTGGGTGCAGGCGCAGGGTCTGCAACCCTTATGCATAGTCTAAGTTTATGGTTGGTTGTTGCATGAATGATATGACTCTATGTTAAGTTCTAACCCGTACAGGCTAGGCAATATGGGACGGGATGAGCATGAATCACTATGTTTATGTTTCAGATTATGTCTAACAGTATCTGCTGCAGAAACACGGCATGGGACACATTTATGATAAGTTGCTATATATGAAGATTGCCATGAAACTGATCCTAAGGCTAAATAGAAAGATCATCAATTAAGTTGCATGTTTCACTAAATGATTTAGTGTTTGGTTTGGGTACGAGCGGGTCTTGATCAGTACGAAGCGAGGACGAAAGCACTAATCCCCCACTAGTTTATGTGCAGGCTCAGGTTATGATCGGCTCGGGGCGGAGCTTGGCTTGGACGTACCGAGGCATGGAGTCCTTGGCGTTCAAAAGAAGCTTCCGTATAGGCGTTCGGACTTGCGACATGGAGATGTTCGGCCGAAGACTACTTGTTGGCTATATAGAGGCATAATGTATGGAACAATGTAATCCTTTGTGAGCTAGAGAGATCATGAGCGTTGTAGCCAATTGGCATTTTATGTTGGGCTATTCAGAGCCCTTGTAACCTTCAGTTCATAATCAATAAAAGAGATTCTTATGTTATTCTTTGTTTTCTTTCGCTGCTTATGTTACGAATTTGAGATAATCACGATGTGAACCGTTATCTTGACTTACATGAGCGCAACTCCAGGCTCGTGCGGCATCACGCCCCAGCGAGGACGATGATTCGGGTAAAATCTAGCGAGGACGAGCGATTTCCTGAATCGGAGCGTGACAAGTTGGTATCAGAGCGGTTCCATCCTTTGGACCGTGCATGAATCTTCTTGACCCTCAGTTACTTCGCTA
Organism: Iris pallida; assembly: GCA_029216955.1. Classification (NCBI taxonomy): domain Eukaryota; kingdom Viridiplantae; phylum Streptophyta; class Magnoliopsida; order Asparagales; family Iridaceae; genus Iris; species Iris pallida. Next base: position 1,570,238 of record JANAVB010030217.1, on the reverse strand, counting down.
TCGAATTCAGTTGACTCTAAGTTGTTTCCGCAACCGCATGGCTCATGGATCTGCTTGATGCTACATTGGATGTTCTATACTATAAGTCTATACTAAGTGAGTACGTCTGCCACAAGTATGTCGTGACTATCGTGCTATCTTCGAGTGCCATCGGAGAGTGTTGGTTGCACGAAGTGCAACGGGTTATGAGATTATAGTTTCCCGAAGTGCAAAAAAGTTGTGAGTTGCTGGTCGCACGAAGTGCAACGAATATGGTGATGTTGGTTGCACGAAGTGCAATAATATACGTATTGTTGGTCACACGAAGTACGACGAAATATGTGTTGTTGGTCGCACGAAGTGCGAGGAGATATGTGTTCTTGGTTTCACGAAGTGCAGCGAGTCGAGGTATGAGGCGATGCGTGTATGTGGCTATATGTTGTTGGTTGCACGGAGTGCAGCAAGTCGTGAATCGTTCGTTGCATCGGTGCAACCAGTCGATATGGTATGATGTGTGTTGTATGGCTATGCGGATGGATAGCGATATGTTGCGCGAGATTGAGTAAAGATCTTAAGTATCGAGAATGAGTTGTTGCACGAGTTGCAAAGAATGAGATTGGAAAAATCGTGGATGCGATAATAATGAGTCGAGTGAGTAGGCGAACGTGTATGTTGGCCATATGTTGCATTGAGCTTTGAATAAGCGAATGTTGCGGGTGTGATCGAGACGATCGCTATGGTACGGTTAGATTGAATGTGTGTCAACTTAAGTGAACGATGGTGCATCTTGGCCCAGTTGTTGTGCCAACTCGAGTAAGCAAACGCTAGAGCTGGGATCGAAAAGATCGCCATACGGGATAGTTGATTAAGAAATAGATGTCGGACCTATGCGGAATGTGATGTCGAGTAATGACTCGATTTAAAGTGGTATATGCAATACCAACTATGCGAGCAAGTATAGCGAAGTATTGTGTCGATAACGATAGGCTCGATCCTGAGTGGTATATAGAATACCACTTAGCGATAGCTATGTTAAGTCGGTAGGTGACTTACGATAGGTTACGTCGAGACGATTATATTGTTATGATATGTTTGTCCTCAACGGACGGGTAGTACTGAGAGTTGAGTGGGAATGACTTGAGAGAAGTCGATGCTAGTATGCCTTGATGAATTAAGTTGAATGAGTATGTACGAAGTCGGTACCCAAGGATGATACGTCGGGCGAGGATTCGTTAAGTGTAAGTCGAACGATAGGCTGAGCATAGCGAAGGAATGTCACGTTGAGAAAATAGTCGACCCGGTCGAACTTATGTTGAGTTAGTATGAAGACTTATTCGGAACAAGTTGAGTAGGTACGAAGATTTGTACAAATAAAATTCGGTTAGCGCGAGGAATCGGTAGCACGATTTGGAAGTGCGAGTTAGGGATATGAAGATAAATATGTGAATTGAAAATTGTGTCGTGATTATGGTAGTTAGTAATAACGGAATAAATCTTGATGTGTGCAAGACTTGATTCGTATTCGAGTTCAGATAATGGTAGTGATTGCAATAAATTTGAGCTTATGAGAAAGGAAGATGTTCAAGTTATGCATATCGACGATGGTATTGAGGCGTATTAAAGACGATATGCAGTAACTCGGGGATACTTTGATCGAATGAACGAAAATTATATTGAGCATTGTTGTTGGATGAATAAGATGAAAGTTAAGTTGATGTTGGTTCGGATGATAGCTGTAGAAAAGCGTCAGGAAAATTTAAGACTGGATGGATGTTACTCGGAAGAAAACGAAAGTGCTTGATTGTTTCGAGGATAACCACATTTTTGACATTCTTGTCTTGAGCGAGCGCAACACCGGGCTCTCACATACATCACATCAATTAGGACAATCATTTCGCGTGAGCACTGGTATGATGATTCATCCAGTAGGGATGATCGGACTTGCAAGGTGTGGCAAAATCGGATTTGACTTGTGGTTTGATGCAAAAATTGTTCGAGGATGGTTTGATGAGTATGGAATGCGTCGGACTATGATCACGAATAGGTGAACTCGGATTTGAGGCGAGTAGATGTCATACGATTGGCAATGATAGTCGACGGTAATATATAAGTGATTCGAGTAGTAACGGCATGCAATGTGCATAAGTGATTCGAATAGTTAACGGCGCATCAGTTGCGCGAAGGATAGATAAATTGCGGATTTGTAAAGTATGTCGGATTGGGTAAGGTCCCATAGAAAGTGTCGTGAATTGATTTGGCTCTGCGATAGGATATAGCATGGTTCGTTGTAACATCCCTCATTGATGATCTTCAATTATCGAGCGTAGTTTCGGGGCAGATGACCCTAGAAGACTTGACCGCCAAATCAAATGAATGTTGAAGTCCCATAGGATGACCCTAAAGAAGTCGTGTAAGAAGGATAATGAATGAGGTAGTACATGTTGAGGATAAGTCTAAGCGAGTGAGTATCGTGTCACGAAAGTTAGCGAGTATTAGAATCGATATGGTCAAAAGAAGTTATGTTGGATAGAATAGATGTTAAGGAACGTGCTTAGCGTAATGATACGGTAAGGCGATTGCAAGGATTTTTGTAATGCGCGAGAGCGACGGATAGTAGAACGACCCTAAGAGTTGTGTCGTAGATCGATTGAGTTACGATTAGGCTATGTGTGTTTAGCGCGCTATCTATGTTATGAAACGAACTAGTCGGGATTGAATCGAAGATTGAGTAAAGGATTTGTACTCGGTCGAGTACCGGAGATAGGCATATCGTAAGAGACCTTAGGTCGGAAAGATTGTTGCCTTTGAGCATCGTAGACTCAAGTTGACCTCTTGTGTCAGAAAGAGCGCGAGCATGATGTCTGGATAAGTTACCTAGCGGGGGTAGCCCCAGACGCGATGCGTAGGCAGTTCGAGAACGTGGGTCGTGTTGGGATAGTGTGTGCGAGACTTAGTACGAATGGTAGGCAAAGGAATTCGAGACATGTGGACTTAGTCCATGTCGTTAAGGCCAAGTGTTATGAATGATTGGATGAAAGACTTGAGTTATGTGAGAGATAGGCAAACGGTTGGGCGAACAGGTGTTGCAGAGAATTGTTGTGATTGGATACGCAATGACTTGATGCAATGCGAGTGTTAGATGGCCGACGAGAAACTTACGAGATCGAAGTTATGGTTGAATTAAGTTATGTGCAAGATGTTGAAAGATGATCGCATGTTATAGAATAAACATACGAGAAGTATTTTGGGAATAGGCGCTAAGATTTGACTAAGTCGAGTACGAACTGATTAGTGCTTGAGGATTTAAGTGGAGCTTATTAGTTGTTCCGATATCCTACAACCGAGCTTGGCTGAAATGCATATATTGGTGGGACGCCTAAAATATGTGTATGATCCAAACTAAGTTGTATGATTCCAACGATAGTAGCACGAGATCGTGAAACGATCTGGCGAGACACTTGGATTTAAGTGTTGGTTTCGGTTCGAGGACGAACCTGATTTTGAGTGGTATATTATGTAATGCCCCGCTCCGCACGGTGTATTATGATGAATCATTGACTCAAAGAGTTGCATTGACCCGATGAGGAATCGATACGAATCGATGCAAGAGTTACGTTGGCCAAAGGTAAGCTTTGAGTCGGTTGGAATATATGAATCGAATCGATGCAAAGGATAAGTCCCATTGAGCAAGTGCTGATTTTAGTTGATCTGGTGTGCAGGCTATGCTTTTACGCTGGACGATAAGAGGTTGACATTTTGCCTTATGCAATAAAGTATCCGCGAAACCAAATTGTGGCCTCGCAACGGATTGTGGCATGGGCGCGATAGGCCAAATCAACCTAGTAGTTCAAAGGAATGGCTAAGTCCGGGAGTTAGCTATGCGATCGAGTTATGGAAGAGAGACGCTTCAATCGGCGAAACGACAAGGCGTATCGGCTTAAGGTGGGCGGGTTCTTGACTCTCTCTCCCTATTCCTTCACGTCTAATAAAATATGTCATTGTATGCGTAAGATGTTATCGAGTTAGCGAGCGTGGCTCGACGATGAAAGGTCTAAGTATTGTGTTGAACATTGAACAATCGAACAATTGAAGCGACGTGCATCAAGTGTACGAGTCACGATAGGGCGGTGATGCTAGAACATTGAAAGACAATATGAGATGTGCATCATGTACACGGCTCCGAGAACATTGAACACTAGGCATAGAACATTGAATATGGCGCTGAGCGTGCCCTCGGGCACTTATGCTACGAAAAGACTAAGTAACTACGGAACTAGGCTATAAGAATGACTTACGAATGGTACGTATTGCATGGTCAATGGACTCGGATGGCCTGTGCACGGGTGCGGCTTCCCTCGAACGGTTACGCCGGGGCGCCGTGACCGTTCGGCCTAGGAGGGAATTATGTGTCGTATTTATGGTGCATATCATTCGGACGGATTGCGACCGTCCAGTGCCGTGATAAGCTATGATATCCGTAAGTTTGGGATCCTTCGGATACTGGGCTAGCAACCCGTATCGAAGTGATTGTAGGCTTACACATAAGAGATGCCAAGTCCATTATGGTGCGAAACACCGTGACCTTCATATAGATAGGGCCGGTGGGCTGAGATGAGAGTTGGGTGCAGGCGCAGGGCCTGCGACCCTTATGCATGGTCTAAGTTTATGGTTGGTTGTTGCGTGAATGATATGATTCTATGTTAAGTTCTAACCCGTACAGGCTAGGCAATATGGGACGGGATGAGCACGAATTACTACGTTTATATTTCAGATTATGTCTAACGGTATCTGCTGGAGGAACACGGCATGGGACACATTTATGATAAGTTGCTATATATGAAGATTGCCATGAAACTAATCCTAAGGCTAAATAGAAAGATTACCAACTAAGTTGCATGTTTCACTAAATGATTTAGTGTTTGGTTTGGGTGCGAGCGGGTCTTGATCAGTGCGAAGCGAGGACGAAAGCACTAATCCCCCACTAGTTTATATGCAGGCTCAGGTTATGATCGGCTCAGGGCGGAGCTTGGCTTGGACGTGCCGAGGCATGGAGTCCTTGGCGTTCAAGAGGAGCTTCCGCATAGGCGTTCGGACTTGCGACATGGAGATGTTCGACCGAAGACTACTTGTTGGCTATATAGAGGCATAATGTATGGAACAATGTAATCCTTTGTGAGCTAGAGAGATCATGAGCGTTGTAGCCAATTGGCATTTTATGTTGGGTTATTCAGAGCCCTTGTAACCTTTAGTTCATAATCAATAAAAGAGATTCTTATGTTATTCTTTGTTTTCTTCCGCTGCTTATGTTACGAATTTGAGATAATCACGATGTGAACCGTTATCTTGCATTACACGAGCGTAACTCCAGGCTCGTGCGGTATCACGCCCCAGCGAGGATGATGATTCGGGTAAAATCTAGCGAAGACGAGCGATTTCTCGGATCGGGGCATGACAATAACACCCCCAATAAATCTCGCAAGAAGAGGAAAAAAAAGAACAACCAAGAACAGCATTCGGTAAGGACCACCAGGTCCGCATCCAAGCTCCACAACCTCAACTCCCTCTCCCTCTAAAATGCTTAACATCCATTCATGGAACGTGAGAGGTCAAGCTAACAAACCGACGCTGAATAGAATCATTAGCCTCACGAAAACCCGTCGAATCGACATCTTAGTGGTCATAGAACCCAAAATCCCTCGGAAGAGACTCAAAGGCATCCAGCTCCAACTCGGATTCCAGGTCGTGGTGGCCGGATGCCACAACATCTGGATTTTCTTTGCTGCCGGGATCAAGTTTGGCCTTGTCCAGGACTCGAGACAGGCTCTCTCTTATTGGATGGAACACCCAATACTTAGGTTCCGTTCTCTCCTTTCGGTTATCCACGGTAGCTGTGATATTATTGAGCGCAGGCTCCTCTGGGACCACCTTCTTACCTCCCACCTCCCCTTCAGCAACCTTTTATGGATTTGCTTCGATGACTTCAACATGATTTCTTACAGCTTGGAGAAGTCTGGAGGGCGCCCGCCACCGCTCCCGGCCATGGAAGACTTCAACAACTTTATGTTCAATGCCCAACTTCATCCCATCCCCTTCTCCGACAATGCTTTCACCTGGTACCATTTGCAGGACAGAGCCAGGCGACAGTACTCCCGTCTGGATCATGCTCTGATCAACGGCCTTTGGTCAGACATGGGCATCGTATCCAACCTCTCCCACCTTAACTCCATATAATCGGATCATTTCCCTCTCATCATCGAGATCAAAAGTAATTCCCATCGCATCAAAAACCTTTTAGATTCTTGGATTTCTGGAGACACCACCCCCAATTCAAATCAGTTATGACAGTGGCTTGGAGCTCCGTAGATGATCTAGGCCCCCTGGTTAGGGTTGCGGCCAAACTTTGAGCTACTAGCAAGGCGCTTTCTTCTTGGAGCAAGGTCGCCTACGGCAACATCTTTTAGGCTATCAGAATCGCGGAGGATGACGTGACCAGAGCGAAAACTCAGGTCACCTCAGACAGCACTACGGAGGCACGGGCCGAGCTCAATCTGGCCATAGCTATTCTCAAGTCGCACCTCAAGGTCGAGACGAAATTCTGGAAGTAAAAAGCCAGACTAGCCTTGAACATTTAGGGGGACCACAACTCTAATTTTTTCCACGCTTGTGTCAAGGGTTGTAGACAACAGCTCAACCATCACCGTATCTCAGACGATAATGGTATTTTATTTCAGGACCAGAAGAGCATTCAAGAGGCCATGGCACAATTCTACTCTCGTCCTTTTTCTCTAAAGAGGTGATTATCAAGGACGAGGACTTTCTCTTAGAGGTCCCCAACATCATCACCGAAAGAGAGAACGATCTGCTTTTTGTCACTCCCTCCGCAGAAGAAGTCAAGTCTGCAGTTTGGACACTGGACGCTTACAGTGCTCCCGGGCCGGATGGGTTCTCCGAGATTTTCTTCAGATCTTGTTGGGACATCATCGCCCCAGACTTGCTTGAAGCCACCACTACTTTCTTCCAAGGGGTGAGATACCCGAAATCAATATCTAGAGCTAACTTCATCCTCATTCCCAAAAAAGACAATCCGGAGACTTTCAGAGACTTCCGGCCCATAAGTTTATGCAACTTCACCAACAAGATCATCTCTAAGATCATCGCCAATCATATGTTCGACCTCCTGCCCAGGATCATCTCTATAGAGCAGAACGGCTTTGTCAAAGGGCGAAACATCATCTACAACATCCTCCTTGCTCAAGAAATAGTCACCTGCATGAAATTCCCCGCTAGAGGAGGTAATATAACCATTAAACTTGACATAGAGAAAGCTTACGATCGCCTGGACTGGCAATTCATGATCTGGGTGCTCAGAACCTTTGGTTTCAAAGAACCTTGGATCGACATCATCTTCAGATCAGTCAGCAACTCCTGGTTATCCACTGCCATCAACGGTCAAGCGAAGGGCTCCTTTCCTTCCAGTCGTGGCATCCAGGGAGACCCCCTGTCAGCCACCATCTTCATCATCGCTGCCAAAGCCCTCAGCAAAAATCTCAAAAGCATGATCAACAACCTACAATTCTACCACTTCCACACCACTACTGGTTTTCCTATCATCACTCACCTCGCATACGCCGATGACGTCCTCATTTTCTCTTCTGGCAACATCGAATTCGTTGAGGTTGTCCACAAAATGCTGGAGAGATACGCCACATGCTCTGGTTAGCGTGTCAACAACAAAAAAAGTGTTATCTACACCCACCACAAAGTAGACAAGAACCACTCAATAAGGCTCTCCAATTGGACTTCCTTCACCACTGCGTATCCTCCGTTCTTCTACTTAGGCTGCCCATTAGTTTTTGGCAATTCCAACTCCAGTATTTTTGTGTCTCTAGTGACCTCTATCAAGAAGAAGATCGAGGGCTGGCACAACGCAACCCTGTCCCATGGCGGGAAGATGATTCTGATCAAACACGTTCTCTCCTCCATCCCCATCTACACCCTGGCCGTCTGCGGTCCCTCCAAGAAGGTTCTCTCCTCGCTCGAATCCCTCTTCTTTAGATTCTTTTGCGGCCATAGTCATGGCGAGGACAAGTACTACTGTGCCAGTTGGGCTACCATGGCCAAACTCATCGAGAAAAGCGGTTTAGGTTTTTGTAGATTGGAACACTTAGTGGACGCATGCTCCATGAAGTTATGGTAGAAGCTGCAAACTGATAACTTTCTCTGGACCAGGTTCATGAAGGCCAGATACATCAGATTCGTTTACCCAACGATGGTCTTAGTGAACAACAGATCCTCGGCCACCTGGCGGCGCATCTTTCGAGGACACGTGCTCACAGAACCTCTCATCTGCCTGAGGCTGGGCAACGGTCACTCTTCGGTTAGCCACGAGCGCTGGCTGGGTGACACGCTCCTCATCGTCAATAACCCTCATATCGGAGAGATCCATGACATGTGGGACAATACATCTGGCTGGATTTAGAACAGAGTCAGAGACTGGATCGGGCAGAAGGCGGCCGACAATCTCGCAGAAGCCAATTTTCAGATCTCCAATGATACGAACTCACTTAGGTGGTCCGCCAATCCATGCAGCTCATTCTCGCTAGCCTCTGCTAGGATCGTCACCAAAGGGACCGGCACCCGTTCCCCCTTTATTGCCTCTTACTGACAATCCTGCATCCCTTACAAATGGTCGATCCTGATGTAGAGAGCTCGGCACTGGAAACTTCCCACTGACGACTCTATCTCCTCTTTTGACTACAGCCTGGCATCGCGATGTCACTGCTGTACCTGCCCCTACGAGGAGTCGGTAGAGTATGTCCTCTAATTCGGAGACCTGGCATCGCAGGTGTGGACCAGCCTCAATATTAAGCTCCGGCAGACTCATTACACCGGAGGCTTCAACGATCTCCTTGCCAACTGGGGAAGCTCCCAAGGTCGTCAGCTTGTCGCAGCCGTCGGTATTTGGGTTCTGTGGAAAAATCAAAACAAGTACAGATACGAGGGGCGTCAGATCCGCCGAGCCAGGAGGTGCTGCACTCACTCCGAGGACTGCTTTTGGGCTGCCTTGTCCTAGCCTTCGCTCTTCCGTGCGCAGTTTTTTGGTTGATGCGCTGCGTCCTTTTGTCGTTATTTTCTCTCTTTTGGGCACGTAGCGCTTTTACTTGTATAGGCATCAGCATTTTGCGCCTGATACTTCAATAAATTTCCCCTTCTAAATATATATATATTTATTTTTAAGGAAGACTACATTTTATTCATCAAAAGATTTGAGTACCAACTCAGGTTACAGAAGAAGATCAGTGCTTACATTTGATAGTTGCCTTAGCAACCTGTCTATGAACTTCACTAATCAGCCTATCAGCTCCATATGAATACTGCTCATACCGCCACTTGTTCCTATTTTTTTAGAGCACCCATATAACCGCCGTCACCACAATCTCTTTCCTATGCTTCTTCCTCTTTCTCCACCAAGATCGAAGTCTGTGTAATAGAGTACTGCCACTCGTTCTTATCCTATATGTTTGCTGAACCGCAGCCCAAACTTTGACAGCTAACTCTCTTTCATGGAGGATATGCGCCATGTTTTTAGTAGAAGGATCAACACAACAATGACACTTAGATGCCATAATATATCCAAGCCGAGATATATTATCATCAGTTGGTAATTTGTCATGCAACATTCGCCAACATAATATAGACCATTTTGTAGGGATATATTTGTTCCAAATATTCTTGAAATAAGGTAGTTGTGGCAGGTGAGATCGAGCTACATTCCAAGCTGATGAAACAGAAAACATACCTGAACGAGCATAGCTCCAATGCCAATCACCATCAACAAGAGTAATGTACTGACTAGCAAGCCTGGGCCCAAGGACTAGCCTCTTCCATACATGAGAAGCATTTGAAGTTAGTTGAACCTACAGCTCAGTCTTATACGAGCAATATTTCATCCTAAAGAATTGAGTCCAAAGCGAAGATTGAGTCATAAACTTCCACCATAACTTAATAGTCATCGAAGTCATTACATCCTCCAAACGACAAACACCCAAACCGTCTTCTTCTTTAGTACGAGCTATAGAACCCCATCCCAGCCAAGTCCTCTTCGCAACCACTTCATGAGAACCCCAAAAGAAGGATAAAAACATAGACTCCATTCTATTCAGCACTGCCACAGGTAGATCGCATGCTGCCAAAGTGTAAACTAGGATCGAAGCGAGCACATTCTTGATCAGCACCAATTTGCCTCCAGGAGAAAGAATTCTGTTGTGCCATCCTTCCAACTTATGCCTAATCTTTTCTAATAACTCTCCATACATTCCCCCATTACGGCGACCAGCCATCAGGGGACAACCAAGGTATGTAAACGGAGGAGAGCCCACATTAAAACCAAACCGAGAAGCCAGTTCTTCTCCCTTCTCTGGTCGTTCTTTCATAGAAAGATATATAGAAGACTTATGTTTGTTAATCTTCTGACCCGACATTACTTCATACCTGTATAAGACTTCATTGATCATCCCAACCGACCGCAAATCACCCGTTGAAAAGAGAAGCATGTCATCTGCATAGGCAAGGTATGTGACAGGCGGACATCCTCGAGGAGTAAAGAAAGGAGTGAAGCCATCCATATCTGGAAAATGCTTCAAGCTCCTAGTGAGATCCTCAGCTGCTAAAATGAACAATGCAGGAGATAATGGATCACCTTGTCTCAGGCCTCAAAAAGCTTGAAAATATTCGATCGATTCTCCATTTATAAGAGGTGAATACAATACATTATTCACAATCGTCAACATCATGTCAACCCACTTATTGTGAAAGCCAAATCGGTGAAGCACCTTCAATAGGTATCTCCAATCCACCCTATCATATGCCTTTATCATATCAAATTTTAGTACAATGTACCATCCATGTGTTTCTTGTTCATCTTAGCCATCATCTCTTGAGCAAATAGAATATTATCTACTATCTCTCGACCTTGCACGAACCCGCTCGATTCCTGCAAAATCAGACGTGGGAGCAAAAGAGCTAATCGGTGTGATAGTAGCTTCGATATGATCTTGTTAAACCCAGTACAGTGGCTGATGGCCTGTAATCACCAAATGTTTGAGGCTGTTTAATCTTAGGGATTAACACAATAGATGTGTTAGTGAAAGCCCGAGGAAGGGAAAACCCGTCCATGAACATAAATATGGCCTCTTGTATGTTATCACCAACAATATCCTAACTGTGTAAATAGAACGATGGGGTAAACCCATCTAGACCTGAGGCACTTGATTTATCCAAGCTCTTGATTGTATTCAATATTTTCTCCTTAGTAGGCGCAGCAATAAGAATGTTATTATCTTCATCAGTCACAATACTCGGGATAAGGTTGAGCATATCATCATCATCCTGAATTTCCCCCCTCTCATACGATTTGGCAAAGAAATCCTTCGCATATATATGAATATCCTGTTTTTCAGTCAATATAACTCCAGTAGCAGTAGTTACGGAATGAATGTGCAGCAACTTCTTTCGATTATTCACACAGCCATGGAAATACACTGTATTATTGTCCCCTTCCAGGTCCTATTTGAGGCGAGCCTTTTGATGCTAATAAGCTTCTTCAGTGCAAACTGTTTGTTTGAGCAGAGCCTTGGCCTTCGACAATTGTTCAAAAGACTCCTGATTATTCATAGCCTCGTGATGTAGCTCCGCTGTTAAGACAACATCTTCAGCTTCCTTAACTGATTGAAAAATATCACCATATGAGTTCCTACTCCATGTCGATAACATTTTCCTGCAAGCATCAAGACAAAGGGAGACACGAGTGACAGCATTCGGGTGATCAACCGAATGCCAAGCATGATTAATAAGAGCCAAAAACTCCTCATAAGACGTCCAGAAGTCAAGAAATCTAAATTGTTTCCGCCCCCCCCCCCCCCCCCCCCCCCACAGGTTCTCATCTGAACTGAGCAAGAATCAGAGCGTGATCCGACTCCAATTTATTAAGATGGTCCACTTTAGACATGGGAGCGAGTCTGAGCCAGGCACTATCAATCATAACCCGATCTAGTCGAGAACCACACTTGCCATCCTTCATCGATTTCAGCCAGGTAAAATAGCTCCCGGAGTATGGAAGCTCAGATAATCCAGTAACCATTTTAAAGTTCGTAAATTCCTGAATCGAAACTGGATCCGTAGCACGTCCACCAATCTTCTCCTCCGAACTGAGAACAAAATTAAAGTCACCCCCGACCATCTAAGGAAGAGAATGAGTCCCCTAAAACTGAGATAATCTGTCCCAAAGCACACGACGACCCTCCTTCGTATTATCACCATGAACAACTGTAAACATTGCTTCGGAAAGGAGCAGGTGATGAGCAACTGTAACAGATAATGCTTGATCAAATGATTTTAGAATCAAAATGTCACACTCCTCCTTACCCATCACCCATATATTACCACGTTCTTTAGAATAGGCCATTGAAAATCCAAGCGTAGTCTTATAGTAAGGTAGCTGATTAACATCCACCTTAGGCTCTATAATGGCGAAAAACATAACTTTATGTATCCTCACTAGCACTTTAATTCTTTTAAGAGTCATCTTACTAGCTACACCCCTCACATTCCATAATAGGATGTTAAACATTAGAGGATTGATTTTTTACTTAAGGATTGTGAGTTTGCTTGTTGACGAGTGACACGATCGGAAGGCTCCACCGCCTTCTTTGCTTTCTTCCTCCTTTGGACAGTTGAGGTGATCGCGTCTTGAGGCTCTCCTCCTGGAATCTGACTATCGTCTTCACTGCCTCTATCCTCCAGCTAAAGATTTTCTCTCTCAACTTCATCGGCCCAGCTGATCAGAGGATCACGTACTTCTTCTTCCTCCAATTGATCAGTAGCTTCCTCCAATTGATCAGGTTCTCTCTCAGAAATTAGTTCACCAGCAACCGAATCATCAGATGGAGCCATTTGTGCAACTTCAGTAGCCGCCGGTTCCTTCTCGATCTCATCCGATAAGACATGCTGATGTGAGACAATCGCCTCTGTTCCCGAAACTGGAGCGGTGATGACCGTTTGTTCAGTTGGGACAGTTAGGTTAGGAGGAGTTAATGACGCCTCTTCTCTAAGCAAATTTGTTTTTTTGTATTAATGACTTCCTCGAAAGGTGGGTTAAAACCCTGATCCCCGTTATTAATATGCAGGCTTCCTTCATTGGGATGCTATAAAATTTGAGTAACCACCATGTCACCGTGAGGACGACGCGTGTCCGTCCCTGACTGAGCCTTCTCAACCATTGGTTCGTCATGAACAACTTCCTTCCCTTTATTCTTTAGTTTATAATGATTAACTACATGCCCTTGATGATGACAATGTGAACAATATAAAGGAGTGTAATCGTATTCCAAGTTTTGCCAAAAACTTCTCCTATGAGGCAGATTTATCCGAATATGATGTTGTAGAGGCTTACTAGCATCAATTTTGACAAATACCCTGGCTCGACTAGGTCGAGAAAGTTCAGACGTGGCTTTGTCGATCTTTAATGGTGTGCCAATTGAAGAAGCAATAGCAAAGATCGCCTCCTTGTCATATAAATGGTGAGGTAAATTAGGAAGATCAACCCACACAGGCATGAGAGATGATTCATATGAAGGAGAGAAATCTGGTTTCCACTTAAAAAACTGCATAGGAGCTTTTGAAACAAACCAAGTGTCTTTAGAACGCATACGAAGATAATCTTCTTCAATAGAAGGATGAATCAGGATATGCTTTCTGTCAATAACACCAGCCTTGATAGAACCCTGGAATTGAAATCCTGATAAAACTTTACGAATAACCTCTATTGAAGGTTTGTAATGTGAAAACTTCCCAATGAGTGCGTAACGGAGGGGGCTGGAGAGGGTTTGTTCTTCTACATCAGAAAAAGAGATTGCTGGGGCTCCTTTGAATGAGAAAACCATTCTCGGAGGCAGACGAGGAGGATCTTCAACCCGTCCTGCAACGACTGCTGCGAAGGACTTGGCCATGATGACGCCGGCCCGGCCAAAGGCCAAGCCAGAGCCGCCGGAGGAGAGCTGTCAAGATCTAGAGGCGCGGTGCACTATGGCAAATATATATATATATATATATATATATATATATATATATATATATATATGTATGCATATATATAATATATATATATATATTTTTTTTAAATATAATATATATATATATATATATATATATATATATATATATATATATATATATATATATATATATATATACCTCTTTTTATAAAGTTCTAATGCATAGTATATATTTATAAAAGACCAAAACTATTTATATGAATATAAATTAAACTAAATTTCTCAAAGCCCATACGCTTAAGCCCAAATCAATAATAATTGAGCCCACCCTTTCAAGCTATACAAAACCTATATATTAAATATAACCCAAAATAACTAATAACAATAATAATAATTGATAATAAAATATTATTAATAATAATAACATTAATAACAGTAATAAAAACCATTACATTCTACAATATACATATATCCATGTATATATATACTATCCAACCCTCCTCTACAGCCGCCTAGCGTCAGCGTTTCACCACCAAGCCTTCGGTGTGATCACCACCTTCCTCTCTCTCCATCGAGCCACCCACTCACTCGCTTCTTTTTCTTTAGAGGTCTCTCGAGAGAGAGCAGCTCTTTTCCCAAATGTTTCTCTTTTTTCCTTTTATTTTTATTTTTATTTATTTTTATTCTTATTTTATTTTTCTTTTGTCTTTATTTTTATGGTTTATGGACTTGGTCGTCGGTGCTCGAGCGGTTGCGGTGGCTGGATATCCACGACAGAGGTGATGATGACTCCGACCAGAAGATCGATTCTCGCGATGGACGGTACGACAAGGACAGAGGCTCAGGTCTTGGCCATAGGCGGTGGCACACCGGAGGGAGTGGTTGTGGGGGCGGAGATCGATGGAGGGAACGTGAGGCAGAAGGATGGCACATGGCGGTGTGGCACCGGACGGGTAAGTTAGGTTAGGGTTTTTCTTTGATTTGGTAGAGGAACATCTTGGTGGTGATGCAGTGGTTGTGCCGATGTTGAGGGGAGAGACGACGGTGAGGCACTGGCTGCGGATAAGGGGTTTAGGTGGCCGGACTGAAAGGGCGACGATGAGTGAGATAAAGTGTGGTGGTCATGGCGAATTGGGTCTGGGGATGGCCGATGTGGGCTAAAGGAGAGTGGTGGCTTTGGTTCGGTGCTCCAGCGGAGTTGGTGCTAGATACGTAGGAGGCCGGAAGGGGAGTCGAGAAGGTGGCAAGCCGCTGGTGCATAGCTAGTCGAGACAGCTCTGATGTCGTCGAGGAGTTTTTGGCAGGGTGGTTCGGACAGAGGTCTTTTGGTCCAATGACGGAGAAATCTGGACACGATGGCTTTCCCAATGTTTAGGGTTAGGGTTTGTGTCGCTGTGTCTGAGATTATCGGACACGACATAGAGGGTTGAGAATTTTGTATCCTGCATGACACATAAATATTTGAAGGGAGGTCATGTCAGGCATATCAGACACAAGAGGAGGTGAATGTAACTATAATAACAATAGAAAGAGTAGATAGGGAAAAAGATGGACACTGACACGATGTACGACCCAATAGATGCGATGAATGATGAATGCTTGGTGGTAATGGCTATGAGATGAGTTGCTAGTAAGATATAATTTTATTTTGGGACAAACTAGCAAGGGATTCTCCTTAAATAGAGGGTGAACTTCTAATTAGATAAGGAGAAGTCCTTGCAGATAAATTCCCCCCTTTAGTTTAAAATCAAATAAAATTTTAAATCATAATTAAGTTAATTATAATCCATTAATGATAAGAATAATAATTTTTAAAGTAATATCAAATAATTTAAATCTTCACATAAATTTAATTCAAATGATATTTCAAATCTAGTTTAGACAAATCTTAATGCCACAATTTGTCACCATAAGTATTTAAAACAAAAACATATTTCGAAACATATTTAAGATAATTTAAATAAATCCAAACATAATCAAATAACTGACTATCATATTAATTTAAAATAATAATCCATGTCATCAAATATTGTAAAGCATGTTTTATAAATGCAAATCTTTATTTAAAAGTAAATGGACAAAATCCTTTTATTATTCCAAAAATAGTTATGATTTTCAAAACCATTTTAAAAACCAGCTTTTGAAAGCTCATTAATTAACAACATATTTTATATTTTCTATAACAAACTTTAAGAAAAAATATTTTTTATAAAATCAAATAGTATCCAAACCATTAATATTAAACTTGTGGTCGAAATAAAGATAGTAGCAAAATAACGTTTATATGTTTCAAAGAGAATTTATTTCAAAACACGACAGAAGAAAATAGAATAAATAAATAAAATTTTGCAAATACGGGAAGAAGGGTTACAGGTGATGCACGCCAAGTGCTTGTATTTGTGTCAATGTGCCCTGAGTGTGTGTGTATGAGTTTATACACATATACATATGTTGTGTGTTGTGTAGTGTATGTCTACACATGTGTGATTATGGGTGTGCCACATGTTTGGACGTGTGTGATACCCCCAAACTAGTGTGTGTAGGCTAGCCTAGTGTGTGTGTGTGTGTGTGTGCGCGCCTACATGTATACTTGTGTGGGTGTTTGTGTAGGGAACTGTCAAGTGACAGCAGGTAGTGTAATGTCATGAGTGTCAAGAGAGAGTGTCATGTGTATTTGGGTAGAGTATATGTAAACTTGTGTTGTGTGTAGGGATTAGAAAGTGTAAGTGGTGTGTTGGGTGAGTAATATAGTAGAGGGTGTGTATGTGTCAATGTGTAGTATAGGTGTGCACGTATGGCAGGGCTTCTGTTTCCTGTACATAGGGGAAAGAACTGTATTGTGTACAGTATGATAATACACACAGGTGTAAGGGACTATTGCACACAAGTTAGGGGAGTTTCTCTCAGTGTAGGGAGGTTTCATACAGATATCATGAGAGGGCAGTAAGAAGGGGGTGTGTAGGCCCCTTCCAGCATTCAAAAAGTAGCTAGGAGTGGCCATAGCAGCAGTATTAACTGCTATATGGGTAGCAGTAGAAGCAAGGGGTTTGCCTAAGTACAGATGTGCACTTGGTCCCCTGCATAGAGTAGTGAACAATGATAGCAGTAGGGGGAGGACTGCACCAGTGCTTACTTGAGCTGCATTGTAGTAGTATGCACTTACACACACTAGTGAGGGGGCTACCAGGGGAATTAGCTCCCTGTTGCAGCAGGTAATAGGGGATACTTTTTAGGCAGTATGCAGGGTAGGGTTGTATGCCCCTGCACAATAGGTAGGTCAAGTAGGCATAGAGTTTACCCTCTGGGCTGCAGCTTTGCATGCACACAGGCAGAGAGCAGAGAACTTGCTACACAGATAGGCTGACAGGGTGTTCGTGACGGAACTGGGGATTCCCAGGACCCTTCCTTTGGTGTGCGTATTGATTGATAGAAAGTTAAACAGATCTAATACGTGTTCTAACCCTTCATAGGCGAAAACAAGGGTTCAGAATTATACCTGCAGCGGAAAGGAGACAAGTAATTCCTGGTAATCTCGAGCGGACGATACCAAGATCTTCTGCACGTATTCCTTCCTCGAGTTGGACATCGTGTGGGCGACGATCTTCCAACCTTTTCTTCTCTTTGGCTGCTCTCTCTTTCTCTCCTTACGTGAATCATGAATTTAGAGAAAATTTTAGATTTTTGATCAGTCATCTGGCGGCCAGAGAATAGAGGATATATATAGGCTACGGCAGGGACCATGAGAAGAAATTAGGGTTAGGCCTCCTAGCGGATCTGGATATCCCGTGTTCAGTCCGAACACACAATCCAGGCCCATTAACAATAGCTCGGTCAACTAATGAGCTATTATTGTACTACCTCCCTAATCCCAAATTATGTTTGTGGGCTCCTTTTATTATATGCTTATTTGGCTCCCCATGTTAAGATATCGTATGTCCGTCGATCAAATTAAGTTACTGACAACTATATTTATTCGACATCTTTTATCCTTAAGTAGTACCGCTCAACTTTATTTTTCATGTCGGATATAATCCACCTGCAGGATTTACATGACAATCCTTATGAGCTCCTTAAGAGGACATCATCAACCCAATGTATCGGGACATGGATTCCATTTATAATCAACAGCCCATCAAACATACAATGTTATTACCCAATTCATAGAGATTGTTGATCCATAATGAATCTCACTCTTTTATGAGTCAAAGTAATGCACACTGCATATACATGTCCGTTATTATATCCGAATTAAGTGCATAAGCATCCATAATAATAGAGGTATTTTTTCTCTTATGTAGTCAGTACAAAGAGAACAATCTCAAGTGGTCCTGTTCAATATACACAAAGTATACTAGTGTAAACCTATAGTCAAGATAGACTAATACCAGATTACTCTATAACCTTTCCAATAGATTGTCCAAGTCTATCTAGGTTGTTAACTATTTATATACTCCATAGAAAACTGATAATATGATCTTTTGTGTAACACCACACACCATATTATCTACAATATAGAATATCAGACATTTGTATTAACACTTGCAACAAATACAATATGCAAACATTTGCCCATATGATTCTCATTCAAAATTTAAGGGGTTTTCTTCCCTTGATTCCCAGAACATGAGTGTAGGTCAGGGGGTTTTCTTCCTTTGACAGCAGGTGAGTGTATGCCCTTGGATTTTCACAGGTTTATACAATGATATAGTTTGAGTATACATGTGTGTGAGCTTGTGAGTATAGTATGTATGACAATGTCAAGAGTGTATAGTATATAGGATAGTTGAGCACCTCTAGAGGGGCTGAATGGAGTGTGTGTGTGTGCAACAGAAAATATCACCAATTAAAAATTAACCAGAACTTATATACTATGGTAGGTAAATGACAGTTGTTTGCCATTGATTATAAAAGAACAGAACAATTTTATGGGAGGACTGGACTTTTACTTCACAATACAAACTCGCTCGTACAAAGAAAGCCTAGGAACAAAACCTAGGAAAAGCAATCTAAGTACAATTGTTTGGTTTTTCTGGGGGTGACGGTAGAGGCTCGGGAGAGTGCTATGAACTCTACCTTACTCCTTGGACGACCGGACGTCGCTTCGGCTCTGATGAAGAAATGCTCTTGATGGGTGCTCTTTGCTCTATACCTCTCTTTGTGTCTCTACCGCTCTCTGTCCTATGTTTCGTAAGGGAATGATACTTTGCTATTTATAGGACTTTGTGATAAGTAGGGTGTGCAGTAATTGCTTCTTGAAAAGTGGGTGGCTAGGAATTGGTTAAGATTAGCCTTAATCTTGTTTGTTGGAAATCAATCTGGACTATTATGTTGATTGCAACAAATCTGCATTGTTTGTTAGAAATTGATCCGGGCAGTTATGTTGATTGCAATAAATCTGTATTGTGATGATTTGTTGATAGCAGCAAATCCGAGTGAATAAATCTTGGTCAATCTTCTGCCACGTGTCCCAACCGCCATTATGCTGAGAGCCGTATGAAAGTGGGTGAATAAGTCTTAGTCGATCTTCTGCCCTGTGTCCCAACTGCCATTATGCTGCGAGCCGCATAGACGGGGCATCCTGGCAGAGCCGCATGAGTGTGGCTCCGACTATCGAGCCGCATAAAGGTGGCAGCCGCATGAGAGTGACAACCGCATAAGACTGAACCCCAACTGAACAGTATAAGAGTGGCCCCCCACAATCTGAGCCGCATGAGAGTGGCAGCCGCATAAGAGTGAACCCCAACTGAACCGTATAAGAGTGGCCCCCCACAATCTGAGCCGCATAAGAGTGGCAGGCACATGGGGGTGGCGTCCATAATTTGAGCCGCATGAGGGTGGCAACCGCATGAGGGTGGCAGCCGCATGAGGGTGGCAGCCGCATAAGGGTGAACCCCCAACTGAACCGCACAAAGATGGTCTGGGCGGTCCGCATAGAGAGCTTCTTTGGACTTTGTGGACTGTGCCGGCTGTCTCAGAGATTTTCTAGGCTTTTGAGAAGCCTGACGCATCTTCTCATTATGTCAGAGTCGTCAGAGCTGTCACTTTATGTCAGAGCATTAAATGGCCAGCTGCATGAAGTAATTACGGCCAGCTATCATCGGCCTGTTTTGAGCCGCATGAGGCCACGTGGCTCTTCCTAAGCCGCATAAAGTCCCTGAGCCGCATGCGGCTCTCTGGGTCTTTCCAAGCCGCATAAGATTCTTCGAGCTTTTGAGCCGCATGTTGAGTCTGGGCCGCATATAAATTATTATTCTTTTTCATGCTTCTATAAGTCTTCCTTCAAAGTTTTCAATTTTGTAAAAATTGAAATACTTTGAATAAGAAGCATGCCCATGTAATCTCTTCATGCCGCATAGACTTCTCTGACCGTATAGGATTTTCTAGCCGTATGGATTTCTCTGGCCGCATGGAACTCTCTAGCTGCATGGGCTGCTCTAGCCGCATGAAATTCTCTAGCTGCATGGGCTGCTCTGGCCGCATGCTGCTCTGCTTGCCACGTAGGCGTCTCATTAATTTCCCTCGATTTGTTTTAATTTAAAGCCGTCTTTTGGGATAGGATCCCAAGAGTTAGCTTTAAATATTTAGATTTGTTATTAATGATTACGAGTAAACTTTTACATACAGGGGATAGAAATCCAAGAGTCGGGCTCATCTCCTAGGCAGCACATGAATCGAAGCATCCATCGGTCTACGAGCCCCCCCTGTCTGCCTATAAATATGAGTGCTTTTGGAAGAGAGAGACTCTTTACTTTCTTTTCTCTTCAACTTTTCTTGTCCTTAGTCGTCGTCTTCCTTCTCCGATCATCAATGGCTCCCAAGACTTTCAAGGCTTCCTCTACGGCGAAGGGTAAAGGAGCGGCTTCCTCGTCGACTGCGGTGCCCACAGTCCATCCCGATGTTCATCCTGCCATTGCTGGTAAAGATGTTGGAAGAATTTGCATGAACTCAAAACCCTAACCATCATGGCCACACCGCATGTTTTATGCGCGGTCTTTCTTCGTCTTCATTGAGCTGTTCAAGTTTATTGTGTTGTACGTGCCGCATGTACATCTCATGTCCGAGCCGCATGGGGGTATGCTCCATGTTTGAGCCGCATGAGAGTCGTCTCGTGGCCGCATAAGCACTGGACTGTATGAGGACCCACAGAACAGGGCCGCATAAGTCCCTCTGAACTGAGCCGCATGAACCCCCACAAAACAGGGCCGCATTAGCTCCCTTTGAACTAAGCCGCATGAATCCCCATAAAACAGGGCCGCATAAGCTCCCTTTAAACTGAGCCGCATGAGGCCACGCTAAGCAAAACCGTATAAGCTCATTTGAACTGGGCCATATGAGACCGCGCTAAGCAGAACAGCATAAGCTCATTTGAACTGGGCCGCATGAGACCGCATTAAGCAGAACCGCATAAGCTCATTTGAACTGGACCGCATGAGGCCACATCAAATCAGAGCCGCATAAGCTCTTCTAAACTGTGTCGCATGAACACTCGCTAAACCGAGCCGCATAAGCTTACTTGAACTGGGCCGCATGAGGCCCCACCAAAATAGAGCCGCATAAGCCCCCCTTTTTAATTGTGCCGCCTAAGGACCCACCTAATCAGAGCCGCATAAGCCCAGAAACACTAAGTGGTTTTACCTGGCGATCTTCTAACTTGTTTTTTTTGTCTTTTTTTAGTGAATCTGCTAGTCAATCCTGCGGAAGAGCCCTTGGTAGTTTCAGCCCAATCTGTTGTGGATGTGCGGTTCGACCATATAGTCCAGTATATAGTGAACCAGCTTCCCAAAGACGAGCCTGTGGAGAGGCTGAATGCTATCAAGAACCAGTCCTTCTACTTTCTCTGTGCCATGATGAACTCGGGGCGATTGGAGGAAGAATACCTGAAGCCTGCGTTCCTCTTTGGAGATGCCTTGACTGTAAAGAACTCCCAAGTTCTGGATATATCTGAGAGTTTGAGCTTTACTTCTGACGGAATGGCGATCCATATTCCTTAGATGGAGCATCATTTTTCGCTGCCGTGGTTTAATATGCTGCCAATGGACAGAAAGATTGTGGACTCCTTAACTCTGAGCCAGTCGGGAATGTTTGTGGGTAACATCCACTATAACAGAAACTTGGGGTCAGTGTATGCGGGCAAGGTATCGGTCAGTTGCTACGTGATGGGGTTGGCCCCGGGGACCTTCTCGAATGTACAGGGTCCCAATTTCAAGTTCGCTCAAGCTGACACTTTCTTGAACCAGCTTGCTCGGAAGGGGTCCTATCCAGTTGGCCGGTTGGCACTGTTGAACTGGATAAATCCTATCCCTTCATGGGCCAATTTGACCACGTGAATTCTGCAGAAGTATGAGACTCTCCTTCATGAGATCGACCTCTGTCACGCCATTCGAGGCACTTGTCACGGTCTACCCATGAATAAGACGTTGTTCATGGCTCTCCTAGAGATGTACAACCAGCGGACGGGAACCTTCTTCATGCCTGGAGGGGAGATGGGAGTCGCTCTCCACGAGATACAAACAGTTTCCAAGCTGCCCTGGGGGGAAGAAGTCTTTGAAGTGTATACCCCGACGAACGAAGAGTTCGAGGATTTGGATCGACGGTTCCCGGGCTTTGTTGTCGTATATCGGGAACTACTATGTCATCACAGCACCTGCCACCAAACGTCCATCAAGAAGGACGGTAGCTCGGAATGGAACCTTCCTCACACCTGGTCATGGCTCACACACCTTTTTACGCTAGGCACCTCAAGCCGGGTTTCTCCTCGAAATCCTCAAATCCAGGAGGAAGTACAGGACCTGGTGTTGAGTGCCAAGAGATCGAGGGCCACGGGCGACAGGTTTGGGAGTAAAATTGACTTCTTCAGTTATTTTTATCAGGGTACTCAGCAGCTGTCAGAGAAGGCACTCCTGGCAGGGATCCTGATGGTGTGGCTGCGGAACTGTGTAGTCTCAGGAGGGACTGGTTCTATTAAGAGGATTAGCCGTAACTTTATCCTCCCTGCTGTGAAGCTCGTCTTTGGGGCCATACTAGCTCTTCTGCCGGCCATGGTGTACAGCATACACCGTGGCCTCCGTGCCTTTTCGTCCAAGGTCATCACCCGTGACACGACGAAGGACTTTGAACGCATTGAACTGCCCTATCATTATCTGATGGGGTCGTTGTTGATGCACTACCGTTCTTTGATGAGGTCTGGCGCAGAAGACGGCGTAACAGCTGATGATGCTTTCATCTTCCAATATCACCATCATTCCTGGGAGTGCAGCACTATGCCAGCCTATCGGAGGGCGCTAGCGATAGTGGACGGATACAACTTTTTTGTGTATGTTCCTCGTTTTATCGATGAACAAGTGAGGGGCTTACATATTGATGGTACCGGACCTCCTCACCTCTTGTCTGAGAAGATGCTCCTTTGGTTGCGTAACATCCATCCTGCGTACCTAGTATACCGTAACCGCAACACTGTCTACTTAGAACCTTACTTGCCTAGTAGGTTCTCCCGACAGTTTGGGTATAGTCAGCTACTCTTGGACAGTCCTAGCTCTTGCCTGGGTTTTGAAGGTAGCGTCCTTGACGGCATCAGGGTCTGGCATTATTATGACACGGTTCACACCTGTACCAGCTTCTCAGTTTCTGATGCTGAGGCGCCAGAGGAAATCTTGTACTTGGCGTCTCTATACCATGTCACGGCGAGCAAGCCTCCCGTTGACTTTGACCCGAGTACCAGCTTCATTGTTGGTACTGGCTTGGTGGAGAAGCCCCAGGGATCCAAGGCGAGGAAGAAGAAAAAGAACACGGGCGCTGCGTCGAACTCGGAGTCTGCCAACGCGAACGAAGGGGATGACGAGCATGATCCCAATAACTCTCTCCCTCCTGCAGATGAGGTGGTGGCGGATCAGCCGTCCATTGTGCCGAGTCCTTCCCGCAAGTGAAGCAGGCATGAGTCTGCTGCTGGCAGCATAACGTACTCGTGAAACGGACTGCGGTTAAGCCTCACCGGCTGCTCATTAAGGAGAGAGGCGAGGATATGGATGCAGTTTCGGAGGTGAATTGAACTACAACCATTTTCTTCTTTAGCCCTTCTTTTGAACTATGACCTAATCATTTTCTTTTTTTGTAGGCGTTAAAAGAATCGGACTCTCGAGAACCGGCCCCTGTCACTGAGGTCGACCCGGCCCTGACCACTTTGATTAGTGACATGTGTGCCGAGATTATTTCTGTCGGGGTTCTCCCGGTGGCCGCTGAGGTTCCTTCAGTTGTTGACATCCCAACCCAGGGCGACGTGGAATCTGTTGAACCCATCCCCGATACTGCTGTACCTCAGCCGGGTGACGCTGATCTAGTTATATCTCCTTTCGGGGCAGCTGGGGCAAAAGAACCCGCTGAATTCAGCTCGGATGTCTCTGGTGAAGAGGCTACGGCTGCTATGAGCGAACCTCAGCTTCGACAACTCCCCTTGGTAAGATAAGCCAAGTCTTGACTAGTGAGGAGGTTCATCTGCTCTATCATCACATCCTTCCGGTTAAGCTGATTGATGGTCGCTCTGGACATACAGGTCCTGCTCCTTCATTACCCATGACGGACATTGTCAGGGTAGAGTTCGCCAGAGAGAGTGTGCCTCCTCTCCCTCCATCTTACATTGAGGGACCTCCCACTGAATCGAGTTCGGGAGAACAGACGGCGGAACGGCCAGGGCGGAGAGAAATGGTCCCCGCCCTCTTCTGTGTTTATGTGGCTCCGGGAGTCGACCTTTCCGCCCTGCCGAGTCTCCAGACCCTTCGGGCAGCAGAGGAGGAATTAGTCGCTCTCCAAGCGTCTTTTCGCTCGGAACTTGTTTCCCTTGTGGCAGGGGCATCATGTTCAGGTGGATCTTCTTCGACACTGCCAGCTACTCTTCCTTTGACGCCATCTTCAACGGATGTTCTGGATGAAGCGCCAAAGAATGTGGTTGACAGTTTCTACCGCCACCTGAGACAAAGAATTGAGGCTGCGGTAGAGAGGGGGACCTCTTTTGCCTTGGCCCGTCAATGCGCCCGGGGCCAGATTGAAATCCTTAGGACCCTCCCCGGCGGGACAGGGATAGTTATTTTTTGGCAGGAATGAAACAACTCAGAGGTGACATCGACATGGTTATTTCGAGAATTTTGTGGATATGTTACCCTTTTTATGTACTGAAAGTACGGGTAGTAGATCATGAGGAAGGTGCTCTTTTTAGGAAGGAAGTTCAGAGGTATGATCATACATGACTTACTACCCAGAAGATACGATATAGATTCATTTGGAGTGACCAGAGTGTAAGTTTAGCGGTACCTAAGGACACATAACTTAACAGTCTGGCAGATTTAGAGGATGTCGTTTAGACATAATACTTCATCAGGAACTTGCCGTTGATAGGCAACATGAGCAAGTCTCTATTTTGCTTTACGAGGCGGTAAGCACCATTGGAGAATACAGCCTCGATGACAAATGGGCCTTCCCACTTTGGCTGGAATTTGCCGACGGTTTTATGAGTCATAACCATCGGCCTCCGAACTGCCAGAACAAGATCGCCCACTTGGAACGTTCTGAGTTTAACCTTCTTGTTGAAAGCTTCCGAGATGCGTACTTGATACAGCTCGATTCGTTGTTGAGCTAATAGGCGCTTCACATCTAAGGCCTCCAGTTCTTACAACCGACGACGATAATTATCATCCGTTGTCAATCAGTAGGTGAAGGCGACATAGAGCGAGGGGATTTGGGTCTCCAAGGGGAGAACTGCCTTACTCCCGTATACCAGAGAGAATGGTGTGTTCCCGGTGGCTGTCCGGACTGTAGTACGGTACGCCCATAAGCATTCGCCAAGCTTTTCATTCTCGTCGTGTTTATTGTAAGATACGAACTTCTTGAGCACCTTGATTATAGTTTTGTTGAATGCTTCTGCCAACCCGTTTGTCGTCGGATTGTACGGTGTTGAAGCAATATTCTAGAATCGGTGTTTGTCACAGAACCGATAGAAGGCGTGGCTTGCGAACTGCGGACTATTATCGTGGATGATCCTTCGGGGCAGTCCAAAGCGATAGATGACGTGATGCATAAGGAAGCTGATCACGTTTGATGTCTTCACTTTCGCAAGCGGAACAGCTTCCGCCCATTTGGAGAAGTAATCTGTGATTGTAAGTATGAAGCGGTGTCCTCTGGACGAAGGTGGAGTGATCGGACCGATGATGTCCATTCCCCATGCTTCGAATGGCCAGGATGCCACCGTTGGATGTAAGAACTCGGATGGTTGATGGATGAAATTTGTATGGACTTGACAGGCCTTGTACTTTCTTGCATAGTCTATCGCATCCGTTACCATCATAGGCCAGTAGTAGCCCATTCGGCGAAGGCGGTCTTGTAATTTCGGGCCAGGCTGATGGGCTCCACAGACGCCATCGTGAGCTTCACGTACGACTTCTTTGGCTTCTGTTTTGATAGACATCAAAGCAGTAATCCATCGTATGATCGTCGATACGGCATTTTTGTCTCCGTATCATAGAAGAATATGAAGGAACGCCTTCTGATGGAAGTAGCTTCTTTTGGATTCTCTGACAAGATGCCATAGACTATAAAGTCAATGAATGGCTGTCTCCAGTCTGGTGTTTCGTCGACTGTCAGAGCGGAGTAACTCTCAACACATTGAATATTGTTCTTGGGATAGACCAATTCACGTCCAATTACGTCAACCAAGTGGTGAGAATGATTCGGAACTGCTAAGGAAGCAGCAAGGCCTGCTAGTGCATCGGCTTCAATGTTCTGGAGCCTGGGAACGTGTTCTATGAAGAACACTTCCAAGGACGATATGATGTCAATCGCTATTTGGTGATAGAGGATCATGTCTTCATGACGAACTTCGTAAGAACCCCGGATCTGGCTAACGATTAGCTGTGAATCGCCATATGCTTTGAGGTGCTCTACCTCCAGTTCTTTTGCAAGTCGAAGGCCGATAACCAGAGCGTTATACTCTGCCACGTTATTTGAACAAGGTTCCGTGAGGGAGTACACTCGATTGATTACCAACCGGAGGGAGAGATCAGCACCACTCCGACTCCGACTACGATATTGCCTTTGGGCCCAGTTCTTGAGGCGCCATCGAAGAACATTCGCCAAACGACATCATGGGAGACCACATTTAAATTGGCGACCTCATCTGGGATCTCTTCATATATTCCGGTTGACTCCAAACCTGGATGGGCTGCTAAAAAGTCCGCCAGAGCTTGACCTTTAACAGCCTTCTGCGGGATAAAGATCATGTGGTAGGGAGACAATAATATTTCCTAGGTAGCAAGGCGAGAGCTGAGTGCCCCTGGATTGGTCATGAGGACCCTGAGAGGGTTGACACGTAGAATCACATGTATGGTTTGTCCCGTGACGTAGTGTCGCATCTTCTGAATGGCGAACACTAGAGCGAGGCACTCCTTTTCCACGACAGTGTATCGATGCTCAGGCCCTATCATCATTCGGCTGAGGTAGTAGATGGCTTGTTCATGGCCTGCATCATTATTTTATGCTAATAGAGCACCGAGAGAATGCTCCATAGCTCGCACATAGAGCAGGAATAGCTTTCCAGCCACCGGGGCCACCAGGACTGGAGGGTTTGACAAGTATTCTTTGATGTTATCGAAGGCCTGCTGGCATTCTTCATCCCATACGAAGGAGACGCCTTTCTTCATGAGGTGCGTGAAAGGCTGACATCGTCCAGAGAGGTTTGAGATAAACCTCCTGATGTAAGCTAGCCTTCCTTGAAGGCCTCTGAGTTCACGGAGATTTCTTGGGGAACCCATCTCCATGATTGCCTTTGTCTTTTTAGGGTCGACATGGATACCCTGGGAGGTAACGATAAACCCAAGAACTTGCCGCTGGATACGCCCAAGAAGGATTTCATGGGATTCAACTTCAAATTGTGCGCACGCATCAGGTCAAACACTATCTTCAAATCATGCAGATGATCTTCTTTAGAGCGGCTCTTGACGGCGATGTCGTCGACATAACACTCCACGGTCTTGCATAAGTGATCTCTGAAGATGATGCTCATGGCTCATTGATAAGTGGCACCAACATTCTTTAAACCAAAAGGCATGACTGTGTAACAGTATGTGCCAATCGGTGTTCGGAATGATGTATGCTTTCATCGTCAGGAAACATCTTTATTTGATTGTACCCTGAGAAGCCATCCATGAATGACATGCGCTCGAAGCCGCAGGTGTTGTCAATCATTATATCTGTAATAGGGAGGGGAAATTCATCCTTAGGACATGTCGTATTCAGATTCCAAAAGTAGATACAGATTTGGATCTTTCCATTCTTCTTGATGACTGATACTATGTTGGCTACCCAGTCTGGATGTTGTTCTTCACGAATGAAGCCGCTGGCTATCAGTTTGTTGACTTCGGTCCCGATAGAGTTCATGATGTCTGGGCGGAACCGTCGTTGCTGCTGCTTGACCGGCTTTGCATCCCGACGAATGTTGAGTTTATGAAGTACAACCTCGGGGTTTAGCCCTGGCATGTCTTCATAGCTCCAGGTGAATACGTCAATATATTCTCTGACAAGTTGCAGTAGCGATTCTCGCTCTTGGTTTGTCAGACATTTGCTAATGAAGATTGGTTTTGGAGAGGACTCATCGCCGAGGTCAACTTGCATGACCTCATCTTCGGTGGAAGGCTCTCTTTGTTCGAACCGTTTCTTCCATTGCGCGTCTAGCTGTTGGGCCTACGGCTCTAACTTAAAAAGTTCAGGAATGTCTTCATCTTCTTCGTAGGCGTCGGCGAATGCCATATTGACAGTCCAAGTCTGCCTGAGCATGTCCCCAATGCTAACATCCGAATCAGAAGTGGATGAACCGGACGAATGAGAGTGCCATTCAAATTCTTTATCTGAGCTCTCGGGGGTTGTCACAGGAGTAACATAGCCTAGACTATGTCTGGTCTTGCTGTAGTAATCCCGTGGCTTCCCAGCCGGGACTGGCAATTGTAAAGGTAATCGTCGGCTGGTGTCGTAGTTCAGGCCTGGTGTAGCCTCCATATCATACCCCTATTTTTGCATGAGGTATTTGGATCGAGAGCTATACAGATAAAGGGGCAGTCTTCCAGTGTCGGGTTCCAGATCGACTTTTTCTAGCCAGAAGGGTTGTGGATCGTTCTTCCGGCCAATAATGATTGGATGATCCTCTCCTTCGATTATGAAGCAAGCACCTTCCACGGAAGTAAGTTGGTTCGTGGTATAGACATTGGTTACTTGTGTGTGTAAGTTAGTGCCTATACCGTTTTCTATCGCATACATTACACGAAGCTTATCAAGCTCGAGGTAGCTCAAAGATAACCCTTTATTGATGAAGTAAGGTATCTTTTCAGGAGGAATTACATCGTCAACGGAAGGAACATCAGTGTATGCGGCCACATACTTGGCCAGCTCTTTCTCCTCTTCAGCTACCCCCTGTATCAGTGAAGATTGGGAGGATGATCTAGGCAGCCTGATCATCAGGGGTTCCGTTGATGGGGCAGGACGTGGAGTCGTCGGTGCGCTATCAGTCCCCAGCTTGGTGCTAAATTGTTGGTTTATCCCCAGATCCAGTTCAGCAACCCCCTGCGTTATTGAAGCTTGGAAAGACGATCTGGGGAGCTTGATCACCAAGGGTCCCGCTGGTGGGGCAGGACATGGGGTTGGTGGCTCATTAATAGTCCTCGGCTCAGTGTTGGACTGACGCCTTGTCCTTGGCAGACAGATGACCGTTAGCCTATCAGGAGAGTTTGTCTCTTCAGATTGTCGTTGGCCGGCTCTTGACAATCTAATTGTCGTTGGCTTCACAATGGGTCTCGGCACTTATCCAGACCTTGGGAGTCGGATAGTTATTTGCTCCTCCTGTGCAGAGAGACTGATTGCATCCTTACGTAAAGTGGCTATAAGGGGTGCAGTTCTGCCTGGTTTACGGGCTTGGAGGTGGATCGTCAGAGGTTCTTCTGATCCTGTTGCCGCCTCAATTTGAGCTTGCATATTTTTTTCGACAATGTACCTCTTCGACTTCTCGTACAAGCAGGAATCCAAGTAGTAGGATTCAAGCCCTCTGAAAGGATCAATGTTGGCAAATTTGGTTCTTACTAAGCCGTGTTTGTCGACGTACTTGAAGCACTGGTGCAACGTGGAATGCACGATCATGTAGTCGTGTATCCAAGGACGCCCCAGAAGCATATTGTAGGAAGTGTTCGCGTCTATGACATAGCAGGTTACTTCTGACTGAAGGTCGTCGATTTGGCACTTCAAGCGAATCTTTCCGACCGGATAGCTTTTGCCTGAATTGAAACCGCTGATGGCGGTGCTTGTAGGTGTCAGGCGATGCATAGGGATGCCCAGGAAGTAAAGCAGGCTCTTCGGTATGATGCTTATGGAAGAACCGGGATCTATGTGCATCCGATCCACCTTTAGGTTACCGACGTATCCAGTATAATACAGCGGGCGATCGTGCTAGTTGGTCTTAATAAGCATGTTCTGCGGAGTAAAGACAATATTGGGCATTGCTCCAGTAAAAGCACTGTCCTAAGGATCCTCTGTGGAGCTTTCTCCTGTGAGCTTAACTTGAGCCAGATAGGTGTCAGCGTTCTGAAGTGCGTCACTCAGTGCGACGTGAACATCTTTGGAGGGCCTCAAGAGCTCATAAAATGACAATTTGGCCGGTGTGTTGGCCAATTGTGCCAAGATGTCAAAGTTGTAAGGCCTCTCCAGTCCCTGAGGCGTATCTTTTCGGAGCAGCGGTTTGTCGAAACGGGTCTCCTTCGGCCTAGGCTTGTCGGTCGTCGGAGGCTGAGAGGGCCCTGGAGCATCAGCAGCAGCCGGCTGATGATCTTCAGCCGAGTTACCAGGTGGGGGTTGAGTTTGTGCACCGGATCGTGTAACCATAGCTGTCATTTCTTCGACGTCGGTTGAGATTGTGCGGCAGGACTTGACTTTTCCACCCTTCTTCTTGCCAGTAGAGGGTGATGCTGGCTGGGTTACTTCAGATACTAAGTCCTGGTAGACCCATATAACCTCCCCTCGCGATGTGGTGAATGGTACCAGCCCAGCAGCCTGGTCTCGGGGAAGTGGAAGATTAGCGACCTCCATATTCGCCCGGGGGACGGGTACCACTCCATCTTGAGTCTTCGTCGGAGGAAAGTTGCCGAATTGGACAGACACCATGTTGGCCGCTACAGTTACATCTTCGAAGTCAATGGCCAGAGCCTTAGGCCTCGTTTGGTTCGCCGAATGGAAATGAAAGGAAATTGATTCCTTGGTATTTCCTTTCCTATAGGAAATTATAGTTTCTATAAACTTTCCTTTCCGGTGTTTGGAAAGATCGGGATTATAGCCGAAATATATCTTTATTTTTTATTATAGTGTTTGGTGTTTGTAAGGAAAGGAAACAAAATCAAGTCAATTTTCCAAAAATACCCTCGTGCTAATAAAAATAATTATTACTTAGAAATATTTTTGTCTAAAAGATATTATGGATAAAAATGGTAAATAATATTATGAACATGGATATTTTGGTCAAAACTTTTTTGTAATAAATGCGAGAAAGTTGGAGGAAAAGTGATTCCTTAGATAAATGGGAGGAACCACTTTTCCTCCTATTTTCCTACCTCTTGGGAATCATTTTCCCTTTCCAACAACTTTCCTTAGGCTCCCAAACATAGGAAAGGAATCACTTTTCTTTCCCAAGCTCAAATTCCGGTAACCAAACGAGGCCTTAGAGTCGATCAGGTGCGGGATGTACCGCTTCAATTGGTAGCAGTCTTGTGTAGCATAGTGGACATAGCGATGGTAGTGGCAATACTTTGGACTTTCCATCTCTGCAGGACGAGGCTCACGTCTTGGTGGAGGGAGCTAAATCATGTCTCCTTGTATGAGCATGTCAAGGATGGGCTTGACATGGCTGTCTTCGAAGGAGTAAGTCATCTGCAGCCACTGCTTCTCTGCCGGCTTCGGTTCGGGCTTCGGGGCTGTGTCGGCCACCATAGCCTGTTTGCCCTTGTTGTCTCGGTTGTTGGAGGGATTACCACCATTGTTGCTGTTGACATTAGGGTGTTTGCCCTTGTCGTCGCCCTTCGTGATGTGCAATCCCAGTTGGCGAGCTTTTTTTAACTTGTCTTCTGCGCTAGTGGCGCTGATAATAAAAGTTTTCCAGTCCTTGAATTGACTCTCGCCCATCCAGAGGCTGATTGTGGGAAGCAGCCTCTTTTGGCAGATTTCAATCAAGGAAGAATCTGGATTGCCAGAGGGCAATCTCATCGCAGTTTGACGAAACCGCTCAATGTAGTTCCTTGTCAGCTTCTTCTCACCTTGAACAACGTCCATGAGGGTGGACATTGTCTCATCTTGTCCTACCTCGTAGAACCTTTCAAGGAACATGTTTTTGAAACCGGCGAAGGAATGAATGCAGTTGTCTGGCAAGTTGCGTTACCAGTCGAAGGCGACCCCTTCCAATGCCCCAATAAACAGCCGCGTAAGGATGGCGTCGTCATGAGGCAGATGGTCGGTTGTGACTTCGAAGTAGGTGATGTACCTGCTTGCAGATGTCTTCCCATCATATGGATTGATGTTGAATGGTTTATATCTTGGTGGGAAGGGAACATCTCTCCATGCAGCAGGATACGGTTGTCGTATCCTGAGGTCCTGGCAGGTTTCTCGAGCGTGGAACATGGCCCGGAGCTCCTGGACCTCTCGTCTTGCCTCCCTAGACTCGTCTGCAGCGGTGGAAGCCAATATTGTAGGAGGGTTATCATCCGGGGTCGAGTTCGAGTCCGCATTGGCCGCGGGACCCAAGCTTGTCTGGCCAGTCGTCCTTCCTTGCAGAGTTGGTAGGGCCGCTTTGATCTCGTCCACGAACTTGACCAAAGTATGAAGTATGGCCTCCAGAGTGTCGATGCGTTGGCGATCACTGGAACAGTCTTGGTCGTTGTTCGTCATGAACACCGTCCTCACATGAGGTGAGATGGAAGAAACTGTGGAGTACGTGCCCACAGAATCATACCCTTATACCAAGAAATCGTCGAGGTATGTAGGAAGGTTCTCCTCTGGTTCGGACTCAGAGAAAGTGCTACCCCCTGCATAGGAGGCTGCCTCGTCTTGGGACCCGTGGACGTCCTCGAGGACGTCTGGGTCCCATGCATCTGTGGGGAGAATTATTTCCTCCGGAGCATCTTCTTGGAATATCGGATTGTCGTAGATGTTCGGATGGGTGCTACCCCCAGTTTCAGCTACCCCCAGGAATGGGGATGACGAATCCCCGAGTGTTGACGATTTTGTTTTTGAACGGGTGCCTTGATAAACTCCTCCTATGGTGGTTGTGGACAACCACTTGGATGAGAGCTTCTTAGTCGTACCAATTGAAATCTTTGGGCTGGCCACATTCATCTTCTTTCCTACTTTGCTAGTAGGGACCTTCTGAGCAGAGTTGCAGGAGGCGACATGAAGCGCTTCGTCTCCTGAGCTTGGTGGTAGGACCGGTCCTGGATGTTGTAGCAGCAGTTGACGATGACTTGAGTACAGTGATGTCCATGAAAGGACTCTCTGCACACCAAGCTTTCTTCTCTTTTCTTGCGCTTGTGAAGAATCACATCACGCAAGTCACTCATTTTGTGGGCCCGGGAGTTTTGAGCACACGAGTATGTTGGCATCCCGCTTGCTCCTCGATATGGGGCTAGTAAGAGTACTTGTCCTTGACCGTTGTTGGGAGATTCTTGATAACTATCTCGTCCGTTGGCCGCTGGGGGTTGGACACGGACAGTTTTATACAACTTTACATCAGGGGCCCGTGTAATAGTCAGCGGGATGCCCTGATGGTCAGAAGTTGGGACAGCTGACTGTGAGCACCCTGAATTTTGGGTTGATTTTTTTCGTTTTATTTTATTTTCTGATTTATTGGTTTCGATAAATAATTTATTCTGTTATTTTTTCCATAAGTGTACTTTTCCATGCCTTTGATAATTGGAGTGTCAGGGATGTTCAACTCTGGATATCTTCTTCACGAGTTTTGGAGCGGACATGATTACCTTCATGACGGTATATAGTGTCCCATTCAAACTTGTTCCCTTGTGCTCTTTTTGCTTCACTGAACTTCGGGTCGATTTAGACCATTTGATCATTAATTGATTCTCCCACTCAGACACGCCATCTGGTGCTCCATTGCTTCGCACAACTTTCCTAACACGTGGCCCGATTTTATTTCACTCCACGACGTCACATTCATTTTCCAACTTGGTTTGTGGGTCCCTTGTCGACCAAAACCTGTCAGCCCCAATTATGGACATGGCCCACTTTGAGCCTACTATCCGCCTGCCACTTGTGTCCCATTTATTGGAATCCTCTTGTGCTACTTATTCACTCATGATCATCAACACCTAATTTTAATTCGATTTTTGCACAATGTCCGATTT
This sequence comes from Iris pallida, assembly GCA_029216955.1. NCBI lineage: Eukaryota > Viridiplantae > Streptophyta > Magnoliopsida > Asparagales > Iridaceae > Iris > Iris pallida. The sequence goes on along the minus strand of JANAVB010030217.1, from coordinate 1,535,788 downwards.
TGATCCAATTCGGCTCCACCGAGCCCATTCCAGCTTTGTGTTGCCCTCCATCATGACACCCTTATAATTCTTGCCCAAAATTATCAAGTACCCTCCTACATATTTTTTTATATTTAATGGAAATTCTAATATTGATTTTAATCCCTAGGAATAATATTCCCTACATATTAATTCCTAGCCATTGGATAACCTCATTTAATCCAAACCATCAATTCCTACATGTAAAATTTTCCCCCTCTAGCATGCAGCCGACCCTAAATTTCATGGGATAACTTTTCTCCCATTCTCTCTCTTCTCATTTATTACTTTATCCTTCTCTCTCTCTCTAAACAGTTATTTTCTTTCATGCAACACCACAACTGCAGTATCTCCAACAAACCAGCCACAACAGCCCCGATCACTACTTCACCTCCCTCTCCTCCCCATGGCCCGACCTCCGGCCACCCCTGGCCGTGGCCTGGCCTCCACTACCGTACAACCTCTCATCTCCTCCTTATACCTCCTCCCTCACCATTCAACCCACAAGCCAATACCACCTATCAAACCGCCATCACCACCATCCTTGGCTATCTCCTCCACCGAGACCAAGCCCCCATCTCGCCATGTCCACCGTGCCCTCGCCGGCCGGGCTGGTCGTGCACAGCCCCGCGCATAGCCCACGCGCACCAGTGGCACAGCAGCCACGACAACAGCGTGGCAGCGCGCGCCCCTTCGCGCGCGCGCACGGGCATTGCAGCGCCGCCGTCGCCCGTACACCGGCGTGCTCGACCTACCACGTGGCCGGGTGCACCCCTAGGTTAGGTCCCCTGACGGCCACCATCCTCCGGGATGCGCCGTCGAGGCGATTCGTGCGTTTTGCACGACGTCCCGTCGTGACGCGCGCGAAATGAAGTTCGTTTTGGCGTCCCGTCGCAGCAACTTCGCGTACATTTTTCTGAAAATCCGACCGTTGGATCGGCAATTTCTTTGCTCCGTCACAATCTCGGTATATCCACCTTCATCCCTGTCAATTTTCGTCCGTTAGTTTTATCGGTTGATACATCAAAACCGGCCACCAAGTTGACCGTTTTAATTGTATTAAATTTGGACAGTTTCGCGGGGCCAACTTCGTCAGCTTGTATCTCCTCCACCGCAGCTCCGTTTGGCGTGCTACCTGTTCCGGTGCGAAGCTGGTATAACCCTCTTACTATCCCTCCAGTTTCGTTTCATTGTGAGCTTGTTTGATTGGTTGAATTCGACACCAAAGTTGGCCGTCCGAATTCATAATTTCCAACTTGTATAATTCCATTTTTGAACATGGGACTCCAGATTTCATTTCTGACACCACCATTAGACTCGTGGCGTCGTTCTGGCATGTTTTCATATAATATTTGTTAGATTTGGATAACATGGGCCCTGGCACGTTTTTCGGTGCAAAGTGGGTCCCATATTCTGGGTCAACGGGACTTTTTGACGCCGGCTCAATCGGAATCCAATTTCGGATATACCGTTGAGTTCGTATCGTCATTCTGGACTCGTTGACATATAATTTGCTAGGTTTTGGTGGACATTGGACCCGACACGCATTTCGGTGCAAGTCGGATACCAACATCTGGGTCAACGGGTCATTTTGAGATCGGCTCATCGGAATCCAATTCCGGATATACCGTTGAGTTCGTATCGTCATTCTGGACTCGTTGACATGTAGTTTGCTGAGTTTTGAGAACTTTGGCTCCGGCACGCATTTTCGTGCAAATCGAAATTCTAAGTTCTGCTCAACGGACCAAATTGAGATCGGGTCAACGGAATCCAATTCTGGAGATACCGTTGGGTCCGTATCATCATTCTGGTTTCGTGGACATATAATTTGTTATATTTTATAGACTTGTTTTCTTGCACGTTTTTCGGTACAAAACGGCTCCGACACGGATACCGTTTTGACCCAAAATTATCTTTTTACCCTTGTGTCCAAATTGGACCGTTGGGTAGGCTATCCTAGCTAATTTGACCATTCTGGACACGTTGGCGATGTTTATTTTATCGTCCGACAATGTTTGTTGATAATTTCTCTGAGTTTAACCTTTTTATAATTAATTAATAATTAATCCTTATAATGTTCGTATTTCGGGATTAGTACAACGAAACTGAGATCAGTCAATTCCAGTGATCTCACATCGCTAAAATTGACAAGTTGGACACGTGGATCACTATAATAAGATTATCAACTTTACCGTTGATCATCTTGTTTCGATTTGCGTGTCGTAAGTTTCGACGTACAAATAACGAATTACACTTTATATTAGACTAGAATTGACCCTATTTGACCAGAGTTGACCAGTTGACCCAAAGTCAACTGTAAGTCAACACTTGACCTAGTTTGACTAGATTATTGACCGGAGTCGACCTAGAGTTGTTTTGACTTAAAAGAACCTAGGATAATATAGATGACTAGTAGAGTTTCTTTTATTTCAACTTGAACACCTTGTAACCTGTGTTGCTTTAAATAGGACTCTGTGGCTTCAGTTGGACCCCCTATACTTATCAGCTGTTCAGGTTATCAGGCGAGGACATTCTCTAATCATTTCATATCCTGCTTAGAATTATATTCCTGCTTTAGATTACTATACTTGATGCTGTCACGACATTATCACGGATTAGTACTATACGGATCTCTTCATGCGATGTTATCCCCTCGGGAGCATCGGGTACATTGTGTCATGTGCGTTTTACTTTCATCATGTACTCCTGTGCTTTCACCATACATGTACACTCTTGTGAATCTTGTACTCTCATGTTCACAGAGCCTTCATGTATACTATCATGTGCACCCTTTTAAGGGCCCCATGTGATATCATGTACAATAACATAACCTGTTTAGATCCTTGTGTATTGATTGGGGAAACGGGGGAGTGCTAGTTGTCATGTGAACAATTCCATAGTAGTGTAGATCATGTACAACTCTTTAGTGTAGATCATGTACAAATCTGTCCCGTTCACATGTGCTATCTTGTACTCTACATTACTAGCCACTGTTAGTTCTCTATTTATAGTAGATATTTCTATTATAGTTCTCTCTCCCTGTTTACATACTGTATTTCTTCAGATCATGTATCTTACTTTACTGCATGATTATATTTTCTAACCTGCTATGATTTGTTGAGATGTATTGTGCTCGCTCCTGTACTGACTGGACCTGTTGATAAATCTTACAGATGGCCTGGAATTGCCTGCTAGCCTAGAGGAGACACAGTAGAGGTTGTTTAGGTAGTTATTTCATTTTGTCTAGAGTTGTATTTACTTTGTGGATTACTGTATCTGTACTTGAGTTTTGAGATGTATTCTGGGTTTATGTATCTTCGACACTTAGACTTCTATCTCTTGTATCTCTTTTGGATTTCATGTTTTATCTATCCTTATCATGCTCTACCTTAGATGTGATTGAGTCTGTATCTGCTATGTCACCCCCATTCGGGGAGTATAAACTGCTTAGCATTATATTGTTAAATGTTGTGACCTAGGACAGCGTTCTACCGCCGACACTGCGGCGTAGGCTGGGCGTAGTTACGTCCTCGTACCCTAACAGTGGGTGCGGGTCGTGACACTGACTGAGCTCGACGAGCCCGTACTGTCCTAGACTTCTTCCTTCTAGCACCTGAGAGTGCATAGTAGGAAGAGTCCAAGTTGTGCATCACAGAGTCTGGCACATCCTGCTGAGAGCCTCTGGGGTCAGGACCGCATGAGAGGTGGTCAAAGGCTGACCCTGAGCCATGCAGGGTGGATGGCTTGCGGCTGAGTTTGGTAGCCGCATAAGTGTTCTCCATGTGGCTGGGAACAGTTTGCATGCGGCTGGAACTTGTGGCCGCATGGGTCTCCATCATGCGGCTGCAGTTGTGGCCGCATGAGCCTTCTCTATGCGGCTGGCTTTTGTGGCAGCATGAGCCTTCTCCATGCGGGTGGCTTTTGTGGTTGCATGAGCCTTCTCCATGCGATGGACGCCCTTACGTGGCTACTTCTTGGACCGCATAGAGTCCCTCTTTGCCCCTGCAAGTCCAGCATCATAGTATTTTCCTCTGCCGAACTTGGGGACAGCAGAGTCCTCTACGGTCTGAAGTAGGGCCGCATGAGAGTCTTCTCCGCCGTCTTGGGCAGCAGAGAGCATTTCTTCCAGGGCTTGGAAAGGAATAAATGATTTGGGCCTCCACTCCCTGCGGGCCTTCTTCGTGCGGGCTCGCTTCTGGACCGGGCCAGCGCTCCCGTCGGAGAGCATTTCTTCAAACGCCTGCTGGTCGAAGCGGACGACCAGCATCTGTTGCGTGGAGCCGAGCTTGGCAGCGTCCGATTGTGTCACCAACTTCTCAGCCGTGGAGAAGTTAGTCCCCAGCAGATTCTCCATCGTGTTTGCCATTGATTATAAAAAACAGAACAATTTTATGGGAGGACTGGACTTTTACTTCATAATACAAATTCGCTCTACAAAGAGAGCCTAGGAACAAAACCTAGAAAAAGCAATCTAAGTACAATTGTTTAGTTTTTCTGGGGGTTGACGGTAGAGGCTCGGGAGAGTGCTATCAACTCTGTCTTACTCCTTGGACGATCGGACGTCGCTTCGGCTCTGGTGAAGAAATGCTCTTGCTGGGTGCTCTTTGCTCTATACCTCTCTCTGTGTCTTCGTCGCTCTCTGTCCTGTATTTCGCAAGGAAATAGCACTTTGCTATTTATAGGGCTTTGTGATTAGTAGGTTGTGCAGTAATTGCTCCTTGAAAAGTGGGCAGTTAGGGATTGATTAAGATTAGCCTTAATCTTGTTGTTGGAAATCAATCTGGGTTATTATGTTGATTGCAACAAATCTGTATTATTTGTTGGAAATTGATCCGGGCAGTTATATTGATTGCAATAAATTTACATTGTGATGATTTGTTGATAGCAGCAAATTCGAGTAGATAAATCTTGGTCAATCTTCTGCCACGTGTCCCAACCGCCATTATGCTGAGAGCCGTATGAACGCGGGTGAATAAGTCTTAGTTGATCTTCTGCCACGTGTCCCAACTGCCATTATGATACGAGCCGCATAGACGGGGCGTCCTGGCAGAGCCGCATGAGTGTGGCCCCGACTACCGAGCCGCATAAAGGTGGCAGCCGCATGAGAGTGACAGCCGCATAAGAGTGAACCCCAACTGAACCGTATAAGAGTGGCCCCCCACAATCTGAGCCGCATGAGAGTGGCAGCCGCATAAGAGTGAACCCCAACTGAACCGTATAAGAGTGGCCCCCCATAATCTGAGCCGCATGAGAGTGGCAGCCGCATGGGGGTGTCCTCCACAATCCGAGCCGCATGAGGGTGGCAGCCGCATGAAGGTGGCAGCAGCATAAGGGTGAACCCCCAACTGAACAGCATAAAGGTAGTCTGGGCGGTCCGCATAGAGAGCTTCTTTGGACTTTGTGGACTGTGCCGGCTGTCTCAGAGATTTTCTCGTCTTTTGAGGAGCCTGACGCATCTCCTCATTATGTCAGAGCCGTCAGAGCTATCACTTTATGTCATAGCATTAAATGGCCAGCTGCAAGAAGTAATTATGGCCAGCTGTCATCGGCCTGTTTTGAGCCGCATGAGGCCACGTGGCTCTTCCTAAGCTGCATAAAGTCCCTGAGCCGCATGCGGCTCTCTGGGTCTTTCCAAGCCGCATAAGATTCTTCGAGCTTTTGAGCCGCATGTTGAGTCTGGGCCGCATATGAATTATTATTCTTTTTCATGCTTCTACAATAGTAAATAAATTGCAGTAAAATAAGAGTCAAGATGATGAAACTCAGTGACACGGCGATATATACTAGTTTTCCTCTAAGAGGACTAGTCTAGTCTCGAATACTCTTGCTCGATGTTAATCCATTATGGTACAAACTAATTGAGAGCTTGCAATCTTTTACAACATCGTGCTTGGTGATGAGCGCACGACCGACTCCAGAGGACGATTTGAAAACTGGAACATTTTCTGAATGCAACCTCCGATACAATTTTTCAACACCAAACTCTAGATTAAACAGAAACACTACTGGCTTGGCTAAGAGTAGTATAGGCTTGATTTGAAAGTATAGCTCATAAAAAATACTTAGGAATGAATAGAGAATGGAAGGAATGAGTGATTTGGAAATGTGAAAGTTCTTCTCTTTTATAGTATTTTTGTAAACCCAAATCGGGCAGAGTTCAGGCTGAGTTCGGATGCAGAAATCTCACATTCGAATGTTGGATACAGATTTAGAGGGAATTCAAGACTAATATAAAAACTAACTGAACCAAACTCGGGCCGAACTCAGACCGAGTTCTGACAGGGTCAGAACAGTATAGTTTGGGCCAAATCTGTTTGGGTTTTTGGGGTTTTTAGAAAGTAGACTTGGAAATGTGGATAGGTCGGCATTATATGTTTGCGGACTGATAAAACCTAAGCCAGTAGCGATCCTGATCAACCTTACATATTTTTTCCTAGACTCAATAAAAGTAAAAATATAGAAGAAAATAGGAAAAGGCTTGACCTTGATTCCATAGCTGTGGGTTCTTGATGATCATGCGATGTTTGTACTTTATAGCAATAGGATGCAGATTTAGGATGCAAGCATTCTTCTGACTTGAAACTTGTAAACATGTAGCAATATATGTATTTTGCATATCGACCAAAGTTGTCGTGACTATCAAAATCAGGTGTGATCGTTAACTAATGGGCCAACAATCTCCCCTATTTTGATAATTGACAAACTTTGAGTCTATACCAAAATAAATAATATTTAACTTTTAATTTTATACCTGACTTGTTCTGAATCGAGTTGAATCGAGAAAATTTTGGTATATGCTCTTTTCTTTCCCTTTGTCATAGACTCAAAATACGATTCTCCCACAATTTACGAATCCACAACAACAAAGAAAAAGCAAAGTAATACCAAAAAAAATGATAGGAACTAACAAGCCAACATCTCAAGTATAATAAAAGCAGTAGTAGCAGTAAGAAAATATGAGTAGTAAATGAAACCAACTAACATAGCAAATAAAAGCAACTACAACTGAAGTCCAAAGTGCATAAACATAAGACAGTGCTACAAATAATATAGTCCAAAAAATTAGAAAAAGTGTTACTACATGATCATCAACCACCAAACAAGTCCACGAAATACTATTCCAAAAAGTGAATCAAATATCAGCACCATCTTGGTCATCAGCAGTAGGCTATGGATCAACGTAGGCTATCGACGGATCAAAGAAGCCGAATATTGGATGATCCTCGAGTGTCGGTCCATCAAAACTAGAATAAAGGAGGATGGTCGTCGGAGCAGAGAGATGATGTGCCATAGTCCACTAAATATCAGCCACGACATTTCTCAAGACCTGAGCCTGAGAAATATGGCAGAACTCAGCATCAATAAAATGAGTCAGATCGGTCTAACTCTGCTGTCCATAAATTATGACAAAAGCGTCGAACCGTTAGAGTTCGTTTACAGTACAGCTTGAAGCTGTAGTGGTTGAATAAGGTGGAAGTGGAGGTGGACCATCACCAGGTGGAAGTAGAGGATGAGGAAACTTCCTAGACCAAAATAGCTCAGAAGGCGTTCCAGAGATAGGGCAAACCTCTAAATCGACATCAAACTTCTGGAAGATGATCGCCAAATACATAGGATAAAGGAGGTTTCGGCCTTATCGTCGACAACTGATCATACCGAATAGAATTCCTGGTTCATGTGACGTACGAACAACCGAGATCGAGGAACCAGACGCGGATGATACAACGCAACCTTGAAAGACTCAAGGGTTATATTGGCAGGAAATTAAACTTTTGTAATATCGACTAGAGAGTCACCATTATCAGGCATAAAGAAATATTCGCTCAAGTCTTCTGAGTTACATTCAAATTCCTTGCCGCTGACACATGAATGAATACTGCCATTCGCTTCTTACAAGTTGTAATAAAACGTGCGGACAACATTATTATAGATTTGATTGGAAGTCTCTAAAAATCTTGGATCCTAAGTTTTCAAATGTTGCAGCATATTTCGAGAGTACAATAAAATTTATCGGTTTTCTAGGACAAATTTCTCGAAATTGAAATTGATCGAACCAAAGGGTTGATCGTTCGAAGGAAACAAATAGGGATGAGTCATAGTCCTCATCATCGTCAGGACGAGCGGGACTGAACACATTGACAGGTCATACTCCGATGTGGAGGATAAAGCATATTCTCTTTTCTTCCTCTTCAAGAGTTTAGGATCCATAAAAATTTGAAGAAGAAAAGTGAGAGATATACCTCAATGGAGATCAAAAATGCTAAAGAATGCCTTCCTAGAGCCTTTGGATCCAAGAGAATTGAGTTTGGAGGCTTGGAAAGGGGGTTTCTAAAACCTAGGGTTAGGATTTTAGGGTTTGAAGGAGGCTGTTCGGAGGAAGGAGATGAAGAATAGGAAGAGAGGAGGCTGCTAGTTTGTTGTTGTTTATAAGAAAATAGTAGACATAGAGTTTGGCCCGAACTCGATCAGAACTCGGTCCGAGTTCGGTTCGAGTTCTTCCACTTGGATTTTAGATCATTTATGAGTAATAAATTATAAAAATAACTCAGAAACTTTTAACTCTTTGATTTAATTAATATTCATCTCCTTGGGTTAGCTGTAGGGGTCGAAACCCAGCTAGCAGTAGTCCGGAGACTAGTATACCGTGTCGCTTTAGGCTATTTATGCCTGTATGATAGAAGGACTCTTTCAGTTCGTCCCAAAATAACTTTAATTAATAAATCGAGAAATATCAAGTTTTAAGTATTTTTATTAATCATAACATATTACGATTCTGAAAATTTAAGTATGTCTAACTCTCGATGTGGATAGTAGAAACGATCTTCAGCTCTAGGTTTTGTGAATATGTCTGCCAGTTGATGATCTATGTCAATAAATTCTAAGCAGATATCCCCATGTTGTTGGTGATCATGCAAAAAGTGGTGACATATTTCTATGTGTTTAGTACGTGAATGATATACTGGGTTCTTAGTCAAGTTAATAGTGCTAGTATTGTCACAATAAATGGAAATCTTATTGTAGTGCATATTATAGTCTTCTAAGGTTTGCTTCATCCATAAAATCTAAGCACAATAATGTCCTGCGATGATGTACTCATCCTCAGTTATTGTAACGCTACAAAGTTGCTAAACCAAGAGACTAAAGTTTTTCCTAGAAAATAACACGTACCGCTGGTACTTTTACGGTCTACTTTACATCCAATAAAATCAGCATCACAGTAACCGATCAGGTCAAACAATGTGGTTTTGGGATACCATCAGCCGACTGTAGAAGTTCCTTTAAGGTATCGGATGATACGCTTAACGGCACATAAGTGTAATTCCTTAGGATTAGCTTGATATCGTACACAAATGCAAACAGTAAACATCTTAACAGGGTGACTAGCAGTTAAATAAAGTAAACTACCAATCATACCTCGATACTTATACTGGTCAACTGGTTTGCCACTTTCATCAGTATCAAGTCTTATTGATGTTTCCATTGGCGTGCCGATAGGTTTTACATTGTCGAAGTCATACTTCTTTAGCAAATCCTTCGTGAACTTGGCTTGATTGATAAAGGTTTCCTGCGAGTGCTGTTTGATCTGAAGTCCTAGGAAGTAGTTGAGCTCTCCCATCATACTCAATTCAAACTCACTCAGAATACACTTAGCAAAATCTTGACAATATTTTTCGTTAATAGAACCGAAAATAATGTCATCAACGTAAATTTGCACATGTAAAATGCTATCAATTGAAGATTTAATAAACAATGTTGTATCAACTCGTCCTTTTGAAAAAACATTTTCAAGTAGGAAAGCACTTAGGCATTCATACCAAGCACGTGGTGCTTGTTTGAGTCCATAGAGCACTTTTTTAAGCTTGAAAATGTGATCAGGTTTTTGAAAATCTTCAAGTCCAGGAAGTTGCTTCAAAAAAAACCTTTTCTTTTAAAAAAACCATTCAAGAATGCACTTTTTACGTCCATTTGAAAAAGTTTAAAATTGTGAAAACATATAAATGCACAAAACATGTGAATAGACTCTAGTCTAGCAATAGGAGCATATGTCTCATCATAATCAATCTATTCTTCTTGATTATAACCTTGTGCAACAAGACGTACTTTGTTGTGTAGAACATGTCCATCCTCACTCAATTTATTTCGGAACACCCATTTGGTACCAATTATCGATTGACAAATAGGTTTAACAACAAGTTCCCAAATATGGTTTCTCTCAAATTGATTAAGTTTCTCTTGCATGGCATCAATCCAAAACTCATCAGAAAAAGCATCTGCTACCGACTTAGGTTCTACTTCAGAAATAAAAGCTACATTTGCTGTTATATCTCCAGTAGAAGAACACGTACCTACTCCTTTAGATACATCACCTATTGCTAGTGTTTCTAGATGGTCTGGCATGAATTTTATCTTTTTTAGTAGGCTTTCCAGATAGCTTTCGTTGGTAGCAGTATCTTCAGCTGCCTTGGATTTGCTTTGTACATCTTTGTCATCACTATCGCTAGATTTCTGACTATGAGCTCATCAAAAGTAATATTAATAGATTTTTCAATAATCATAGATCTTTTATTGAAAATTCTATATCCCTTGTTCTTGGCAGCATACCCGAGAAATATCCCTTCGTCTGCTTTCGAGTCGAACTTACCCAAGTTATCCTTGGTGTTCAGGATAAAACGGTGACAACCAAAAACTTTAAAATAAAAAATGTTTGGAATCCTTCCAAACCATAATTCATAAGGGGTTTTCTTCGAGATAGGTCTAATTAACACCATATTCAAAATATGACAAGCTGTACTTACAACTTCTGTCCAAAAATATTGAGAAAGATTATGCTGATTTAGCATAACTCTAGCCATATCGCTTAGAATACGATTCTTCTGCTCTACAACAACATTCTCTTGAGGAGTTCTACGATAAGAAAACTCATGGTAATATCCATTATCATCACAAAAAATTTTAAAATCAATATTTTCAAATTCGCCACCATTAACACTTCAAATTCGAGTAATCATGAAGCCTTTTTCGTTTTATACCTTTACAAAATACCTGAAATTCAAAAATAGTATCACTTTTGTTTGATAAAAAGAAAACCCAAGTATATCGAGAGAAATCATCTACTATAACAAAAAGCATAGAGTTTACCGCGAAGACTAGCGACTCTACTAGGACCAAATAATCCATATGAATTAACTACAAAGATCTCGAAGTACTTACAACGTTGATGGATTTAAAAGATGACCTAGTTGCTTTATTCTTTTTATAATCTGAACATACCATATCTATTTGAAAGGTAATTTTTGGGAGTCCTTTTACCAGATTTTTAGTACATAGCCTTAATATCGTGTCCATGTTTGCATGTCCTACCCTCATGTGACATAGCCAACAATTTTCCTGATTGGCTACTAGGCACTTACCTGCATTGTTAGTACATTCTAGAAAGAAAACATTAATATTGTCTTCCATGATACCTTTATATACGGTCTTCCCAGTAGGCATCTAATATATAGGCCATTTGTCTTTCACAAAATTGATGTCATAACCATTATCTGCCAAATGACTTATGTTCGATAGGTTATGTTTGAATTCTGTGACTAGACAAACGTCTGCTATCGAGTATCCACTTGCTTTTAGCATGAGAGGGTTGAGGGTCCACCTACAATACGAGTAGATGAATCCTTTGCTACCCATTTCTTCAACGGTCCAATATGATTAGTCTTAGGAATCCAAGTAGGTAAATTTGTCTCAACAAGCTTTCTAGCTCTATAGTACTATTATATGTGCCCGTGTGTACCACAGTATGTGCATGTGATTTTTGAAATTGTGTTTTTGGTTTCTGTGTTGATAAAATTCTTGTGTCTTTCTTGGAAACCTGTATGTGAAAGCACGATTATGAGAAGCGTGTTGCTTAGTTGTTTTCTTTGGTTTAGTCATCTGTGGTATATGCTTGGTATTAGCACTTACCTTAGGCTGTGTAACAGGGATGAACTATTTGCCTAACTTGATCTTTATCTTTTTAGAGATAGCACAAGACTTCTCAAATTTAGCAGTCAAATATATTAGTCTTTGCTCAATGACTAACTGTCTCTTCTTCTCTATGTCATAAAGTTCTTGTACCTTAACATAGTCTATTTCTTTCTTTTTTATGGTGAGGATAGCCTCATGATAGTCTAATTTAAGTTTGGCTATCTCCTCCGTGTTACCGATAGTAGATGTCTCTTTAATGTCTTCAATAAGATTAGACAATCCACCTACTTCGATTGTGTATACTTGTCCAACATATTTCTATGTTTTCACTACAAAAAATAGCTAAATAGCGACGAAAATTTTCATCGCTAAAATTGCCATTTTTGTCGCTAAAATAAAATAGCAAATTTTGTCGTTAAGTACATCGTCGATGTTCACTTTTTGTCGCTAATTCGTCAGTCAACTGACTAACTTGTGACGAAATTAACGACTAAATATAAGAAGCTAACTTTCGATTAACATAACCATCGCCCATAAGCGATAGATTAGCGACTAAACAATGATGAAATCTGATACTCTAGTTATCTGATACTTCATTTAGCAACTAAAATTTTGGTCGCTAGTTAGTCGATAGTTAGTTGCTAGTTAGTCGGTACGTTTAATTTTTTTTGCAGATGCAAGTCGCTAGCTAGTCGTCTATTAGTCGCTTTTTTATTGCTAAACTATTAGTATTTTCCAGATTTCTAGAAAGCATTATATGCACATCCTGTGGTAGGTTCACAATAATATAGACCTGTGCAAATAATGTTTACCACCACAATAATAACTAAAATAATAATAACACATACACAAACATATATATATATATATACAAAAGATAAAACTAATATTGTTTTAGTTATTGTTAGTTATTATTGTTATTGCCGGGGCACAATTTTTCGATGGAAAACGGAGAATATGAAACAATTGTAAAAACAATGTTCCAATGCAACACTTCTAGGAAGGTTGCACAAGTATAACAAAGATCTAAAAAGATATCGTTATGATATTACGAGAATCTAAAAAGATTTCATAATCACAGCAATCAGATCGTAGTACTTCTAAAAAGAAGATACAATCAAAGTTACTGGCAGCAACGAAGAAGGTGACTGGCGATAGATGGAAGAACTCCTGCTGGGGTGAATGATCACCGTTGCTCAAAGCTTTATTCGCCCTACGCGAACAGCTTCCAGGAACCAGCAAGTTCGTCGGAGAACTTGGAACACTCCTGCTCTTCTGACTCCTCGGACGGACACGAACTCTCGTGAAAAAGCAACGCTGGTGCGGCGCCTTTCCTCTCTCTCGAAGGCTGCAGATCAGAACTGTGTTAAAGAACACGTCTGAAATCTCTGTTTACTTGTGCTAAAGAACACTTCGTAAACTTTCTGGTGGCTTCTCTTTCTGTTCTGTAACCTGTGAGAGAGGAGGAGGAGGCCTTATATAAGCCCCTACAACAACTGCCCGGTTAGCACAATGTTAGGGACGTGGTAGTAACCACCCCGAACATGGAGCAACCGCTCAGAACATGGAAGGACACGTTCTACTGGAAGTTGTGCCACCAGCGTAATTTACACTATACGCACACAGCCCCTTTTACGCACCCTACGCACACTATGCACTCTACGCACACTGCGTACACTGCGCACACTGTGCACTCTACGCACGCTGCGCGTACTGCGCGTACTGGGCGTACTGGGCTGCGTACTGGGCGTACTAGTGTGCCAACAAAATGCCAAATTATGCCTCATGAGCCCTTGAGCCCGAGTCCGAGCCCGAGTCCGAGTCCAAGTCCGAGTCCGAGTCGCTAAGCTCCAACGGGGCTTAGCTCCTATGGAAATAAATTTCCCAAGAACAAAAAGCATGAATGCTTTAATTGTTGATTTTAGCCTTTTTCCCATTAGAAAAATAATCTCACATGGCAAACCCATGTGCACCTCCACGCCACATGTGCATCTCCAATAATAGCAAAGCTAATATATAGAGATACAAACCATTTGTTTTTTCCGATGTGGGACTAAACCTTTCTAAAGGAAAAACCAAAAACCCAATAATCCCCCACATATCTCTATATATGGATACAAGTGTTCCCTACAGTAACTGTCCATCATGCATTAGGAGAGATGTCGCTTACGACTTGAATCTTCCCGCATGGGTCAAAAATTAAACTATAATACAAGAATGGACTAAGCCTTGAATTCTGCATCATAGCTGAAATTCTTTCCACTCACATAATGTAGTTACATGTGCTTCTGGCTACACATTAAAGGCCCTGTGCCAGCCTGGTTTTAGTGTATAATTTTGGGTGTCTACAAGTTTACCCTCAAGAGACGGCCTGATATCTCTGTCATACACTATAGGTGAGTTCATTATAAAGAGACATGGCATGAAGCGCTTTGCGCTTTCCTTGCGGTGCTACACCGCTATGACATGGCTTAAAGCCGAGGCCTTACCCAGTACCGGGAACCTCATCGTAGTGTCATACTACAGTAGCATGAGGCAACCGCCTCTTTGTAGTGCCAAACTACCCAGCATGAAGCCTTAGGCTCCCTTGCGGTGTTACGCCGTAACGACATAGCTTGCAAGGCCGAGGCTTTATCCCTAACCGGGTACCTCATGGTGGTGTCGTGCCACTGTAACATGAGGAACTCCTCCTCTTTGTAGTGCTGACTACACCCCTCTTTATATTTAACATACAGCATTAGGCTAACTATCTATTTGCGGTGCTACGTCGCTGTGACTTGGCCTACAAAGCCGAGGCTTTATCCTATTCCTGGGCAGCACCCCACATATAGGAACCTCATTGTGGAGTCACCCCACTGTAGCATGGAGTTTCATTCCTTGTAGTACTGCTCTACCGTGCTTCCTGTAAAGCACTCCAGGCATTCACTCTGCCTGAGAACTCATTAAGGCAATAAGCCAACCTTCCCACAGGAACCGTTTTCCGCAGAAAACAATAGTAGACAACAGTGGTTATAGGTCCGTAACCTCTCCATGCCCAATAGAACATGTACCCACCATTCCTGATATTCTTCCGATTAGTGGTCCTCCCTTAAACCAAAAGCTAGATGCCTAGTAGATAAATCTTTGAACTAATAGCATAAAACTTTATGGTAGGAATACAATAATACAATATCAGAATGCCTTCAAGCCCATTTTACAAGCTGTGTCATCGACCAGCTGGCGCTTGAGGCCCTTGGTGAACGGATCTGCCAGGTTCTCCTGACTCCGAACATCAATCACTGCAATAACACCTCTCTTGATAAGATCGTGTACTGCCCTGTGCTTCAACCGCACAGTCCTCTTCTTCCCGTTGAAGAGGTCATTTGATGCCACCGCCGCAGTCGCCTAGTTGTCGCAGTATATCGGTATCGTCGGTATTTGCGCCCCAACCACTGGAAGATCATACATGAGCTCCTGAAGCCATTCTGCTTCCTCGGCTGCGGTATCAAGTGCAAAGAACTCAGATTCCATGGATGACCGCGAGAGCATAGTCTGCTTCTTCGACTTCCACGATATAGTAGCTCCACCCATTGTGAAAATGAATCCACCTGCGGACCTCTCGCTCTCCACCTCTGAGCACCAACAGGCATCACTGAAGCCTTCCACTACCTACGGATCTCCGCTGTAGTACAGTGCATATGTCTGAGTCTTCATGAGATATCTCATAACCCATTTCACAGCTTTCCAGTGTTCAGCACCTGGGTTGCTCGTGAAACGACTCAGCATTCCTACGGCGAAAGCTATGTCAGGCCTTGTGGCAGTAGTAGCATACATCAAACTTCCCATTACGCTTGCATACTCCAGCTGTCTGACGCTTTCTCCTGAATTAGGCTTCAGCTTCAGATCACACCTGTACGGCGTATCGATCCCTGGAAGATCCCGATACCCATAACGAGTGATCATTTTCTCAATATAATGAGACTGTGACAGTGCTAGTCCAGTGTCTGTCCGAATGATCTTGATCCCTAAGATCACATCAGCTTCCCCCAAGTCCTTCATACTGAACTTGCTAGAGATGAACTTCTTTGTCTCAGTGACACAGCTAATATCCGTCCCTAGGATAAGCATGTCATCCACATACAGACAAACGATAATACCTCTTCCATCAGCGAACTTTGTGTAAATACACTTGTCCGTATCGCTGACTATGTAGCCATTTGACCTTATAACTTTGTCAAATTTCTCATGCCACATCTTGGAAGCTTGTTTAAGACCGTACAATGATTTCACCAACTTGCAGACTTTGTCTACAAGACCCCTGATGACAAATCCCTCTGGTTGTTGCATGTAAATCTCTTCGGTCAGCTCGCCATTTAGGAAAGCCGTATTCACATCCATCTGATGTATCACCATCTTATGTATTGCTGCGAGAGCAATCAATATTCTGATGGTGGTCATCCGGGCTACTGGAGCATACGTGTCAAAATAGTCAATTCCCTGCTTCTGAGAAAACCCCTTGGCTACCAACCTAGCCTTGAACTTGTCAATAGTTCCGTATGCTTTCATCTTCTTCTTGAAGATCCATTTGCATCCGATGGATTTCGCTCCTTCAGGAAGATCAACCAACACCCAAGTGTTATTTGAGGTGATAGAATCAATCTCATTGTCAATCGCCTCCTTCCAGAAAACTGCGTCTCTGGTCTTCATCGCCTCATCATAGGTAAGCGGATCTACTTCCACATGATAGGTGACAAAGTCACTTCCGAAGTCCTTTAGCCTCCTCACACGCTTAGCTGACGGCTCAGCTTGTTCTGGTTCAACCGTTGTTTCAACAACATCTTCTTGGACCACATCTTCATTGAAGACTTCAGTTTCTTGTGCACCCTCATTATTCTCCGGAACATCCGGAAGAACAATATTCTTGTGCCTTGCAAACCTGTCTTCAAAATATTCTGCATCGCGAGATTCAATGATATGATTTGACTCAATATCAAGAAATCTCCGAGCATCACTCTTCTCGGCATACCCCAAGAAGATCGTCTTTGTAGTCCTTGTCCCAAGCTTCTGAATCTTTAGATCTGGAAGCTTGACATACGCCAGACACCCCCACACTCGAATGACATTCAAGTTAGGTCTGACCTTGAACCAGAGTTCATGCGAAGTAACGTCTGAAGTTGCATGAGGCACTCTATTTAGAATAAAAGTGGCCGTCAATGCAGCTTCTCCCCAGTAGCACTTAGGAAGGCCAGCAGTCAACAACATTGAATTTATCATTTCTGTCAACGTCTTGTTCTTCCTCTCAGCTACTCTGTTTGATTGAGGAGAGTACGGAGCCGTAGTCTCATTGACAATTCCATGTCCCTTACAGAACGATGCAAATTCATGAGACCTGTACTCCCCACCTCGATCACTTCTTATCCTTTTGAGTTGTTGTCCAGTCTGCCGCTCAGCTTCGGCTCTGAACTCCTTGAACTTCTCGAATGCTTCGTCTTTAGCCTTCAGCAAGTAGATAAATGCATACTTTGAGAAGTCATCGATGAAGGTTATGAAATACTTCATCCCGGCCTTTGTAGATAACTGTTTGAAGTCACAGATATCGGAGTGTACCAACTCTAGAAGATCTGTACTTCGATTAACCCGAGGAAAGGGTTTCCTTGTGATCTTTGTTTGAGCACAAACTTCACATTTCTCTACCTTACCCCCACACTTGGAGATAAGTCCTAGACTAGACATTCTGTTTATTCGTTTACAATGAACATGTCCTAGCCTATTATGCCACAACTCAAGAGTATAGGCAGAATGAGTGACTTCATTAATCACATTAATTACATTGGACTGATTTACAAGCTGAATTTTGAACATTCCTTCGGTATAAAAAGCTTTCCCGAAATATGTTCCTTTGATAGATATCACCATCTGGCCAGCATTGATGTCCATCCTGAGGCCTGCTTTGCAGAGTAGGCCTCCTGAGATTAGGTTCTTGGCGATAGCAGGTACGTGCTTCACGCCTTGAAGCGTCAGATACTTCCCCGAAGTCAGCTTCAACACCACCGTCCCGATCCCGAGCACTTCAGCTTGTGCCTGGTTCGCCATCATAACTACTTCAGAAGTAGGTGTATAGGTAGTGAACCACTCCTTATTGGAGCAGACATGGCAGGAGGCTCCAGTGTCTACCCACCAGTCAGTGTCAGCCCTTACTGCATCAACCTGTGCAATCATAGCAACTACGTCAGTGATCATAGATACCTTACTAGGCTCTCCTTGCTCTGATTGCTTGGTCTTTGCTTTGCACTCATTCTTAAAGTGGCCCTTCTTGCCACACTTGAAGCAAGGCATTTCAGACTTTGGCTTCTTTTTTTTGATAGAAGTTCCCTTGACTTTTAGATTGTCAGGGTTCTTTTTCTTGATGTGGAAAGCCGCCTGCTTTCCCTTTGGTTCCTTGGTCTGAACCAGATTGGCGTTAGCCAATTGCTTGGGCAGTGTGTCCACCTTCAGTTGAGTCCGCATTTGGTCCTCAACATAGATTTCCTGTAGGAGATCTTCAAGGGTGATCTCCAACTTCTTCCTATGCATGTTTGCATAGAACTTGCTCCACCCAGCGGGGAGCTTTGAGACAATCCCTCCAACAACAAACTTGTCGGGGAGGGGCATCGCCTCATCTTCCAGCTTCTGTCGCAGTTTCAGGAACTCCTTCACCTGCGGCAGCATAGACTTTTCGTCCTCAAAGAACCACTTGTGATATTTTTCAACCACAAATATTTTACTGCGGTTCATGTCTTCTTCGTAGAGTTTTTCTAGAGATTCCCATATGTCTCTAGCGATATTCTTCTTAGAATAGGATTCTGCAAGGAAATCCTCCATAGCATTCAGGATAAGCAGCCTGCAAATGCTATTCTCTCTTCTCCACTTGGCCTGAAGTTTAGTAGCCGCAGAGATTGCGACAGCAGACCCAGTATCTGGAACGGTAGGTTCCTCTTCAAGAAGCACGTGATCCACGTCTCTGAGTTGAAGAGTGAGATAAACCTTCCTCTTCCAGATTTGATAATGCTCTCCATCAAACTTCTCTAACTTACAGAAGTCAGTGTTTAGGAGTGAAGCATTAATGTTTTCCATCGTAGCAATAAAGCTTTGAGATTGTTGTTACCGGGGCACAATTTTTCGATGGAAAACTGAGAATATGAAACAATTATAAAAACAATATTCCAATGCAACACTTCTAGGAAGGTTGCGCAAGTATAACGAAGATCTAAAAAGATATCGTTATGATATTACGAGAATCTAAAAAGATTTCGTAATCACAGCAATCAGATCGTAGTACTTCTAAAAAGAAGATACAATCAAAGTTACTGGCAGCAATGAAGAAAGTGACTGGCGATAGATGGAAGAACTCCTGCTGGGGTGAATGATCACCGTTGCTCAAAGCTTTATTTGCCCTACGCGAACAGCTTCCAGGAACCAGCAAGTTCGTCGGAGAACTTGGAACACTCCTGCTCTTCTGACTCCTCGGACGGACACGAACTCCCGTGAAAAAACAACGCTGGTGCGGCGCCTTTCCTCTCTCTCGAAGGCTGCAGATCAGAACTGTGTTAAAGAACACGTCTGAAATCTCTGTTTACTTGTGCTAAAGAACACTTCGAAAACTTTCTGGTGGCTTCTCTTTCTGTTCTGTAACCTGTGAGAGAGGAGGAGGAGGCCTTATATAAGCCCCTGCAACAACTGTCCGGTTAGCACAATGTTAGGGACGTGGTAGTAACCACCCCGAACATGGAACAACCGCTCAGAACATGCAAGGACACGTTCTGCTGGAAGTTGTGCCACCAGCGTAATTTACACTATACGCACACAGCCCCTTTTACGCACCCTACGCACACTACGCACTCTACGCACACTGCGTATACTGCGCACACTGCGCACTCTACGCACGCTACGCGTACTGGGCGTACTGGGCTCGCGTAACGTGGTCGCGATGCTGACGTGCTAAGTGCAAAGTGCGCCAACAAAACGCCACATGAGCCCTTGAGCCCGAGTCCGAGTCCGAGTCGCTTAGCTCCTATGGAAATAAATTTCCCAAGAACAAAAAGCATGAATGCTTTAATTGTTGATTTTTTCCTTTTTTCCATTAGAAAAATAATCCCACATGGCAAACCCATATGCACCTCCACACCACATGTGCATCTCCAATAATAGCAAAGCTAATATATAGAGATACAAACCATTTGTTTTTTCCGATGTGGGACTAAACCTTTCTAAAGGAAAAACCAAAATCCCAACAATTATTGTGGTGCTATATATATATATATATATATATATATATATATATATATATATATATATATATATATACACACAAAAGATAAAACTAATACAACAAGTACAAACTAGTGTCGTACATAATGAACTAAAAATGATGAAAAAACATGGAAATTCCAAATACCAAACAACAAAGTTACATTCTTAGTAATGTTTTCTTCAATTAGAGATATCAACTTGATGTTGAATCGAACAACCGGTGAAGACAATCCACATATTCCAATATGCCCTCGAACGAGATCTTGAAGAATTATTTCAGGTTGCTCTTTCTCAATATCAAGGGCCAAAGAAAAGATTTTATCACAAAACAGTTAGCACTTAGGAAGATAATAAAGAACAAATAATACACAATACAACACCGAGCAATCCTGGGATACTAACAAGCAAAACACGTAATGGAAAAATTAATTACCAATATTGAGATGCAATCGTGGTAGTATATTTAGAAACTGAAATAGACTACGTTCACACTAAGCAAATCAATTTTCAGATCCAGAACCATGTCACTGTCGAATATGATGGTCCAATCGAAAGTAACAACACTTGATAGGAACAAATTATTGAAAGGAACCTGGTTTACTTGACCACCTGGAAAAACAACATACACCATGGACCATGCTACAGGCATCAAGAAAGTGTTTACTGAGCAACAATCCATCACTATCCTTTCGGGGAGGTTCCGTTGTAAGATTTATAGAGGAAGTAAGTACATAGAATTTGGCTCAAACAACATAAATATAGTATGATGACATGCGCACCAGTCATATCCGGGAGTGAACTGATTGGGACTGGACCCCAAAGACTAACACAAAAATTGTCCCAGTCAAAGTTGCTGAAAAATACCAGAAAACGATACAAGATTTGTAGTTGTGCAATGATGCAGATTATTCATTTAAACTTATCAAAGTCAGCAGATAACGGGAAAATAAAGTTACCTCAAGTGGCCTGCTAAAAGAATTGTTAAAAACATGGAATATGTAAAGAACCAACATCTCCAGGGCATATGTAGAAATAAGCCCGTAGTGAGCAGTAGGGTGAGCGTCGGTATAATCGGTCGATATTTGGTCGAACTTTTTAGTAATTTTTTAAGTCAGTATTTAAAAAATCAATATCAATATCGTACCATTTAGAATTGATTTTTTTTGTTTCGATTAAATCGGTATTCGGTCGGTTTTTATTCGGCATCGATATTTTACCAATATCACACTTAATATTGTATAACCTCTTAATCTATAATATATTTTTTTTAGTTTTTTGGAAGCATTAAATTTTAAAGCCAAGTCTCTACCAACAAAATAATTAATCAAAATTATTAGAACAATATGTAACAAGTTGCAAACACCTAAAAATGAGCTTAAAAGATCAAACGCGGTCACTAAGTTTAATCTTTAGTATAAGTTTAGGTAACCAAAATTCACTTCAAAATTCAATAAAAACACAAAAACATAAGCTCAAAAACTCAATTCTTAGAATTCTTAACTTTAAGTCCACTAAAAACCATTCCAAGTTCTAAGAAACTGAGCAAAACAAAAATAAAAATAAAAATGTAGTATAAAATTAATCACAAACAACATTATAAAAAATGTGTGTGTGTGCATATATATATATATATATATATATATATATATATATATATATAAAATATATATATATATATATATATATATATATATATATATATATATATATGATCGGTTCGGTTCGGTATGTTCGGTACGGTATTACACTCAAACCGCTACCGCTACCATTATACCATATTTTAGTCGGTTCGGCAATTCGGTATCGATACATAATTTCGTTTCGATTTTTCGGAATATTTGTAATCGATATTCGGTCAATTTTTCGGTATTGGTCGGTATTTGCTCACCCCTAGTGAGCACCTAGTATACGGCTCTCATAGTAACACCAGGCCTTGATTAATATAATACTCCTCTTGAAATATGATTTGGATTTATCAGGTGGTCAATCTACAGGAAAAGACTCTTGTTACTAAGAGGCATACAACTGCTTCAAGTAAGCTCATTGAACATCGTAAATCACCAACAGCTTACCACTTCGAGGAAACATAGTGTACACAACCCACCAACTTGATTGAAAGAAATATTTATAATAATGTTTTTTACAAGACATTTTATTATCTTTACCTGAAAAAACAAAAGGATAATAGAGCTAGGAATCAACATTATGTACAAAACGTTCCTGGATGGCATGCTATATCCATATGAACAAAGCCATAAATTCACATCTTGACTCTTCATTGAAATAGCAAACAAAATTATGTACAAAGCTCATCCACGAGAATTTATTATATCTTTAAATAATTTATTTTACTAATTTGAATTTGATTTGAATATGATTGGATATACAGGAAAATCGAATATTCTCTCCCATGTCGTTGGAGGGACAAAACCATGTGTTTGTACATAATTTTGGTCACAAAAGCTCCAGTAAAACCTTCCATTATATTGATAATTTTTAATGTAAAATTTTGATTTTTAGTAGAATTTTAACTTCATGGCATCTATTCAGCAATAACATATTTCCCTTCTAGCAAGAGAGGTAGGCCTATATGCATGTGCCCCTTGGTTGCATTGGTTTAAAGAGGTAGGTCTACATACCTGCCAACTAGCCTTCTAAGTGTTTTGACAAGACCCTTTCTTGTCATTATCACCTTGGCCAGAAATACAGCACCGATATAGAGAGTTGATGTCAGGTTGACAAACAATCATAAGAACATTCTCATGATTTTTTTATTATTAAACCCGTGGCAAACATTAAAGCCAGGTTTCACGGCACTGCCTAAACCCGATAAAACCATCAAACTTTGGTTACGATAGTTGTTTGGAAACCTCAAAACCTCATAAAACTAATCCGAGTTGGCAACACCAAAAGATACTTCTACAATTTCGATTGGTCCACCTCCCATAGAGACAGGGACATGCGACCGAGATAACAATTTAAGGAACAATTGATTAACCAATGTACATCTGATTTATTTTGACTATTGGAGTAATCGGTTCTTTGACTGCAGCAGCAGTGCTGGACCATTGAATCCCCGACACAACGCCTAAAGAAAGAAATTCATAAAGAGCGATATACATTACATACTGTCAATATCCCTTCCCATATCACAGTTAATACAAACAAAGACCAACTTCTCTCCTCACTCACAATCTCATTAACTTATTAATATAGGCAATCATTGAAATACTTCCGACTGAAAAGAAATAAAAATCATAGTATCTTACACATGCAAATTTCTTCATAAATACTCTAATATCTGGAAAAAGAATATTCTTCCAATGATTAGAAAGAAAAAAATGTTCTCCCAATGATTTGACAAAAAATTGTTGCAATTTTTATCAAAAAATTGTTGCAATTTTAATCAAAGAATTGTAAATCAAAACATGTTACCAAATTTTGGTAATAAAATTGCAAATCAAAGTATAATAATTAGTTTTAAATAATGGATTTTTTATACCTGATCATCTATGGGCGGCGGAGGAGGGTGGTCGTTAGTAGGCGAGGGAAAAGGGTGGTCATCAGTAGGAGGAAGTGGAGGCTCCGATGTGGGTATAAAGAGGAGGAGGAGGGGGTCGGATGTGGGCGGCGGGGCTCGGTGTGGGCGGTGGGGCGTCGGTGCGGACGACGGGATGGCGGGGAGCCGATGCGGATGGCGAGGAGGCGGTTCCCTGGTGCTGAGTTATGAGGAGGAGGGGGTAAGGACGAGAGAGAGTTGTAAAGAGAGAGAGTTGTGAGGTCGGGAGAAGTTGTGAAGAGGGAAAAATTTTGGTGAAAAAAAATTAGGTTATGGGGGGAGAAGGCAATGACTTCGAGTTTTGGGGGGAATAATTATTGGTTCAGGTTTTGGTAGCGACTGAAATTTTAGTCGCAAGAATGACGACTCTATAATACAGATATTATCGACTCTTTAGCAACGAAAATTTTTAGTCGCTAAATAATTTCATAAATTTATCAACTACTAGCGATGAAATTGCGATGAACCATCTTGTTCATTAAACTAAATTATCAATGACTTGAAAATAAGTCGCTAGTTAGTCGCTAAATTAGCAACGAATATAGGTTACTCGTCAGGTTAGTCAATAAAATTACCATAATTTTGTAGTGTCTTCAAGTAGTTCACTAAGGGCAGTTTCTAATTCATCGAAAGTAAAATTATCATATATAGGATTTTCAGATACCTTATCGTATGCCATCAGACAGACATTTGTATTGTTGCTAGGTCTGTCCTCTTCCTCTGATTCACTGGCCTCACTTTCGTGCCAGATGCTTGTATTTGTGTACTTTTGACCTGTTGTAGCTTTTCTACTCGATCTTGATCGATCGTATGGATTGCTTTACTTTGATAGTGGATAGTCCTTTAAATGTGCTGACTAATTATATTCGAAGTAGATTGTTTCTTCTTTGTTGCTTTTGTGGTTGTCTTTCTTCTTTCGATTTGATCTCTCAAACTTCAAGAATGTTTTGAAATTTTTGACAAGCAGGGCCTGATCATCTCCATCAAAATCTTCTTCGTTAAAATCATTGACAAGCAGGGTCTTTGAAGGCGATTGATTTTTTTGAAAGTTGCTTCTTCAGATTCTTGTAAGTCCAGCTCATGGGTTATGAGTTTGCCTATCAGTATCTCCAATGTCATCATGGTGAGGTTATTTCCTTCTATGATCACGGTGTGTAACATCCAGTTTTCCGGATGAGGGTATTTTTGAAATTTTGTATTTATAATTATTATTTATTGATATTTATTTCATATTATAATTTTTGGTGATTTTTAATTTTTTTAAACTATTTAAAAACTGGTTTAAGTCATGACTTGTGATTTTGGTGTGCAGCTAGTGAAACTGTAGAGACTGCATGCCCTAGAGCCTAACCACGTCATTAGGATGATTTATTATCATTTTTAGCCTAGGGATATTTTGGTCATTTTGACTTATTTGAATTATTTGGTGATTTGTTGAATTGGTGAGTTCTAGTTTGACTTGACTTGTTGAGACCTAGTGAACTAGCCTAGAGCCTAACCCTAGCCATGGTGACCCTAGTCTAACTTAGGTTAACCTATATTTAGTCATTAGAAACTAATTTTAGAATGAGGGGATTGGTTTAGTGAATTTAAGTCATGGTTTATGGTTTCATGAAATGGCTTATGACTTCATGACTTGATTAACCATAACTTAAGCCCATAGGCCAATTTAGGAAACCCTAACCCTAATTTTCCACTTTGTGACCAGCCACTAGGGTTTTTCCTTCCTTATAAATATTCTCCTCCATGTTCTTGCCTCTTTTATTAAATTTTCACAAGTTTGAAGAAAGAGGTAAGAGCCTTCTTCCCCAATCCATAACTTCCTCATTTCAACTCCTTTTTGGCTCAAATCTTTTGCATTGGGTTCTAATTGATCCCTACTTTATGTTCATGGAGAGAAATCTCAGGTTTAAATCAATTTGGGGATATTGGCTAGCAAGAAGATTTCCCTCTTTTGAAGCTTTTCTTGGGAAGTTCACCAATAGGTAATTGAACCCTAAACTCAGTAATTTCTAGATCTAATTGCAAATTTAGGAATCCCTAGGTGTCTCGTAGCTGTAGGACTTGGTTTCATGTCAGGGTGGATTCATTTTGTGTCCGTATCGGACACGTATCAGTTGTACCGTTGAGTGTTTGATTAAATGCCACAAAGGATTAAAATTTGATATTGTTGAAAAGTATTTAAATGGATTTGTTGTATTATATATGTATATTGATTTAATGATTTACTGAGCACAAATCCGTGTCTTTGTCGTGTCCAAATCTATGTTGGACACGCTGCGCGCTGGCCCGGCCGAGTGTCCTGCTGCTCGAGCTTCGCAGCGGACACGACACAGCGCGGTTTGGCATGAAACTTGGTGAGCTCATGGGGGCAATGTCTGCGAGCATGCCCCCAAGGTCCTATCGAAATTCGTGCAGTGGTTTGGGAGAAACCATGGCTGTACTGGCCTTGCACTGGCCGTACGAGCGCTATCAGAGTCCTTTGATACGTGTCTCGTGCTCAGGACACGCATGTCGTGGACACGTTGCAGACACCTAGACATGTTACCCTATCCATGGCGAACCTAGGGACACGTCCACGTGGCACGAAGTGACACGAGTCGTGTCCATGAGTCGACTGCATCGCAGCACGATGCAGTCTGTGCACGCATGTGTCTGTGCGTGTTTCATGACTTGGACACGCCGTGTCCAGTCATGGAGACACATGGGGACTCGTGTGGACATTGAACACGTGTACGACTCTGTACTAAACTATTTTGTTTGTATTTCATTGTATTTTTGAAATTGGTATTGAGGATTCATATTCTCTGATACTCGGTTTACTGAGTGCATATTTTTTCAAATCCTAATTCATTCTAATTCCTTTAAACTGTAAATTTATATGTATATATGTATGTTGATGTAACTGTGATATTGAATTACATGTCTGTTGTACTGTGGTATGGTTTATCTGGAGTTTTAGTTGTTTTTCAAATTTGAATTTAGTTTGTGGGGATAGGTTCTGAATTTGGTTCAGTCCAGTACAATTCTCAGAGTTTTGTGAATTCAATTAAATGTTAATTGTGATAATTTAATGTCTACATGTATGTACATACGTGAGAATTAAGTCTACATCTCTGAATTCATAAGTGATGCATTGGGTTCAATTTTGGATTCGATTTTAAGTTCAATGTACACTGAAACAGGGATAACCTGAAAATTTGAAATTGAATGCCCTTTCACTAAGCCACACACTCATGCATACATGAACCTATAAATCTGATTTGCCACACACACTAATTTAAACTGTCATAGGATACACACACTGTTTTCTAAATATGTATCACATTACACACCAGTTTACACATTATATTGTTCCTCACCATGGTACATAGGTACATATTGATAACTGAACACTAGGTTGTGCATGACACTTGTCTATTTGGACACCATTTTCATATATACACATGAACCTGAATTTTGATCAGTCATTGTTAGTATAGGCCATTTCCAGTTCTATTCTATGAACCTATGTTTAGATTCATGTGGTGTTGAATCAATCCTTGTGAACTGTAACCTGGGATCCCTGTTACTTGAACCTGAAAGTTCAGGCTTAAGTTTTGATGTCTGTGGTTTGGTTTATGGAGATTTTGAATTAGTTGATTTAAGTTGTTACATTGGTTGGTAAATCATGTATGTTAACTTGATGTGATTTTATATAACCTGACATTAGATTAGTTAGATTGAGTTGGTTTAGGCTTGCTTGCTTTGCTTGCATTGATTTACCTTGGCGGAGCATTTATTGGCCTTTGCAAATGCAATTGCACCATCACAGTAGCTTAGGCCTTGCCTAGCTTTGAGGCCAGTGTGCCATGGCCTTAGGCCATTGGCCTTACATATGCAAGGGCCACTCTTGGCCATGTTGGCTGGTTCCACATGAGTCATAAGCCTATGATCCATCATAGTGTGAGTGTCCTATATTGGCTTAGTATCAGTGGATAGGATATATGTTGGTGTTCTTAGTGTTCTTAGTGTTCCAGAATTGAGAGTTAGAGGGAATTAGCGATTTTCTAACTGTTAGAGTGTCTAATGTTATGTGTGTCAGAAGTTAGAATCATGTATCAGTAGTCAGTGGTATTAGTGAGTTAGGATAGCAATAGCCCCTCTAAGCATGTAACAAGTGAAAGATATGTGAGCACCCTGAATTTCGGGTTGATTTTTTTCATTTTATTTTATTTTTCTGATTGATTGGTTTTGATTAATATTTTATTTATTTATCTGTAAGTGTACTTTTCATGCCATTGATATTTGGAGTATCAGGGATGTTCAACTCTGGAAATCTTCTTCATGAGTTTTGGAGTGGACAGGATTACCTTCATGACGGTATATAGTGTCACATCCAAACTTGTTCCCTTGTGCTCTTTTTGCTTCGCTGAACTTCGGGTCCATTTAGACCATTTGAGTATTATTTATTTTTCCACTCTTTTCCTTGATCATTTTCAGCACGTTACCGTGACTTTTAATTTGGGAGCGCAAGACCAGTCAGTTTCTTGAAACCAACTCCTCATTGATGATCTACTCGAGACGTTCATCACCCATGACCTTCATGTCCCACTCAGACACGTCATTTTGTGCTCCATTTGATTCGCACAACTTTCCCGACACGTGACCCGATTTTATTTCACTCTACGGCGTCACATTCATTTTCCAACTTGATTTGTGGGTCCCCTGTCGACCAAAACCTGTCATCCCCAATTATGGACATGGCCCACATTGAGCCTACTACCCGTCCGACACTTGTGTCCCATTTATTAAAATTCCCATGTGCTACTTATTTACTCATGATCATCAACGTCTATTTTTAATTATATTATTGCATCATGTCCGATTTTGACTCAATCCGGCTCCACCGAGTCCAGTCCAGCTTTGTGTTGCCCTCTATCATGACATCCTCATAATTCTTGCCCAAAAATATCAAGTACTCATTTTGCCTATTTTTCTATATTTAATAGAATTTTCCTATTGATTTTAATTCCCATTTGAATGGACAATTCTCTCTAAATAAATCTAGCCATTGATTCTTCCCATTTAATCCCCTCTATTGATTTCCCTCCATGAAATTCCCACACTCAGCCAACATTGAGTGCCGGCTCTAATTCCAATGTGCAGCAAACTTTTTCATCCCTCTCTCTCCTCCATTAAATGTTATCATCTCTCTCACCTATTCTAATATAACCACACACAACCTTCACTCCATGCATCAGCCTATAACCCGACTACTTCCTTACCTCCCCCGACCACCTTACTCCGGCCACCCCCTGGCCCCCTCGCCATGGCTCGGCCAGCCTGGCCGCCGCCGTCGAACTCTTCTCCTTCCTCCTCCTTCTCCTCCATTGAAACCACCAACCCGAGACCACCACCACCCCCGACTTCGTCGGCATGACTAGACCGGCCAGGTGCCGCCGTCGAGCGCGCCACAGTAGGCCAGTGCGCACCGCCGGCGCCAACTGAACAGCGGCAGCAGCACCGCTTGGCCGACGCGCGCGAGCACGAACGGCGCTGCCCGGGCCGCCGCCGGCCACCGTGCTCCGACGACCCCCATCGTGGGTGGCCCCCCCTCGGGCGCACCCTAGGCCGTCCTTCCATGGCGGCCAGCGTCCTCCGGGATGCGCCGTCGAGGCGATTTCTGCGTTTTGAACGACGCCCCGTCGTGACGCGCGCGGGATCGAGTTCGTTTTGGCGCTCCGTCGCAGCGACTTCGTGCACATTTTTTCGAAGATCCGACCGTTGGATCGGCGATTTCTTCGCTCCGTCGCAATCTCGGTATATCCACCTTCGCTCATGTCAATTTTCGTCCGTTAATTTTATCGTTTGATACATCAAAACCGGCCACCAAGTTGACCGTTTAAATTGTATTAAATTTGGACAGTTTCGCGGGGCCAACTTCGTCAGCTTGTATCTCCTCCACCGCAGCTCCGTTTGGCGTGCTACCAGTTTCGGTGCAAATCTGGTATAACCCTCTTACTATCCCTCCAGTTTCGTTTCATTGTGAGCTTGTTTGATTGGTTGAATTCGACGCCAAAGTTGGCCGTCCGAATTCGTAATTTCCAACTTGTAAAATTCTATTTTTGAACACGGGACTCCAGATTTCATTTCTGAAACCACCATTAGACTTGTGGCGTCGTTCTGGCATGTTTTCATTTAAAATTTGTTATATTTGGAGAACATGGGCCCGGACACGTTTTTCGGTGCAAAGCGGGTCCCACTTCTGGGTCAACGGGACTTTTTGACGCCGGCTCATCGGAATCCAATTCCGGATATACCGTTGAGTTCGTATCATCATTCTGGACTTGTTGACAGGTAGTTTGCTAAGTTTTGAGAACTTTGGCTCCGGCACGTATTTCCGTGTAAACCGGAATTCCAAGTTCTGGTCAACGGGCCAAATGGAGATCGGGTCAACGGAATCCAATTCTGGAGATACCGTTGGGTTCGTATCGACATTCTGGTTTCGTGGACATATAATTTGTTATATTTTGTAGACTTGTTTTCTTGCACATTTTTCGGTGCAAAACGGCTCCGACACGGACACCGTTTTGACCCGAAATTACCTTTTTGCCCTTGTGTCCAAATTGGACCGTTGGGTAGGCTATCCTAGCTAATTTGACCGTTCTGGACACGTTGGCGATGTTCATTTCATCGTCCGACAATATTGTTGATAATTTCTCTGAGTTTAACCTTTTTATAATTAATTAATAATTAATTCATATATGTTCGTATTTCGGGATTAGTACAACGAAACTGAGATCAGTCAATTCCAGTGATCTCACATCGCTGAAATTGACAAGTTGGACACGTGGATCACTATAATGAGATTATCAACCTTACCGATAATCTTCTTATCTCGATTTGTGTGTCGTAAGTTTCGACGTACAAATAACGAAGTACACTTTATATTAGACTAGAATTGACCATGTTTGACCAGAGTTGACCAGTTGACCC
The DNA here is from genome assembly GCA_029216955.1 of Iris pallida. Classification (NCBI taxonomy): domain Eukaryota; kingdom Viridiplantae; phylum Streptophyta; class Magnoliopsida; order Asparagales; family Iridaceae; genus Iris; species Iris pallida. Next base: position 1,505,004 of record JANAVB010030217.1, on the reverse strand, counting down.
AGAGTCAACTGTAAGTCAACACTTGACCTAGTTTGACTAGATTATTGACCGGAGTCGACCTAGAGTTGTTTTTGAAGAACAGTTTGGCAACTCTAGAGGGGGGGGTGAATAGAGTATATATATATATATATATAATGACCAATTAAAAAATTACTCTTTCACGAACAATGAATAATCAGAGTAAAATGCGGAATGTAAATGAAAGACAAGAGAGCATACGCAAACACAGCAATTTTAACCTGGTTTCCCTCGTGGAGGACTAGTCCAGGCCTGAGAACTCTAGCTCAGGATTAAATCCACTATTTGTGAAATAGTAGCTTACAACCCGTGCCTTTACTTCAGAAGAGCACGTCAACTTCTTACAGAGAATCGCAGTGGCGATTGCTTGGAATTGTCCAAGCGATTTCTTCACTCTTGCACAAGAATCCTAACTGAGAGATGCTGAGCACTCGAGACTTAGGAGGCTTGTGGCTAGTAGATGGGAAGGGTATGGCTTATAGAGCTTGTAGGAGAGAAGAGAAGAGAAGATTGAGTGATTCAAAATGAGAGAATTCATGCCCTATTTATACTGATTTTTGAGGCAGAATTCGGCCAGAATTCGGGTAGGAGAATTCAAAAATTTGGCCGTTGGACAGCTAGCAACCAGCTAACCCTAAAATTAGGGTTCCTGATTTCTAGGGGACAGAGTTCGGCCCGAACTCTGTGTGGAGGCAGAGTTCGGCCCGAACTCTGTCTCCAGAGCACAGAGTGATTCTAAGTGGGACTTGTGGGCAATTTTGTTTTGGTGGAGCTTGGGATTTTGGGTAGGCTTGTAGACCAAGTTCCAAGAGCTCAGCATAACTCAGAGTACATACTTCTAGACTCAATGAAATGTAAAAGTACAGACTCGAAAATATACTGAGAGTCGGAAACTGAGCTGTCGTTTGTCCCGAACTGAAAGCAGACGTCGTGTGTCGTATTGAATTTATACAGATATTATTTAGTCAATGTAGTCAATATTTGGTTGACTGTGACTTTGTGTCAACAATCTCCCCCATATTGATAATTGACAAAATAATATATGTATATTTCAATATTCATACCTTGACACAGTTGATTACAACATAGCTCCCCCATAACTGATGCAGAGCTAGAATCGGATAGCTCCCCCGTAATCAGTGAACGGTTCCGAGCTAGAAGTAGTAGCTCTCCTCCGTAAACAGTGCATATACCCTGTAACCTGATAGATAACATATTCCCAGAACGAGCACAGATATACACAGATGAATGCATAGAACCTGCATAGAACCTGTAATAGTTTCCCAAAACAAGCCAGCACAAAAATATACATATGTTTCTCCCCCTTTTGGCAGTTAGCAATATAAATAAGCAATGAATAGTAATGCAACCACACCAAGAGAAAAAAATAGTATAATACTAGACAAAAGAGTGCATTGGCATAAAAGAAACTACGAGAAATAGCATAAAATGATATCCACCAACCAGAATGTCAAACACATCATCAGGGTTCTAAGATAAAAATCTAGTACATAAATCCATAACTAAATAACTAAAAACATAAAGCAACTAAGACCATCAGCAGTGGCAGCAGCATAACAAGCCAGTCTCCATCACGGAGCACCAGAAGGTCCTGGAACATCTGAAGATCCACAAAAGTATCATCTGGATCCATATACTGCATGACCCACGGATCGTCTGGACGATGACCCGAGCGATGTGGATCCCGCTCAATAGGCACATGCAAATCAGGATGACGAGCAAGCGAATACCGCATATCATGCAGAGAGTTCCCAAGGGCACTAATCTGCAGAGTGGTACGGTAATCCTGCTGCGTCCAACGATCATCCTCAATAGCAAAACGATCGCGAAGCATAGTCTGAAGCGAATCCAGGTTGGCAGGAGGTGCAGTCTGACCGAGCGGAGGGGCGTCAGGCTCCTCATCAGCAGACAACTCAGTAGTAGCAACAGGCTGAAGGCGTCGTACCTTAGATAGAAAGGTAGGTGCCGGCAGGAACGGACAAGCATCAAGTGGTATACGAAAAGCACGAAAGATCATAGGAAGATACAGAGGATAAACCAAAGCTCGTGGTTTCCTCCTACAGCGAATCATCCAGTCCATCATAGTACGTGGAAGATTGAAATGAATTCCAAAGTGAAGATGATAAAGAGCAGAAATGTCAAGATAAGTGATTTCATCAGGGGAACCGATCTTGGGTAGAATGGTATTAGAGATGATCCAATGAAGATCAGAAAAATATGGGTTGAGATATTTCGTCATGAGCTTTCGAGGACGTGTGTATGGAATGCACAAATCGTCCTTGAAGCTTTCAAGTGAAAGTCCGTTGGGAAAACGGAACGAGCGAGCATCAACAAGCCTTTCCCAAGAACTTGGCTCAAGAAGATCAAGATATTCGGCTAGTTCAAAGTCATCAAACGAGATATCGATACCAGCAACTCGTGAATAAATACGAAGGTCATCAAAGGTTAAGTTGCAGTAGAACATTTGAACGGCATGACGATAAATAGCAGAAGATGTAGTGACTAGTTCATCAATATAGAGGTCATGGAATAAAGAATCATATTGAGAGAATATGGAAAAATTGATAGGATGTCCTGTGAATACCTGACGATTCCGAAAGTCACTAAACCAGTTGTTTGATGCATCAAGTGAGACAAAAAGTCTATTGTCATAAGTGGAAGGATGTTGAGGACGAGGTGGATTGAACAAAGGGTGAGGTGGTTGAAGTTGTTCAATGATTTGTTCAATTGATGGAGGAGAATCCGAAGAGGAAATACTATCAACTCGAATCCTCTTCCCACGATTGAACAAGCAAGGAGCCATTAAAAGATTTTTAAAAAAATGGTACCTCAAACAGGTAAAGAACAATGGAGGAGAATGGAGAGGAGACACCTTTTTCTTGATTTGAGAAGCAATGAGGCACTCTTGATCAAAAACTAGGGTTAGGGTTTCAAGGAAAGAGTGTGTATAGGTGAGAAAAGGTGGTAATAGTGAAGGAGAGAGAAAGAATCCCGACATAAAGTAGGGTTTTGTCTTTGGTCGGGTGAAATATTGACCATTGGATTAGAATAGATCCAACGGCAGAGCCAGATCCCGACCCTGGAACCAAGGGACCGAACTCGGCCCGAACTCGGATAGGAGCAGAGTTCGGCCCGAGTTCTGGATTATTGGTCCAGAACAGAACAAAGGCTAAAATGAAAACAAAAGTTGAAGAATAACAAGAAATGATAACAAAGATTTAAGAGTTAAACAAAAGAAAGTTGAGGACACCAAAGAGAATAGAATAGATAGAGAAGGAGAGGTACACAGAAAACAGAATGAACTTTTTAGAAAATATCAATTAGGCAATATTAAATCGAAACGAGCCATATAATAAATAAAGATATATATTGTGGTTCAATAGTCCAAATTTGCCATGGGTTAGCTGCAGGGGCCGGATCCCAGCTAGCGGTAGTCCTGAGGACTAGTGCACCGTGTCGCTTAGGCTTTTACGCCTTGTTGTCAGAAGGACCCTTTCGGCTTGTACCCATACCAAATTCTTCGTAAAAGAATCACAATATACTCGATATTTACGCAGGTGAGTTTCAATTTATGACTGCTTCATCTAAGATTCCAAGTTCACGACAAAGAAAATTGAAACGCTCTTCGGATAGTGGCTTAGTAAAGAAATCTGCCAGCTGATGATCAGTGTCAATAAATTCTAAGTTAATCGTGCCATTTTGCTGATGATCACGCAAAAAGTGGTGTCTGATCTCAATGTGTTTAGTGCGTGTGTGGCATACAAGGTTCTTAGTCAAATTGATGGCACTAGTATTGTCACAGAATATAGGAATATGCATGAAAGATAACTTATAGTCTTCCAGGGTTTGCTTCATCCACAGAATTTGTGCACAACAACGCCCAGCTGCTATGTATTCAGCTTCTGTTGTGGATAGTGCAACAGAGTTCTGTTTCTTGCTAAACCAGGAGACTAAAGCTTTTCCTAATAAATGACACGTGCCGCTCGTACTTTTACGGTCGACCTTGCATCCAGCGAAGTCAGCATCAGAGTAACCAATAAGATCAAATAATGTTGACTTGGGATACCATAGGCCTACTGTAACCGTACCCTTAAGGTATCTAAAGATACGCTTAACTGCGGTCATGTGTGATTCCTTAGGATTAGCTTGATATCTAGCACATAGGCAAACACTGAACATGATATCGGGACGACTAGCAGTTAAATAAAGTAAGCTGCCTATCATACCTCGATACTTACGTTGATCAACGGGTTTGCCGCTCTCATCTGGTTCGAGTTTGGTTGAAGTAGCCATTGGAGTGCTGATTGGTTTGATGTTGTCAAGATCGAACTTCTTTAGCATATCCTTGGTATACTTCGATTGACAGATGAAAGTTCCATTAGCCAGTTGTTTTACTTGCAGACCAAGAAAGTAGTTGAGCTCTCCCATCATGCTCATCTCAAATTCTGTCTGCATACACTTGGCAAATTCTTGACAAAGAGTTTCATCAGTAGACCCAAAAATAATATCATCAACATAAATCTGAATTAATAAAATAGTGTCTTTGAAAGATTTTGTAAACAGTGTAGTGTCAATTTTCCCTTTTGAAAAACCTTTCTCAAGCAAGAAACTGCTTAGCCTTTCATACCAAGCTCTGGGGGCTTGTTTAAGGCCATAAAGCGCTTTCTTTAGCTTGAACACGTGGTCGGGAAATTTGTGATTTTCAAAGCCAGGGGGTTGTTTCACATAAACTTCCTCCTTGATAAAACCATTCAGGAAAGCACTTTTCACATCCATTTGAAATAATTTAAAGTTTTGAAAATTAGCAAAAGCACAAAGCATCCGAATGGATTCTAGTCTAGCAACAGGAGCATACGTCTCATCGTAGTCGATACCTTCCTCTTGGTTGTATCCTTGAGCTACTAGACAAGCTTTGTTACGTGTGACTGAACCATCTTTATTTACTTTGTTTCTAAAAACCCATTTAGTACCAATAATTGAGTGATTAACCGGTCTAGGAACGAGTTCCCATACTTGGCTTCTCTCGAATTGGTTGAGTTCTTCTTGCATAGCAGAAATCCAAAATTCATCATTAAAAGCTTCAGAAATGTTTTTAGGCTCTACTTGTGAAATGAAGGCAGTGCTAGCAACGGAGTCTCTTAGTGATGATCTAGTAGTTACTCCACGTGAAACTTCTCCTATAACTAAATTTTCTGGATGAGAAGGTTTGAAAGAGAATTTCTTAGGCAAACCCTCCAGAGAATTAGTTTCGGTTGAAGTATTCATTGGAGTAGAAGTTGATGTCTCAACGTCATCATCAAGAGTACTTGCTGCACTGTTGTCTTCATCAAAAGTCACATTTGTTGACTCTTCCACAATAAGTGAGCGTTTATTGAAAACTCTATATCCCTTACTCTTGGCGGCATAACCAAGAAAGATACCATCGTCAGCTTTGGCATCAAATTTGCCTAAGTTGTCTTTGGTGTTAAGGATAAAACATCTACAGCCAAAAACTTTAAAATAAGAAACATTGGGGGTTCTCCCAAACCAAAGCTCATAGGGTGTTTTCTTCGTAATGGGACGAATAAGCACCCTATTCAAAATGTGGCATGCTGTACTTACAGCCTCTGCCCAAAAATATTTCGGAAGAGAAAATTTATTCAACATGACTCTAGCCATATCGCCAAGAGTCCTATTCTTCCGCTCCACAACACCATTTTGTTGAGGAGTTCTAGGACAAGAAAATTCATGATCAAAACCATTTGCATTACAAAAACTTTCAAAATCATAATTTACGAATTCGCCTCCATGATCACTTCGGATTCGAGTAATCATGTAGCCTTTTTCGTTTTGAACTTTCTTTACAAAAATTTTGAAAGCAGAAATAGCATCGCTCTTATTAGCGAGAAAGAAAACCCATGTAAATCTCGAAAAATCATCAACAATAACAAATGCATAAAGTTTGCCTCCAAGGCTAGCTATTCTACTAGGACCAAATAAATCCATATAAAGTAGTTGCAAGGGTCTAGTAGTACTTACAGAGTTGATAGAATGAAATGAGGATTTAGTTGCCTTGTTTAGTTCACATTCGGCACATACCGTGTCCTTTTTGAACGTGATGTCAGGCAATCCTCTCACTAGCTTCTTGGTGGAAAGCCTGGATATAGCATCCATGTTGGCATGACCAAGACGCTGGTGCCAAAGTAGTCGTTCGTCTTTGTGGGCATATAGACATCTACCTGCATTGTTAGAATTTATAGAAAGATAGAAAATGTAGATGTTGTCCTCTCTTTTCCCTTCAAAAGCAATGTCTCCTGTTGACCTATCATAGATGTAGCAACTGTTTTGTCCAAAGTTAATATCATATCCATGATCAGCAAGATGACTAATGCTGAGCAGGTTATGCTTTAACTCGATCACTAGGCAGACATCCTTTATTACAGGAGAAGGAGGATGACCAATGATACCATTACCTATAATGTGCTCTTTGAGATTGTTACCGAAGGATACGTATCCTTCTCTCTTCATCGATAGTGATGCAAAAAGATTTGCGTCTCCCGTCATATGTCGCGAGCATCCACTATCGAGAATCCACTTACTTTCAGTTGAGGAGGGAAGGTCCACCTACATCAAGAGTAGATGTGACCTTTGGTACCCATTTTCTTGAGGGTCCTGAAAAGTTAGTTTTTGGAAACCAAGCATATATTTTCTTATCTACCAATCTTCTAACTCTACACTGTGGTAAGATGTGTCCATGTATTCCACAGTAAGTACAGATAGCATTTTTATTTATACTGGGAGCATGAGAATGATATCTATAAGCAACAGGATGAGGATGATATGGAGAGTTAGCATGGTAATGAGGACTATGCATAGAGTGAGTGACATGATGATGATGTCTGTGTGGCATAGCATGATGATATTGACTGTGAGGAGTGGCATGCTGAGATTGTCTATATGGCATAGTGTGATGCTGTGGCATGATATGATGATTTTGCTTATGTGGCATAACATGATGATTTTGTCTACGTAGCATGGCATGTTGATGTGGTATGGTATGATGACTTTGTCTATGTGTAGAGTGATATTGGTTGTGTCTTTGTGCAGTATAATGAGTATGAGGAATATTCTTACGTGCACGTGGTTTGTGAAAGTTTGTGTATATAGATGCATGGTTATGTGCTGCATGAGAATGACGTGGTTGACTAGTATGAGTGGTGTTGTGTCCATGTGATTGGGTTTGAGGTTGAACAACCTGTTTACCCAATTTGGTTTCTAATCTTTTAGACATAGCTTGCAGTTCATCAATCTTGATATTTAAGCCATAAATCTTAGTCATGGAAATCTTGTGTCTACTCTTTTCTTCAGCAAGCAACGTGTTGAGAGTAGTGATTTCTTGAGTTTGTTGCTCAATGCGTGCTTCAGCATCATGTAAGCTTAATTTAAGCTTGGATACTTCATCAGTGTCATTTGTGGGTGATGTGTTTCTAACATTATCAAGAAGTAAAGAAATTCTTTGTATCTCATCTTCTAGACTTTTGATTTTGTCCTTGGCATGCTTGTATTTACCGATAAACTTTTTGTGATCATCAAGTAAATCGGTGAAAGCATCGCCAAGTTCATCAAAAGAGAAGTCATCTAAAGTTTCGTTTGATACCTTGGTGGAATTTGCCATGAGGCACACATTTGCTTTGTCTTGAGGAGAGTTCTTTTCTTCCTCGGAGTCACTTGCTTCGCTTTCATGCCAAATGCTTGTGTTGGCATACCTTTTTGATGAGTTCTTCTTGTAGGGCTTTTCATACCGGTTGCTTTTCTTTAAGAGCGGACAGTCTCTTCTGACGTGTCCAGTCTTTTTGCAACCATAGCAGGTTGGCTCTTCTTTATCGTCTTCTTGTGGTTCCTTCTTTCTTTGATTGAAGCGAAGAAATTTCTTGAAGTTACGTACCATGAGAGCTTGGTCTTCATCATCTGAGATATCGTCTTCAGTCTCATCGTGATCAACCTTTCGTCGATGAACTTTGAGTGCGATCTCCCTGGTCTTCGGAGCAGGCTCTTCGAAGTCCTTGAGGTCAAGCTCGTGAGTCATGAGCTTGCCCATCAAAGTCTCCATAGACATACTTGTGAGATCATTTCCTTCTATGATGGCTGTCACCTTAGGGTTCCAAATCTTTGGTAGCCCTCTGAGTAGCTTGCGGATCTTCTCATGGTTTGAGTACTGCTTACCAAGCGAGGATAACGGGTTGATGATGTCGAGGAATCTTGTAAACATTTGAGTGATCGTCTCATTTGGCTTCATCTTGAAGGCTTCGTACTCTTGAGTGAGACGGCTTATCTTTGATTCCTTGACTTGAGTGGTTCCTTCATGCATCACTTCCAGAAGTCTCCATACTTCATGAGCAGTGGTGCATGTAGAGACCCTGTTAAACTCGTTCCTGTCTATAGCACAGAATAAAGCATTAATAGCCCTAGCATCTAGACTTGCCTGTTTCTTCTCCTCGACAGAATATTTGTCGTGTGGTTTCTCAGTGAGGTCACCATCGACAACTATTCTGGCGGGCTTTTTGTAACCGTCAGTTACGACAGTCCACAGGTCAAAGTCTAGAGACTTCAGATAAAAACTCATCCTTGTTTTCCAATATGTGTAGTTAGTCCCATCAAATAGGGGAGGCCTATGAGTGGACTGACCTTCACCATGATTGGAGATCAAGGATTGTGTGGTTGCCCTGGATCAGCTCTTAGGATGTTAGTCCTTATAAAGAGAACAGAGCTCTGATACCAATTGAAGAACAGTTTGGCAACTCTAGAGGGGGGTGAATAGAGTATATATATATAATGACCAATTAAAAAATTACTCTTTCACGAACAATGAATAATCAGAGTAAAATACGGAATGTAAATGAAAGACAAGAGAGCATACGCAAACACAGCAATTTTAACCTGGTTTCCCTCGTGGAGGACTAGTCCAGGCCAGAGAACTCTAGCTCAGGATTAAATCCACTATTTGTGAAATAGTAGCTTACAACCCGTGCCTTTACTTCAGAAGAGCACGTCAACTTCTTACAGAGAATCGCAGTGGCGATTGCTTGGAATTGTCCAAGCGATTTCTTCACTCTTGCACAAGAATCCTAACTGAGAGATGCTGAGCACTCGAGACTTAGGAGGCTTGTGGCTAGTAGATGGGAAGGGTATGGCTTATAGAGCTTGTAGGAGAGAAGAGAAGAGAAGATTGAGTGATTCAAAATGAGAGAATTCATGCCCTATTTATACTGATTTTTGAGGCAGAATTCGGCCAGAATTCGGGTAGGAGAATTCAAAAATTTGGCCGTTGGACAGCTAGCAACCAGCTAACCCTAAAATTAGGGTTCCTGATTTCTAGGGGACAGAGTTCGGCCCGAACTCTGTGTGGAGGCAGAGTTCGGCCCGAACTCTGTCTCCAGAGCACAGAGTGATTCTAAGTGGGACTTGTGGGCAATTTTGTTTTGGTGGAGCTTGGGATTTTGGGTAGGCTTGTAGACCAAGTTCCAAGAGCTCAGCATAACTCAGAGTACATACTTCTAGACTCAATGAAATGTAAAAGTACAGACTCGAAAATATACTGAGAGTCGAAAACTGAGCTGTCGTTTGTCCCGAACTGAAAGCAGACGTCGTGTGTCGTATTGAATTTATACAGATATTATTTAGTCAATGTAGTCAATATTTGGTTGACTGTGACTTTGTGTCAACAGTTTTGACTTAGAAGAACCTAGAATAATGTAGATTGACTATAGAGATTCATTTATTTCAACTTGAACACCTTGTAACCTGTGTTGCTTTAAATAGGATTCTGTGGCTTCATGGGACCCCCTATACTTATCAACTGTTCAGGTTATCGAGGCGAGTACATTCTCTGATCATTTCATATCATGTTTAGGATTATATTTCCTGCTTTAGACTATCTTACTTGATGCTGACACGTTGGTAACACTGATTGGTACTATATGGATCCCTTCATGAGATGTTATCCCTCTCGGAAGCATCATATACTTTTGTCATGTGTGTTTTACTTACATCACGTATCTCATGCTTCTATTATCATGAATCTTCAGGAATCAGCTAGTGACTCATGTACCCTCATGATCACCGAGCCTTCACGAATCAATTCATGAATCACCCTTTATGGGCAACGTAGTATAATCATGAATCTTAACGTAACTTGATTGGATCCTTGTGTATTGATTGGGGATGGGGGAGTATAAATGAACATGTGAATAATTCCAAGTAGTGTAATCATGAATCAATTCCAAGTAGTGTAATCATGAATCAGTCCCATGCCATTCACATGTTTATCCTGTACTCTGAATCACTAGCACTGTCTCTCTCTATATATCATAGATATTTACTTACAGTCTCTCTTTTACATTATGCTATTTCTTCAGATCCTGTATTTTATTCTCTAGCATGATTACATTTCCTTTCCTGTTATAACTTGTAGAGATGTAGTGTGCTCGCTCCTGTCCTGACTGGACCTGTTGATAAATTTTACAGATAGCCTGGAGGTGCCTGCTAGCCTAGAGGAGACACATTAGAGGTTGTTTAGGTAGTTATTTCTTTTTGTCTGGAGTTGTATTTACTTTGTGGATTACTGTATCTGTATTTGAGTTTTGAGATGTATTCCTGGGTTTATGTATCTTAGACACTTAGACTTCTATCTCCTGTATCTCTTTTGGATTTCATGTTTTATCCATCTTTATCATGCTCTACCTTAGATGTGATTGAGTTTGTATCTGTTATGTCACCCCCATTCGGGGAGTATAAACTGTTTAGTCCTATACTGTTAGATGCATTGAGACCTAGGACAGCGTTCTACCGCCGACACTGCGACGTAGGCTGGGCGTTGTTACGTTCTCGTGTCCTAACTCTAGGGCGCGGGTCGTGACACATTTTTAGTGGTAGCCCATGCAGGTCGAGACTAAAAGTGTAGTGGTATTCAAACTAGAGTACCACTACAGCCTGCACTAGGAATAGGATATATTTTTGAAGGTACTCAATCACAGTTAGGAACCCTTGAGGGATTCCTGGGACGACCCTGGAGAATCTTATTTAACTTCGATTTGAAAACTCTCTTTTTCCCTTGATTTGATTTATTTTTACTTTTTGTTGTTAAATTTGATTTTAATGCATTATTGTTGAATTTGAGTTTGTATTTATTAAATTTGATGGATGATTGTCGAATTTTGAATTTTGATGATAGCTATTGCATCCGAGTTTTTATTTTGATGGATTTTTGTTCATTTTTGAATTTTGATGTTCGTTGATAAATTGATTTAATTTTTGGGTATTCATTGTTGATTTAATTTAATTTTTGGCAAGATGAAATTATATGGGCTAGGTCATCTATGTTATGGAATCTAGTCTTCTATAGTCACATTAGCCAGCATGGTGAGGACATATAGTCTGACTCTGGATATATTTCTCGGGTGTGGGAATTTAAGGTTTTCGCAGCCAAGCTAGCGGCACCGCAAAAATGTTAAATACCATGATTCTAGAGATATGTGCATAAGTCAAGGGCTCTGTGATTATCGTAGCCTTGCTTACTGGTATGACGAGGATTTAGAGTACCATAATTTTGGACAGACGCATATGATTATCAGATTGTACTTTAAATATTTTTGAACATGTTTTCTCTACTTTGTTTCAGTCCATCAAAATATTTTTATTAATTGTTTTGTTTAGTTTTGCTTCTCATTATTTAACTTAGGAGTAGCTTTAGCTATTTTCATAAACCTTTGTGTAACTTCTTCTATGAATTTCTTCTTAAAACGATGAATCAATGATTTGCTAGACCTTATTTTGGATCTGATATTAGCTCTGATTTCTAATAGTTTCCTCTTTTAAAACGGATAAGTATAACAGATTTATTACCATTTCTTTTCCTGCCAATATTTTAGTACCATCATTCCTTGTCTTATACAACTATCCTGATTATATCAATTCCGTCTCGTATCTCATTCTGTCAGCTGTACTTGAACTCTTGAATCTGCATATCATTTTATCTGAGAAATGTTGAGGAAGTGACGTAAATCATCTAGTATGGAAATGACATAATTGGTTATTATGTGATGATTTGTAGGAATCAAAATGTTGGATGTCAAATGTGAAAATTTCGAAATGGAGATGTGGTAAAGGTTTAAAATGAAATCGAAGGATAAATGTTATTGCAGAAAATTTGGTTATGAGTAATTCATGGATGTGTTTCAAAAAAAAAGAGAATATTGGAGGTCAACCTAGTTTTGTGAACTTAGAAAATCTTGGTTATTGATTCTTGGGAACTATTACAAGGCTATGTAGAAATTTAATAATGGGAAGGAGAATTTGATTGTATCCGATGATCTTGCAAAATTGAATTGGATATTGTAGGAGGGTGACTAGAGACAGAGAGAACACAAGGATTTTAAGCTATAGGAATTATTTTAGATGATTGGAGAAATTGTAGAATTCAAAAGGATAATATTTGAAGATGAACGTTGAAGAAATTATGAAGGTTGATTTATAAACAAGAATAAAATTTTGTGTGACATAGTGGTATTGGAGTTTAGTAAATACGAGACTTGACTTAAACAAGTACAAGGATTTCATAAACTGGATTTAGAGGTTTCAGATCTAATTTAGAACGAGGTGAAGGAATTTGAAAATTTGATTAAATAAATAAGTGTTGACTCCTAAATAAGACGGGTATGTTTTGTGGAAAATATTTTTTTGAAGTTAGAAATTTTGTCTATGGTGATCATGGTAAAGGTTTAGATGACTAAAAGTTATAAAATTTTGATGATAGTTATATGAAGGTTGATTTTCATATTGGGACGAAAAAAAATATAGGATTTGGCAAATGACAGACTTGATGGTATTAGAGAGAAATGATTAACTTGACTCCTTATGAAATCTTTTCTTGTTTTCCCAAAAGGGTTTTTCAATATCATTAAATCCTAGTTTCCTTCATCACGACCAAATCGACTTCGATTATCTTTTCTTATCATAATTATATCTTGGTTTGTACTTAATTTTGATTGTGACCTGAATCTCTATCCTTGTATGCTCAATCTCAGACTTTGTTGAACCTATCCTCCATATTGCCTAAATTTTGATTTCCCCCAATTTGATCAACTTAGATCGTATCGAGACTAAATATTTTATATATATATTATAATTGAATTTCAATGCAATTGACTTTCATTCCTTAACTAATGATTTGATTTTTGAATAGTATTTTTCAGATAATTGGTAGTTACCTTTATTTTATTTTTTGATGAGTACCAATTTCATATAGGATGGTAGACCGCCTTACAGTTTTGATGATTTGTTATTTCTGTATCTTTTTCGTTTAGCACCCTAGATTGCTTGCGTGTTTTGATATCCTATGACCGATTCAGTTAGCATGACTAGTATACCTAGATGAGACTTCATTGTCACCGTATGCCATGACCCTGTATGCCATTCTTTTTTTTTTGATGGTATATTTTATTTAAGTTCTGGGACTTTTATTGTGGGGGTTTGACCTAGAGGGAGTATGGACATTTTAATTTCGAGGACGAAATTTTTATAAGGTGGATAGGATGTGAGCACCCTGAATTTCGGGTTGATTTTTTTCATTTTATTTTATTTTTCTGATTGATTGGTTTTGATTAATATTTTATTTATTTATCTGTAAGTGTACTTTTCATGCCATTGATATTTGGAGTATCAGGGATGTTCAACTCTGGAAATCTTCTTCATGAGTTTTGGAGTGGACAGGACCTTGTTCCCTTGTGCTCTTTTTGCTTCGCTGAACTTCGGGTCGATTTAGACCATTTGAGTATTATTTATTTTCCCACTCTTTTTTTGATCATTTTCAGCATGTTACCGTGACTTTTAATTTGGGAGCGCAAGACCAGTCAGTTTCTTAAAACCAACTCCTCATTGATGATCTACTCGAGACGCTCGTCACCCATGACCTTCATGTCCCACTCAGACACGTCATTTTGTGCTCCATTTGATTCGCACAACTTTCCCGACACGTGACCCGATTTTATTTTACTCCACGGCGTCACATTCATTTTCCAACTTGATTTGTGGGTCCCCTGTCGACCAAAACCTGTCAGTCCCAATTATGGACATGGCCCACATTGAGCCTACTACCCGTCCGACACTTGAGTCCCATTTATTGGAATTCCCATGTGCTACTTATTTACTCATGATCATCAACGTCTATTTTTAATTCTATTATTGCATCATGTCCGATTTTGACTCAATCCGGCTCCACCGAGTCCAGTCCAGCTTTGAGTTGCCCTCCATCATGACATCCTCATAATTCTTGCCCAAAAATATCAAGTACTCATTTTGCCTAATTTTCTATATTTAATAGAATTTTCCTATTGATTTTAATTCCCATTTGAATGGGCAATTCTCTCTAAATAAATCTAGCCATTGATTCTTCCCATTTAATCCCCTCCATTGATTTCCCCCCATGAAATTCCCACACTCAGCCAACATTGAGTGCCGGCCCTAATTCCAATGTGGAGCAAACTTTTTCATCCCTCTCTCTCTCCTCCATTAAATGTTATCATCTCTCTCTCACATATTCTAATATAACCACACACAACCTTCACTCCATGCATCAGCCTATAACCCGACTACTTCCTCACCTCCCTCGACCACCTTACTCCGGCCACCCCCTGGCCCCCACGCCGTGGCTCGGCCAGCCTGGCCGCCGCCGTCGAACTCTTCTCCTTCCTCCTCCTTCTCCTCCATTGAAACCACCATCCCGAGACCACCACCACCCCCGACTTCGTCGGCATGACTAGACCGGCCAGGCGCCGCCGTCGAGCGCACCACAGCAGGCCAGTGCGCACCGACGGCGCCAACTGAACAGCGGCAGCAGCACCGCTTGGCCGGCGTGCGCGCGCGAACGGCGCTGCCCGTGCCGCCGTCGGCCACCATGCTCCGACGACCCCCATCGTGGGTGGGCCCCCCTCGGGCGCACCCTAGGCCGTCCTCCCATGGCGTCCAGCGTCCTCCGAGACGCGCCGTCGAGGCGATTTCTGCATTTTGAACGACGCCGCGTCGTGACGCACGCGGGATCGAGTTCGTTTTAGTGCTCCGTCGCAACGACTTCGCGCACATTTTTCCGGAGATCCGACCGTTGGATCGGCGATTTCTTTGCTCCGTCGCAATCTCGGTATATCCACCTTCGCTCATGTCAATTTTCATCCGTTAATTTTATCGTTTGATACATCAAAACCGGCCACCAAGTTGACCGTTTAAATTGTATTAAATTTGGACAGTTTCGCAGGGCCAACTTCGTCAGCTTGTATCTCCTCCACCGCAGCTCCGTTTGGTGTGCTACCAGTTCCGGTACGAAGCTGGTATAACCCTCTTACTATCCCTCCAGTTTCGTTTCATTGTGAGCTTGTTTGATTGGTTGAATTCGACGCCAAAGTTGGCCGTCCGAATTCGTAATTTCTAACTTGTAAAATTCTATTTTTGAACACGGGACTCCAGATTTCATTTCTGAAACCACCATTTGACTTGTGGCGTCGTTCTGGCATGTTTTCATATAAAATTTGTTAGATTTGTAGAACGTGGGCCCGGGCACGTTTTTCGGTGCAAAGCGGGTCCCACTTTCTGGGTCAACGGGACTTTTTGAAGCCGGCTCATCGGAATCCAATTCCGGATATACCGTTGAGTTCGTATCATCATTCTGGACTCGTTGATAGGTAGTTTGCTGAGTTTTGAGAACTTTGGCTCCGGCACGCATTTCCGTGCAAACCGGAATTCCAAGTTCTGGTCAACGGGCCAAATGGAGATCGGGTCAACGGAATCCAATTCTGGAGATACCGTTGGGTTCGTATCAATATTCTGGTTTCGTGGACATATAATTTGTTATATTTTGTAGATTTATTTTCTTGCACATTTTTCGGTGCAAAACGGCTCCGACACGGACACCGTTTTGACCCGAAATTACCTTTTTGCCCTTGTGTCCAAATTGGACCGTTGGGTAGGCTATCCTAGCTAATTTGACCGTTCTGCACACGTTGGCGATGTTCATTTCATCGTCCGATAATGTTGTTGATAATTTGTCTGAGTTTAACCTTTTTATAATTAATTAATAATTAATTCATATAATGTTCGTATTTCGAGATTAGTACAACGAAACTGAGATCAGTCAATTCCAGTGATCTCACATCGCTAAAATTGACAAGTTGGACACGTGGATCACTATAATGAGATTATCAACCTTACCGATAATCTTCTTATCTCGATTTACGTGTCGTAAGTTTCGACGTACAAATAACGAAGTACACTTTATATTAGACTAGAATTGACCATGTTTGACCAGAGTTGACCAGTTGACCCAAAGTCAACTGTAAGTCAACACTTGACCTAGTTTGACTAGATTATTGACCGGAGTCGACCTAGAGTTGTTTTGACTTAGAAGAACCTAGAATAATGTAGATTGACTATAGAGATTCATTTATTACAACTTGAACACCTTGTAACCTGTGTTGCTTTAAATAAGACTCTGTGGCTTCAGTGAGACCCCCCTATACTTATCAGCTATTCAGGTTATCGAGGTGAGTACATTCTCTGATCATTTCATATCATGTTTAGGATTATATTTCCTGCTTTAGACTATCTTACTTGATGCTGACACGTTGGTAACACGGATTGGTACTATATGGATCCCTTCATGAGATGTTATCCCTCTCGGGAGCATCAGATACTTTTATCATGTGTGTTTCACTTACATCACGTATCTCATGCTTCTATTATCATGAATCTTCAGGAATCAGCTAGTGACTCATGTACCCTCATGATCACCGAGCCTTCACGAATCAATTCATGAATCACCCTTTATGGGCAACGTAGTATAATCATGAATCTTAACGTAACTTGATTGGATCCTTGTGTATTGATTGGGGATGGGGGAGTATAAATGAACATGTGAATAATTCCAAGTAGTATAATCATGAATCAATTCTAAGTAGTGTAATCATGAATCAGTCCCATGCCATTCACATGTTTATCCTGTACTCTGAATCACTAGCACTGTCTCTCTCTATATATCATAGATATTTACTTATAGTCTCTCTTTTACATTATGCTATTTCTTCAGATCCTGTATTTTATTCTCTAGCATGATTACATTTTCTTTCCTGTTATGACTTATTGAGATGTAGTGTGCTCGCTCCTGTCCTGACTGGACCTGTTGATAAATTTTACAGATAGCCTGGAGGTGCCTGCTAGCCTAGAGGAGACACATTAGAGGTTGTTTAGGTAGTTATTTCTTTTTGTCTGGTGTTGTATTTACTTTGTGGATTACTGTATCTGTATTTGAGTTTTGAGATGTATTCCTGGGTTTATGTATCTTAGACACTTAGACTTTTATCTCCTGTATCTCTTTTGGATTTCATGTTTTATCCATCTTTATCATGCTCTACCTTAGATGTGATTGAGTTTGTATCTGCTATGTCACCCCCATTCGGGGAGTATAAACTGTTTAGTCTTATACTGTTAGATGCATTGAGACCTAGGACAGCGTTCTACCGCCGACACTGTGGCGTAGGCTGGGCATTGTTACGTTCTCGTGCCCTAACTCTAGGGCGCGGGTCGTGACAAGATATGAGTTGTGTGGTGAATGAGAGGGTATCCTGTTGGTAAGGAGATACCTGGGAGTACATGCTAGTGTTACCTGTAGTTGTATCTTGATGTATCAATGGATACCTTGATGTATCAGTAAATAAAGGGATAGGAATGATCATATGTCAGTGGTTGGAATGAGATTTCAGTTTTGGCCTGGATTGGACTACATTTGCAGGAGCAGGCAAGACACTGCCTTGGCTTGCCCTGTTTTGGCTTGGCCTGGCTTTTGCAGTGGAAGCAGCAAGCATTGGCTGCAGAGAGCATTTGCAGGAGCTACAGCAGTAGGCAGAGCATTGCCTGCACTTGCATTAGCAGTGCAGCTATGGCACTGCAGGCCATAGCAGTAGTACAGGGCAGTAGGCATTTGGGGAAGAGGAATAGTTAACAAAAGTTAGGAGGAGAGAGTACCTTAGGCTTGAGTGCAAGGGTGTGTTGGGATGTGTATAGGTACAGGTCTGTGAGTATATCTCAGTGAAATAGAGAGAGAGGCTAGATATCAGGTGTGTGTGTATGAGTCTAGATGAGATTGGCAAGCCTATAGGTTAGCCTATATAAATGTGTCCTATTTTAGCTACGTGCATATGTGTGTTATTATACAAATTAGATTAATCTTAATATATGTATATGTGTGAAAGTGTGTAATGGTCTATGTATGATATAGCTATATGGCCTATGGCCTATATACAGGACACATAGCCTATGGGTGTATACCTATGGCTCAAAGCCTGTGTGTGTGGTTTGAATGCCTAGTGATTGTGTTGTTGGCTTGTATAGCCTAGATAGTGTGTGTGCTTGCTAGAATAGGCTGGTTAGGCTTAGTGAGACTAGTTTGGCTTAGGGTTGACCTAGTTGACCTAGTTTGACCTAGACAGTTGATCAGGTTTGACTTAGAGTTAACTTTGACCTAGATTGGCCTAGAAATCATGTAGATTGCATCGTAAACATTATTTGTCTTATTTTAAGCACATTATAACCTGTATTACTCTGTTTAGGACATTGTGACTCTGGTGCAGACATCTGATATTACACTACTCTTTTCAGAGTATCAGGCGAGTATATTCTTTGATAGTTCTCTTAATTACTTGTCAATTACTGTATTTCAGTTCTAGTTAGTTGTATGCGATTCTTTGTTACAACACGTGTGGATATTTCTGGATTCATGTATACGACACACATTTATTTTCTGGCCTCTATTACTGGTATCATCATTCCTGGCTTCTATTACTAGAATCATTTACTGGAATCATTTACTGGAATCATTTACTGGTATCTTCATATTACTTGCTGGACTCATCTTGAATTATTGTGTCAGAATTCTGGATTCACTTGCTGGAAGGGGAAATACGAGAGTAAGACATGTAGACATACCCCATTTCTGGAATCACCCTTTGCTGGAATCAAACTGGAATGATAGCCATCTCACACCCGGCCAGGTGTGTGATGTACCGGATTACCCATAGCCATTTACATGTCGATCTTGGTATTTTAAAACATACTGCTAGAGTATAGGCTGGACTCACCGTGGAATCATTGATCACTATAACTGGAATCGTCCTGTACTGGATTCATCTTGTATTAGATTCGTCTTGTACTGGACTTACATTGGAGTTACACTGGACTACATTGTTGTCTGGACTTTATATCATATTACCCTGGTTCAGCTAGTTCTATTTTTACAGTCTTCATTGCTATGATTCTTCTCTTGTTTAGTATTTACTTTCCTTGCACTTTATCTGTCTTTCTTACCATCACCTGAATATAAACTGCCATTTTCATCAATATAACTGTCTATAACTGATTTATAGTTCTCTGTCATTTACTTGGGTTTTCTAGATGAGATGTGCTCGTTCCTGTCCTGACTGGACCTGTTGTAAATTTTACAGATGATTGCCCTGAGGACACTTGTCCTACATGTTACAGACCAGGAGATGGCTTAGCTACCTATGGCCCCGACACTCAGGAGTGATCGGGAGTTTAGCTAGTCTGTCTTGTTTTAGTTTTCCTGTTTAGACCTGGAGTTGTATATAGAGATTTGAGACTTGAGATGTATTTCAGATTATTTGAGTTTGTTGTTATTTTATTAGTAGTTTTTTGTCTTAAATTTCTTAGTTATATTCGGTGATATCCTATCGTGCTTAGACTGTGATTGAGTTACAACATATCTTATACTTGTCCTCCGTTCAGAGTTGATCATGATGAGTACACTATATACTGCATGAGTTGATGGTTAGTTAGAGACTTAGAACAGCGTTTTACCGCCGATACTTCGGCGTAGGCTGGGCGCTGTTACGTACTCGTACCCTCACAGTTGGTGCGGGTCGTGACACGGTGGCCGTCGGGTTCCAGTTCTTTGTTAGAGCCCGCAGAGCCTTCCTAATCTTCTCATGATTGTTGTAATCATTACCAACAGATTGTAGAGAATTAGTAATATCAAGAAAATAAGTGAATATCTGTGTAATTGACTCACCAGATTTTATCTTGAAAGATTCATATTCCTGTATCAATCTACTGATTTTGGAGTCCTTCACTGGGGAAGTCCCTTCATCAATTATCTTAAGAAGTCTCCAAATTTTATTAGATGTCGTATAGATAGATACGCGATTAAACTCAATTTTGTCAATTGTACATAATAGTGTATTGATGGCTCGTGCATCTAGACTAACCTATATTTTTTCATGCTCAGTGTATTTGTCATGTGGCTTGTCTACTAATGCGCCATCAATCATTACTCTAGGTAATTTTTTGTAACCGTCTATAAGTATCGACCAAAGACCGAAGTCCAGTGACTTTAGAAAGAAACCCATCCGTATTTTTCAGTAGGTATAATTCGTTCCATCAAATAGTGGGGGTCTGTTTGTCGATTGCCCTTCACCGTTGAATATAGATTTAACGGCTGCCATAGATATATATTCTCTCTAGATGGATATGTATATGTATAACCTGCTCTGATACCAATTGTTGGACCGTTGAGCATCTCTAGAGGGGGATGGAATAGAGTGTGTGCATGTGCAGCAAAAAATATCACCAATTAAAAATTAACCAGAACTTATATACTATGTGTTACGACCTGCACCCTGATTAGAGGCACGAGAACGTAGGTACGTCCAGCCTACGCCGCAGTGTCGGTGGTAGAACACTGTATAGGTCATCTATAACATCTAACAATAAGGAAATATAACCTGTCATCTCCGTACGGAGGTATAATATAACATCTCAACTATATAATCTCAATCACAAGACTAAGGAAGATAGAGCACGATATAGAAACAGATAAAAGAAAGAAATAGAATATAAAGTAGAGTTATCACAACACACAGTAGATGTCCAACACAAATAATACATATCCAGAGTATAAATAAGTCTCTACTAACATTCGGAGCAATCTGAAACAAACTGAAAGCTAGAAGTTCTAAGCTAATACTAGGGCACTCTCTACTAGACTAGATCCTCCTCTGGCTCCTGAGTGCCACCCTTATAGGCCTTATAGAAAGTGGGGTAATCATCTACATCATCTGTAATATTTTCTCAACATATCCAGTTAGGATGGAACGAGCATATCACCTCTAACAGTATAAAATAATTTACAAGCGCTATGAGTATGTAATAATAATGAAATTCTTGATGACCAGGTTATAGAGATAATGTACATGGAAAAGACGAGTGTATAAAGAACATACAAAATATAAAAACAAGCAGATATATAATAATGGTAAACCTGTCATACAAGGTATGTAATAGATAGCTTAGAGAATTAGTGTTTTGACCAGTAATTTAAAATTCCAATTTGTCATATGAACGGCTAGAGGGAGATATCCAACAAACCATACACCTACGTGTGTGGCCGCTATTATTCACGCAAGATCAATGGGATAGAAAGGGTACGTTCACATGTCTCCTAGGTATTTCTCCGCCCGACTAGTACACCTGGAATCTAGGTTATTCGACACGCATTTTATTATTCGTGATAGATGCATTAGTCATGATTTACATTATTCGTGATAGTCATGAAACCACGTATCTCCAGTCAAGGAATCCATAAAATACCAATCTGTGAGTCCATCGTATCAGAATCAAGAGAGAACACTAGCATAACATGCATCACAGGATATATCAACATAATAAAACTATCAGAGATTGTACTCACCTGATACCCTGAGCGACTATTGTATACTGATGTCTAAACTGGAGTCACAAGGTCCTATTTAGAGCAATACAGGTTATAATGTGTTTAATATGTAATGATTGAAGTTTGCAATGCAATCTATATGATTCTAGGTCAAAGTCAACTCTTGTCAAACCTCTTAGTCAACTAAGTCAAACTTGGGTCAAACTTGGTCAACTACAGCTTTAGTCATCTTTGGTCAAACTTAGACTATTTGGTCAACTATCTAGTGTTTGGTCAAACTTTAGTTAAAGGGGTCAATTCTATCTAGTCAACTAAATCAACTAGGCCATTACCAGTAATCAATGGTTTTCCTTATACCTTAACACATATCCCATTACCTAACCCTCTATACTTTATTTAAGTAAACCTCTATATCTAGTAGATAGGTAAATCTCATTACCTAAACTATAGGCAGTTGCCTAACTTCGTTATGGGTAAACTCTCCCTATCTCTAAACACATACCCAATGGCCAATGGCCAAAGTGGCTTGCCACACATCCCTCAAGCCTATGAAATCCTTAGCCCTTTCTAACCAGTGTCTTAACCAAATACACATATCAAAACCTATCTATAAAATGTATATCCACATACCTAAGTCAATCTATATATACACACATGTATGTATGTACATATATATATATATATATATATATATATATATATATATAAAAAAAATATATATATATATATATATATATATATATATATATATATATATATATATATATATATATATATACACCATACTTACAAATGTACCAAATCCCCATCACAAATCCTATACCATCATTATTTATCAGTCTACTCCTTCCTATCAATGAGGAGAAAACCCCTTGCTTGCCATGATACTCATGTAAATTTATATGTATACAAATTATACATCTATATCGTAATATATCCTAACTGATGCTAATCAAGGCTAAACAAAGCTAACCAAAACTGACCAATACTAACCAAGACATCTGATATCTAAACCCAGACACAACTGAACTTAGCTTACCTTAACTAGTTCTAAACCTCACACACACAACCAACACAGGTACGTCAAACCTCCACACCTATGGTCTATCCTAAATGTGCCCAATGGCCAAGGATCCTGGCCTGATAGCCAAAGGCTGCTTCCTACTGCTAATGCAATAGCTGCTATTGGCTACTGCTATTGGCTACTGCTAAGCAAGCCAAGGCAATTGCCCTGCTGTCAAGAGCTAATGCAGCTGCTTCTACATGCATTACAAGCCAATGCAAAATCCCCTGCCACCTAGCAGTAGGTAATCTTCATTACCAACACACACACACACAATCTAATCTCTTTCTTTCACAACTAAAACATCTAACTGCCTCTTTCTAACACAAACATATACACAAGGTACTGATACCTACCAATATTCTAAAACAAACACCACCTCTAATTAGTATCCTCCTGGCCCCTAATGGCCAGCCCTACTATAGTACAATGGTCTAAGGCCACTGCTTAGGCTCTGTAGGTACAACATAGCCAAATGGCCATGTGTTACAGGTGAGTGAATGAGAGGTGTGTGTGTACCATGGAGAGAAGTATCCAAATGCAAGTGTCCAAACAGTGTATCAATGTGGTGTGTCCTACAAGTGTCCAACCCGTGTCCAAGTGTCCCAAAACAGTATCGAAAACAGAGGGGACAACATAGTATCAGACATGAACAGGGGGGTCTCGTACGGGTGTGTCGGGCTTCCTAGGACACGAAGTGTCTATATATGGTGTCGTACAGGTGTGCCAATAGGTAGACTAGGTATTAGGGTACGTGTCAGTACCACTGGATTGGGTCAAAGTCGTGTCGTATCATAAATTTAGGTGTGTATCAGAAATAAAATACAGTGCGTGTGCATGAGGTGGCTGACACTTGTAAGATCGAGATCTTCTCGAAATCTCCACCAAATCTCCTAAAATTTTGTGTGTACCCTAACAGTCATAACCCCTACCTACTGACAAAAATTTGTGTCATCTCGTGTCGTATCTACCGAGTTATAGGCTCGTGGTAGTAGGACAGTGCACAAGAGCCTCGTGTAGTGTACCCGTGTCCAAATATGACACAAAAATTATGTCAAAATCAGCTCAGTCAACAATATTTATAATCTACACAACATTAGCTACAAAATCATGTAATTAGTTTTGAAAAATATGAATATTTATTTCTAAGAGGTATTTCATCGAACACTATGAATAGTTCTTCGATACTCCTCCGATACACATACCAAATGGACCCGATTTCTAACCAAACTTGGCCTAAGGCTTGGGGGACCCTAAGTGAATGCAACTATGGAAAGAAATAAAAAATTTAATGGGTTTAGAGATCATTACCTATTGAGAGTTAGAATCTCAATGTAAAAGCCCTTGAAATGAACCCACACCAAATTCCTATGGTCAAAGCTTCCAAATCCTTGCTAGCTAGCTTCTAGAGGTTTCCTCTACACTAGGGGAGTGTATTGCAACTGATTGGGCTCAATTTGGAGTTGATTTAGAGAAAGGGGGTAAATTTGGAGAAGAACACAATTTAGGGTTTGAGTTTAAATGAAAGAGGCAAGGAGGGAGGCTAACATGATGTTATATAGGCGAGGGGGCTGTCTCTTGGCTATCATGGGTGTTCACTAGGGTTAGGATTAGGTTCTAGTTGTTATTAAAGGCCTTCTCAAGTTGAAATCAAGCCCCTTCTATTAAAGGCCCAAAGAAAATAATGTTTCAAGCAAAATATCTAAACTTAGTCTAATATCTAGATATTACTAACCTTGTCATCTAGTTGGAAGCTACTAACCAAATATCTAGGCTCATGTTTAATATCTAGATTAGGGCAATTCTAGGTTAAGGCCTAATATATCACTTAGCACATTATCAATTAATCAAAGTTCAAATAATAATAATAATTCACAAATGACCAAAATACTCTTAGCCTAAAAAGTGGTAATTAGCTAATCTAATCACATGGTTAGATTCCCATGGTCATAGTTAGTCTCTAGGATAAATGGTTCTAAGGTTTCACTAGCAAGGAACACAATCACAATACATTGATTTAAATATTATTAAAATAATCAAAAATTCACCAATTAATTATTAACATGATTTATTTTACAACAGTTCCAAATTACCCTCATTTTAGAAAAGTGGTGGTGTCACTATGGCAGATAAATGACAGTAAATAAATTGCAGTAAAGTAATAGTCAAGAAGATCAAACTCAGTGACACAGCGATATATACTGGTTTTCCTCTGAAAGGACTAGTCCAGTCTCGAGTACTCCTGCTCGATGTTAATCCACTATGGCACAAGCTAATTGAGAGCTTGTAATCTCTTACAACACCGTGTTTGGTGACGAGTGCACGACCGACTCCAGAGGACAATTTGAAAACTGGAACGTTTTTTGAATACAGCCTCCAATACAACTCTTCAACACCAAATTCTAGATTAAACAAAAACTATACTATCTTGATTAATACTAGTATAGGCTTGATTTAAAAGTATAGCCTGTAGAAAACACTTAGGAATGAATAGAGAAGAGAAGGAATGAGTGATTTGGAAATGTGAAAGTTCTTCTCTATTTATAGTATTTTATAGACCAAATTCGAGCAGAGTTCGGGCTGAGTTCGGATATAGAAATCTCGCATTTGAACGTTGGATTCAGATTTAGAGGGAATTCAAAACTAATATGAAAACTAACTGGACCGAACTCAGACCGAACTCGAACCGAGTTCTGCCAGGATTAGAACAGTATAGTTTGGGCCAAATATGTTTAGGTTTTTGGGCTTTTTAGAAAGTGGACTTGGAGGACCCTTTACATGTCTTGTGCTTCTTGTTCATGTATAGACACAGGATTCAGGAGTGGGCTGGCCCCCTGCTTCATGAATCCCATGTTGTAACGTGACATAGTAGGATCCATTATACTATTCGAGGAATAGGGAAGTTATTAGAAGTTTATGTGATTATACCCAAACTACTTGTTCATAAATCACCCTCACCTCACACGGGGTGTAGCCTGATCTTATATTACTTGTGCATAGCTTTCCGTGTATGGCCGGCCTGATCCATTACTTGTACTTGTGCATAGTCGATTATATGGAATAGCCTGATCCTATCCCAAGCCAATCACATAACATTATAATATCTCAAGACACTGTTAGTATTACATTAATACTCTGATTATCTGCTAATACAACATATTCTTGATTACTTACATGTTCTCATTTACCATGATATGATTCATGTTTATCCTATATTTCTACTATTCAGTTGCTATCCATCTTGTATCACATTAACATGCTGGTATTGTAGAACTTGTCAATTTAATAAAACTGCTATTAGTGTCAGTACTTTGCTTTAATCCTTATTGGATAACATTTTTCAGAGGACTTAGAAGATTTCTATCCGACCTGTTATTGTCCAGGGATAGATGATGATGTTGCTCAGGAGTTTCCTGTGGAGCCATTGCTCTTAGAGGATGCACCTCCAGTAGTGCTTCAACAATTAGCTAGGATTGTTGAATTTGTCTCCAGTTTGATGTATTTAGGCATGTTATATTATTTCAGGATATGTATTATTTGACATAGATTTTTAGAGTGTGTTTGTACTTGATATATGCTACTACTCTATTTTCATCATTTATTATCTTCTATCAATATCGTGCGATTATCCTCTAGATTATGTGATTGAGTATACAAGTTTATAGATGTCATATTATTCCTCAGTACGGAGATGAGTTATACTACAGATATGTTATATTTCATATCTGTTATATTATTTAGACTAGTGTAGTAGACCTATACAACATTCTACCACTGATACTGCGACGTAGACTAGACATACCCACGTGCTTGTGCCTGTCACGACCCGCACCTACTGTGAGGGTACGAGTACATAACAGCGCCCATCCTACGCTGCAGTATCGACTGGTAGAACGCTGTTCTAGGTCACTATCTAACCAACAACTCACGCAATTATATAATGTACTCGTCAAAATCTCAACTCCGAACGGAGGACAAGTATAGATATAATAGAATCTCAATCACAGTCTAAGCACGATATGATAACACAGAAGTTTATAACTAAGACTAAATACAACAATAAAACTAACTACTAAAATAATATAATCTCCAACAATCTCAAAACAACATATCTCAACTTATTTACAACTCAAGTTCTAAAACATGAAAAACTACCAAGTCAACTAGCTAGTCTCCCAATCACTCCTTAGTATCAGGGCCAAAGGTAGCTAAGCCATCTCCTGGTCCATAGTAAGTAGGGCAAGTGTCCTCGGGGCGTGCATCTGTAATATTTTCAACAGGTACAGTCAGGACAGGAATGAGTACATCTCATCTAGAAAACCCAAGTAAGTGACAGAGAACTATAAAGCAGTTATAGACAATTGTATTGATGAACATGGCAGTTATATTCAGGTGATGGTATAGAGAGACAGTTAAAGTACAAGGAAAGTAAGGTAGCTAAAACAAGAGAAGAATCATGGCAATGAAGACTGTAAATAGAAACTAGCTGAACTAGAGTGACATGATATAAGTCCAGACAGTAATGTAAACAAGTGTAAAACCCTAAGTAAATCCAGACAACATGAATCTGATACCAGGTGATTCCAGTACAAGATGAGTCCTAGTATAAGATGATTACAGTCAGTGATCAAAGATTCCAGGGATGAGTCCAGACTAAATTCTAACAGTGTGTTTTAAAATACCGAGATCGACATGTAAGCGGCTATAGGTAGTCCAGCACATCACACACTCGGCTGGATGTGAGATGGCTATCATTCCAGTTTGATTCCAGCATGAGGGGTGATTCCAGAATTAGGATATGTCTATATGTCTTACTCAAGTATTTCCCCTCCCAGTAAGTATAAGTGAATCCAGAATATGAAACGAGAATCGAGATGAGTCCAGCCAAATATGATGATACCAGCAAGTAATTCCAGGGTGATTCCAGTAGGTGATTCCAATAATAGAAGCTAGACATAATGATACCAGCAATGATTTCAGTAATAGAGGCCAGACAATATGGTATGTGTGTCGCATACATGAATCCAGAAATATCCATACGTGTTGTAACAGAGAATCACATACAACTAACTAGAACTGAAATACAGTAATTGACAAGTAAATGAGAAAACTATCAGAGAATGTACTCACCTGATACTCTGAAAAAAGTAGTATAATATCAGATGTCTGCACCGGAGTCACAATGTCCCAAATAGAGCACTACATGTTATAATGTGTTTAAAATAAGGTAAATGATGTTTACAATACAATCTACATGATTTCTAGTTCAATCTAGGTCAAAGTCAACTCTAAGTCAAACCTGGTCAACTGTCTAGGTCAAACTAGGTCCAAGTCAAACTTAGTCAACCCTGGGTCAACCCAAGTCAACATCTAGTCAAACTAGGTCAATTGGTCACATTTAGACTCAATGTTGACTTTTGGTCAAATCTAGTCAATCCTGAACTTTTGGGTCAAACCTTGGTCAATTCTAGGATTTGGTCAACATTTGGTCATACTTGGTCAACATGGTTAAATTAGTCCTATTCTAGGATTCTAGAGTTATATGAGCTAACACTAGTTAACTAAGATACCAACAAATCCATAAGTCCACCATACCACTTATCAAGCTACTTACCCCACATTTATCCTCATATACAATATACAACCTATATACAACCATAGCTAATCCTCGTAAATCCAGAAATCCCCAACTAATACCTATCCCATATACCTCTCAGATACTCTATCCTCACATGATATTCTGACATATATCTCACATATAGGTATCCCATATAGATAACATATTTGTATCCTACAATCCTCTTAAACTCAAAATCCTTAACTCAAACATATACCATAAACACAAGCCTATAATATATATATGCATCCTATTAGTATGTCTATAAGTTAAATACATGGATATATATATATATATATATATATATATATATATATATATATATATATATATATATTGTTTGCAAAAAAAATATATATATATATATATATTGTTTGCAAAAACAAAAGTTGATTTTTATTTCAACAAACTTTGTAAAAGAAGATTACAAGAATTCTGGGAAAGTACAACTATAGGAATCCAATCTAGAAGACGATTGCTTTATCCCTTGGATGATGTGAACTTTGAAGACGGTAGCCTCTGAATTTGAAGGCGATAACCTCGAAAGAATGCAGCAGCACTTGGGCAAGAACTCCTGAACTCTCTGATATTTCTGAACTTTTATGTCTGATCCCCTGGAATGAAGACTTGAAACTCTATTTATAGTGTTCTGGAAATAACTAACTTTTAGTTATTCTGAATGGCGCAAGTTGGATTGCGCATGCACTGGATTGCGCAATATTAGACTGCGCAGGCAGTTGTCTGATCGTGGGCCAACTGTCTTGGACACATGGCATCATTTGATTGAAATGCGCATGATTGTGTACAGACGATTGCCACGTAGTGAGCAATTGATGGCATGAATGCCACGTGTATATTTGTCAGTTGTCATGATAAGTGCGCCACATGAATAGTGCCGACTTCGGATTGTGCTGGGATGGACCGCACTGGGCTGGATTGCGCTGCAGACAGATTGTGCTGCATGTACAGCTGTCCTCGAGCGCTGTGCGTCACAATAAACGAACAGTCTCCTCGTTCTTTGTGCTGTCAGTTGTCAGAAGATTTGATTGTGTCGGGTAATGATGACATGGCCACGTCAGCTTGCGCACTTGAAAGTGTGCACAGTCCACTCTGCGCAATCTAGATGATGCGCAATCTGACTTCTGCGCAATTTATTTGAAAGATGTATTTCTTGATTTTATGACTTTGTTGATGGGTGCAACTTGATTTTTTTAGGACCTATAAGACCCCCTTCAAAGTTTTTGAAAGTTGAATTTATTCAAAATTTCGAAATACTTTGAATTTTGAATTTTCAATCAAGTTGCGCACATGATGATGCTGTCTGCGCAATCGAAGGATTACCCCTATTTATTCGGCGCAATCTGAGGCGGCCGTTGCTCTTTGAAAAACTATAAATAGTTTCCTTCGTTCTTCATATTATTCTTTACTTGTTTTCATTGTACTTGAGAGAGAGAAATCCCTGAGCTTACTCCGACTTCACTCTTTCTTCCCCGTCGACTTCATGGCTCCCAAGCGCTCCTCTGCCGCCGGCAAGGGCAAGGCTCCCGCCGAATCTTCGCCTCGGGTTGCACCGCGCCCTTTCCGACATGAAGCTGCGCACCCTGCTTTACGAGGTAGATAACCCGATCGAAAACCCTTTTTAGGGTTTTTCGACTTTACTAAATCTTAAAATCCATCTCTTTTTAGAGATGTGATCATACTGTGCCACCCTGTTTAGGGTTTTGGTTGCACAAACCCATTATTCTTCATTTTTATGAAGAATATCTTCTCGTGCAATCGGTTGAATTGCGCTGGCAAAAGTCAGCACAATCGGCTGATTTGCGCAAGATTTGTCAGCGCAATCTGATGCTTGCACAAGCTTTTTCAGCGTAATCTGATGTTTGTGCAATCTGATGACAGAATTTCTGACTTGACTTGTACTGAATTTTGTTTTTTCTATTTGATGCAGTTGATACCAGAGAGGACCCAAATTGTGAAATCTTCACAGGAACTTTAGCTGAGCCAGAATTCAAAGAAGACTTATCCCATGTGCTCTTCTTACAGTATGCCCTTCCATCCTATCGCCAAGCTATCCTGATAGCTCAGGATAACGAGACCATGTTAAGTCTGATGAATGGACAGTCGTTGCAGTCTACTGACGCTGTCACCCACAAGAAGCCTATGTTCCTCTTCGGTGAAGCCATTGACAAAAGTTCTCAACCTAGACCCCGAGTTGAGTCGAGAACTTTCCAAAGGAAGGAGAAACTGATCCAGTTACCAGACATAGCTAGATGCATCCCTCTAGCACGATATGCTCATGCAAGCCATCCTAGGAGGATGGATTGGGACATTACTCCCCTTCAACATGCACGGACAGGAAAAAATCTGTGTCAAGAAAGGCCCGAACAATAGGGACATGTTCTATAGCTCTTCTGAGCGACACAAGCACTCTACTAAGAGGGTTGAAGCCAGGTTGTATCCCTCCTGAGAACTCGTCTTTGTTGCTGCCGGTAAGGACACCGATTTTTGCTACGAGTATGCAAAGGACGGAGGGCAGATATCCTGATCAAGACATCCGGCTGACCAGTTTGGTAAACCCAGAGAACAGGAGGTGGAACTGTATAGCCGACTAGCATTGGCTCAATTTGAAGATCAACTTAAAGAGATCGATCTTTATAATGCGGTACATGCTACCGTATATGGCTTCCACCCAAACCCTCATCTATTTTTGGCCCTGGCAGGAGAGGTATAACTATAGGACAGGGACAGTTCATGACGCCCTGCAGGAGAAATGGGATTGGCTCTCCATGAGATAAAGTATATCTCATGCCTACCAACAGGAGACTCTCCTTATGAGGAGTACGTTCCCACAAACGACGAGTTAGAGAGACTGCGTCGGGAAAATCCAGAAATGGTAGCAGTTTTCGATGAACTACTGTGCCATTATAATATATGCTCCCTGTATTACCAGAGCGGCTCTTCCAGCACATGTTATTCCTCCAAATGGTTACCTTATCTTTTTCTTAACCATATCGTTGAGAAAAAGACCAAAGATCATGACTCCTGTAACCCAACTTTCTTTCAACCTCTCAGCAACAGTGAAGTGATAAAGCTGATGGAAGAAAATAAGAGAATGGATATCAGAGTTACTGACGAACACCAATATCCTCCGCTCAAGCCTGGAGATTTTGTTGAAAGCTTTATAAGAATGGGCTATAGGTCCATGTCTAAAGAAGCTCAGCTGGCAGGATTTTTGACATACTGGCTCCGTCGATTTGTTGTACCTGGAGCAAGCGCCAGTGGACCGCTTCCACCGCGGTGTACTCTTCGCTGCCGTTCGGTTAGTCTTCGGCTACCGGATGGATTTGTTATCAGCGATGACCAGTAGAATAAATACAGGTCTTCATCTGTATGTCGACTCAATGATCAAGTGGAAGGGTGAGAAAGGGAACTTCCCAAGACTGGAGTTGCCCTACACCTATCTATTCGGATGGTTGCTTCTGTATCATCCATCTCTGATGAACCCCGACATGGGGGCAGTTAGCGGCAACTTTCTGCAGTAGATTCTCCCGAAGCAAGTGGGTGTACGTTAGTCTGAAGGACTGTAGACGTGCCCTCAACCTTGGCAAGGGATGGAACTTTTATAGCTTCGCTCCTCCAGCTGGTTACGAGTTCATGGCGACAAATATGGTTGATCTGGGGAGGCAGCCACTGGGCCGAGCAGCTTTTGACTGGCTGAAGGCGATTAGACCATCACATTTAGTATACAGATTTGAGAAGGAGTGCTACCTTGAACCATATCTGCCGAGTCGCTTTACTCGACAATTTGGTTATGACCAATTCCATGTGGGCAACGCAATAACTTGCCTATAAGGAAAGGGGTACCTAATTGATGGTGCGAGAGCATGGGCCTACTACATTGCTCGAGACTACTAGGACAGTAGTTTTCGATGCCCAACAAGAATGATAATGGCCCAAGAATGCTATACACATATTCATTGTTCTATACAGCTGCCAATACATTTGCTGAGAATTTTAGTCAGATTGATAGCTTCGCAACAGCAACACGTCTGAAGAAAGAGGCCACTACTACATTAACTCCAGCAAACGACGAACAACATGAACCGGTAGATGATCCATTAGAAGCTTCTAGAGAAGTAAACTTCCCTGAGGAAGTAAATCAACCACTGAGAATTTCTCTGAAAGTGGTTAAGCCTCCGGCCAAGGAGAAGAAGAGAAGGAGAGAAGAACCTTCTTCTCCAGTCGCGAAGAAGAAGTTGATCTTGGAACCATCATCAGACAAGGTCACTACTAGATCACAATCCCGACAATGGCTGAATCAACCCAAGAAGAAGCAGCTACGCCGACCTCTATTCAGAAATAGGTCGAGGTAGTAAATGTAGAGAGTCCTAAAAGGCCTCTGCATAGAAAGAAATTGGCCCACAAACGAAGAAAAAGAACGGTCTCTCCTCCAAGGCAAATCTTATCTTCTGTAGTGGTGAATGCTGCAGCGGAAATTACTATGTCATCTCCTACTCCCGCCTCTGAGCTTAGTCCAGAGCAGAGAGAGGAAATTGAACAGAGAGAGGAGGCGGCAGAGCCCAGAGAAGAAATTGAGCAGAGAGAAGAGGCTGCAGAGCCCAGAGAAGAGGAAGATTGTACGATCTCCTTCACCAGTGGCAGTAACGACTCATCTTTCTGTTACACCGGGAACAGCCCGCGAGGAGGAGGATCGTCTAATGATCGAGGCATTAAATGATTGTGACTTCGGTTATCAAGAAGATGCTGATCATGCCACTGCAAATGCTAGCGAAGAAGCTCCTGAGGATAGTAAAAGCGAGGAGAGCACATCATCAGAGGATGTTGATGAGACACAAAATCCTGAAGAGGACATTGAGGTCCAGACATCTCCCAGAGCTGTTGATGACACCCTGAATCCTGAAAATGAGGCTGAGGTGCCGGTATCTCCAGAGAAGATTGCAGATGAAGAATGGCTTTGGAAGAAACCCCGACTATTGATCCCAAAGGTATAGAATGAAATTAGCAATCTTCTTTTAATAAATTAATAGCTGACATCTTTATTATTTTATCCATACAGAACTCGGATCTTCTCCAGCTCCTCCAGCGTGCACAGATATAGTGCTTGCAACGACGATAGCTAGTAGCAGTCATCATTTGTCATGTGGCTCCGAAGCAGGCAGTAGTCAGGAAGTAATGTCTGAGGCTACTTCTGCTAGGCTGGAATCTGTTCCAACAGATGACAGGCCTGATATTGGACCAAGCCACGGTAAGATTGCTTTCACCTTTAATCTTCTTTAACAGTAGCAAACGATTGACAAAATGATAACGTCTATCTGTTTTTACAGGGGAACAACCGGGAGGAGCAACTAGCTCGACTTTAGCTCCTTTATTTAAAGAGCCCTCCGTCCAAGTGCAAGAGACTGAACGTCCCGCCGCTTCATCGTCAACAGGAGTAGCTGCTACTCCTGGTGCTTTGGCTACCAATCAGTTTGTCATTAAATCATTTACCAAGTTCTTCTTTGATTCATTGGGGCCTTTAATAGATAGAGTGATGGAGAAGGAAGAAGCTGATTTCTCCTACTGGTTAGAGGTCCAACCTCTTACTTGGTAAAAGCCATCCATAATCAAGGAGACGAGGCTCAGGCTACTTTTCTTGATCACATATTAGATGAGCTGGAAACCTCAGTCAAGAGTTATAAAGAGCTGAGTAAAGGAGAGGTAGAACTTTTAGTACAAGCCGAATTTGAACGAATGTCTCAAGAAGCTGCAGTCGAGAGAGTCAACTTCCAAATTCTCTTGGATACTTTCACCATCAAATCTGCTGAATACAACTCCAAAGTGGAAACAGTGACCTCTGTTGCTGAAAGAAAAGAAAAGAAAATTGCTGAATTGAAAGCAGAGATCGCCCGTCTGCAGGAAGAACTGGAAGATGAGGTCATCCAACATTAAACTACAATTCAACAGCTTGATGTTCTAACTCAAGAAAGGGATGAATATGCTGCGGCTCATAATGCTGAAATCACTCGCCGAATAGTAACTCTGCCAACCTTCAATGAAACATCTGGGATGGAAGAAGCCAGGAAGAGAGTAATGGAATCTCGTGAAGAGCGTCTACAAATTCTGAAGCAACAGATTGCCAATCTGATGATACCTCCAGCTTAGTATAAAAATATCTTGTATCTTCTTGTTTTGCAATATGAATCTTTGTAATGTCTTGAATTTTGATCAATAAAAGACAACTTTTTGTGGTTATATTATTTATTGCATATCTTATTCAGATATAAATAATAGAGATAGAAAATATATTCAGAGGTGCAAGACATGATATATTTTTTGATTCTGGAAAATAATCATATTCAATTATATCTGCTCAGAGGTAATATGGACGTGGCAAATATAATTTATTGAATATCATTATTTCAATAGACAACTTAATCAAAGATGACAAGTTGCTGATAAGAACGAACTGGATGATTCATCAAAATGTGAGAACGAAATGAATCGTCGGGATGAATATAATGAACGGACAGGTCGTCAAATGATGAATGGGTGAACCGTCAAGTGGATGTGTGAACGGTACGAACCGTCGAATGATAACTGGGCGAACCGTCGGATGAATATAATAAATGAACGGGTAAACCGTCGGATAATTGTGGATGGAATGAATGGGTAAACCGTCGGACTAGATGTGTGAATGGATGAACCGTCCAAGAGAATGAATGTAATGAACGGACAAACCGTCAGATGATGGACGGGTGAACCGTTGGATGAATGTGTCGCTTCATAGCCTTACGACGTTCTGTCTATAAATAGAACAGAAAATCAGATGAAATAGGTCAAGTTCACTTTTCAACATAAAGATGTCGTCTGAGATGCATCCAGGAAGGCTGAGATCGTCCCGAAGGTGGAAGCAGGGGACTGAAGAATGTCCAGTCGAGCCAGTTCAGCAAAAGCAGATGGCAGTGGGCGAAGGTTCATCTGATCCCAAATCGCCAAAGGACATCTTGGACTTCCTTTCTCGAACCAGGGAAGACTGAAGAAGAAGAAGCTATGAGAATGGCTGCTTGCAAGTTCCTGGTGGGTTCCAGCAAGAATGTTCTCGACTCTTTTGCTGATCATGTCTTTGAAAAGGACGGCAGTGGTCCGTGTTCCCAATTTTGAGAAGGATGATAGTGACCTTCCTTGATATTATGTACTATCATTCAAGATGAAATAAAACTGAATTTTATTTATGAACTTGTCTGATAATTACAATCAATGTCTGTTACATTTACACATAATATTTCTTGAGGAATTTGCCATTGATGGGCATCATGGCAACTCGACCGTCTAGCTCTGTGAGTTGATAGGCCCCATTTGAGAAGACTTTGCTTACAACATATGGACCTTCCTACTTCGTATCGAATTTGCCTTTGCTCGAGTGGGTCATAGTCATAGGACGTATGACTGTTAAAACGAGCTCTCCTTTCTGAAAGGCTCTGACCTTAACTTTGCGGTTGAAAGTCTTTGAGATGCGGGCTTGGTATAACTCAATATGCTGTTGAGCCAATAGCCGCTTCTCATCGAGCGCTTCTAACTCTTGAAGTCGAAGAAGATCGTTATTCTCTGTAGTGAGTTCATTGGCGATAGCAATCCTCAAGGACAGAATTTGAAGTTCCAGGGGTAGAACTGCTTCACAGCCGTACACCAAAGAGAAGGGTGTACAGCCTGTAGGATTGTAGACCGTAGTGTGGTAGGCCCAAAGACATTCTCCAAGCTTTTCACTCCAATTTCGTTTGTTAGTAGATACAAACTTTTTGAGGAGCTTGATGATAGTCTTGTTGAAAGCTTCAGCTAAGCCATTAGCAGCAGGATTGTAGGCTGTCGAGGCGACATTGTCAATCCAATGATCGTCACAGAACCTTGTGAACTTTTGGCTGATGAACTGAGGTCCCTTGTCATGGATGATTCTTCGAGGTACACCAAATCGATAAACGACATGGTGTTTGACGAAGTTGATGACGCTACTGGCCTTGACTTCAACCAATGGTATAGCTTCAGCCTATTTGGAGAAGTAGTCGGTTATTGCCAGGATGAACCGATGTCCTCTAGAAGAAGGAGGATTGATGGGACCGATGATGTCCATGCCCCAAGCTTCGAAAGACCAGGAGGCAGCAGTCGGATGAAGGAATTCCGACGGTTGATGAATAAAATCTGCGTGGATTTGACAAGCTCGACATTTTCTCGCATATTCGATGGCATCTGATACCATAGAGGGCCAATAGTAACTCATGCGTCGGATGCGATACTGTAGCTTAGGACCGGGTTGATGTGCTCCGCAGACACTGTCGTGAGCTTCACGCAGTACTTGCTTCGCTTCATCTCCAGCAAGACAGCGTAAGAGTAGGCCGTCATAAGTTCGTCGGTAAAGAGTTTTAGTGGTCTGATTAGTAGTAGAATCGTAGAGATCGCCGACGAATACTCGTTGTCACGACCCGTACCCTAGAGTAAGGCACGAGACGTGGGTACGTCCATCCTAGGCCGCAGTGTCGGCGATAGAACGCTGTCCTAGGTCAACATACATCTAACAATATATCTCTAAACAGTTTATACTCCCCGAATGGGGGTGACATAGCAGTAATAACTCAATCACAACTAAAGAAGAGATAGCACGATATGAAATAGAACTCAAGGAAATAAATAAATAAAAAATAGTCTAAGCTAATTCCAGCAATATCTAGAGAAATACAAACTCAGCTACAGCATGAAAGAATATATACAACTCTGAACTCCAAATATAGTCTAGCTAAAACATGTCTCATGAGTACATAAAAGAAGATAAGCCTATCTAATCTAGACTAGGCAATCGGGATGATATCCTCAGCTAGAGCTGGGTCCTCCTGAGGGTCCAACTCGCAGGTGTCATCTAAGGCTGCCCCGTAGTAAGTGTCCAGGCAGGCCTCCTCCTCGTCCTCTGTAATATTTCAACAGGTCCAGTCAGGACAGGAGCGAGTACAGTACATCTCAGCAGTTCATAGCAGGTTAGAAGATATAATCATGCAGTAAAGTAAGATATAAGTACTGAAAGAAGTACAGTATATAAACAGAGAGAGAAAGCTGTAATAGAAATATCTACTATAACTAAAGAACTAACATGTGGCTAGTGAGTCAGAGTACAATATAGACATGTAAATGGCATAGGAGATTCTGATAAGACACTATGGAAGAGATTCTGATAAGATACTACTTGGGTATTATTCACATGTCTACTTCTACTCTCCCGTACCCCCAATCAATACACAAGGATCCAACCAGGTTATGTTATGATACTATGTAAGGCCCCCGAAGGGTGATAAGCCCCCGAAGGGTGGTAAGCCTTCGAAAGGTGATAAGCCCCCGAAGGGTGATACATAGTAGACCCATAAATGGGATAAGGATTCCAGGAAGACTCTGTGATCATAAAAGTATATGTCACAAGTGATCGAAGAATCAACGAAGCATAGTGATACGCTATGTAAGTGAAAACGCACAGAACATAGAGTACCCGATGCTCCCTAAGGATACATCTCAAGAAGGGATCCATATAGTACCAATCCATGTGACCAACGTGACTAGTACAAGTAAAGTAATCTACTGCAAGAAATAGTTCTAAGCATGATATGAAATGATCAGAGAATGTACTCGCCTGTATCTGAGTGTCCAATATGAAAAGTACTGTCCTAGGAGTGGTGTCTGGCTCCTAATCAGAACAACACAAGTCACAACAAGTCCAAAATAGTAAAATGAAGTCCTACTATGCATTCTACATAATTCTAGGTCAAACTAGGCCAAAGTCAACTCCTGGTCAACTCTGATCAACCCTAGAAGTCAAACTAGGTCAACTAAGTCTAGACTAGGTCAAACTAGTCTATACTAGTCCACTATTTGTCTATACTAGGTCACTCAACCTATACTAGCTAGCACACGACACTACTAGGCTATCTAGACCAATTACACAAGTTATAAGGCAAAGCTACATAACACCTATACAAGCTCATACATAGGTTATAGGCAATGAATAGGAACATCACATACATTATACACATATATATAGCTTAACCAATATATGTATAGGTAACATTACATATATTATATATATGCATACTATATACATAACCTATATGAAGGCTATGGAATATATATAGAGAGAGGGAGAGTGTACAAGTAAATTGTCAAGGAGTAGGTAATGTTGTGTGTGAATCATGAAGGCTGTGTGTGTCAATGCAAGGACTTGTGTGTGTGTGATGGAGTGGACAATACAATGTGTATGTGTGTGTTAAGAGTGGAGTGGTGTATGTACATAGAATCTCAATATCAGGAATTGACAGTGTTCAGGGAGACTAGTGACAGTATTCAAGCATTCAACAGTGTGTGTGGCCATATAACAATTCTCAGGTTAAATGAAACAGTGTATGTGTGGTGAGTGAATGTGAGGGTGTATGATGTGTACACAATGAAGGCAAAGTGTGTGTTACATGTGTGGCTGATGTAGGTGTGTTAGGACTAACCTGTGTGCTAGAGTGTGTGTGAGCATATTAAAACCTATGTGTGTTATGGGCTGTGGTAGCCTCACAGGAAGAAGGGGAAAGGAAACCAATTCATTACAATGAGTCCCTAAAACAGTTCAGACTTGACAGAAAAAGGAAGGAAAGAATCAATACAGTTCAGTTAGAATAAAAGAAAGGAAAGGAAACCATTTCATGAACATTCACAACAGTTCAGTTATGACAGTTTTCAGGCCTACTATTTCAAAACCCCATTTGAAGTCGATTCACAACCAAACAACCCCAAATTCATACCATAGCTAGACTACATATAGGAGAACTGATTTAGGAGCTAAAACCAATATGTAACAGTATTAAATAGGTCTAAAATTGATGACAAAGTTCAACATATATAAACTGGAAAAAAATCAGTAACTCAGCTATAGGCTAAATCGAAAAGGAAGTAATTAATGAAGCAGTGAATGCCCATCACTTTCCAGGTTTTAAACCTATACTCTGATATGTACATAAAGCTTCTAAACTAATTAACATCAAATCTCAGTTCAGGAAACTCAGTTTTGTTTACACAGGGAAAATCTCAGGTTTCAATGTATCAGGAAATTGGGCAATTCGAGAATTCACAAGTCAAAACAATGTAAAATATAAAAACAGAGGTTGGTAGTGTATAAACACAACATATATGGGTCCTACAACCTGTTCATGTCCACCAAGATGGACACAAATGTGTCCAAACACGAATAACACTAAACAGTGCACACACAGACACTGTGTAGACCACAGGCTCGTGCGTGTGTACACGCGTGTCGTGCACACGACACAGGCCAAACTAGGCCTCGTGCTTGTACACACGTGTACCCCTATACTAGGGCTAGGTCTAGGTCAACCTATACAGTGTCCTAGTGTGTCGTGTCCGACGCTACAACGTCAGTATCAGTGGCAATTAATTTACAGTGCACAGACAGTGCAATACACGTGCACGGTTGATTCCTCCCTCGATACGACACGGGGACACGTGGGACTTGACACGTGGCGTGTCAACCAGTGCCCCATGGCTCGTGTCAAGTTTCACGTGTACTAGAGGCGTGTCGTAGTCCTACAGGCCCCGAGTGGCAGGGGAACACTGTAGCGCGCACGCGAACGTATGCACGCACGTGTCCACTCCACGAACCGACACAAGCAGACACGAAAATCACATCAGAAGATCAGGAACTAATAATCAATGATAAAACTAAATTTCCTATTTAAAAACATTTCGAAAATAACACCAACAGTCCCTTTGTGGCATTTTCACAAATACCAGTATAGGGACACAGATACGTGTCCAAAACGGATACGAAACCCCTGATACCCGACACGAAACTCATACTGACACTTAGGGGACTCCTAGGGCTCCCTAATGATGAAGACAAATCGAAATTTCATAGGAGATTTGAGAGAGTTACCTAAGCTTGAACTTCTCAAGAAAACCCCTCTTTGTGAGCTCCTCTCTTGATATCCCAATCAAATCAAAACAACCTCAAACTGAGATGAGACCTTATCAACAGCAAGAATAGTCATATTAGGATCTAATGGAATGAATTAGGAAGAAAAAGGAAGAGGAAAGGAGTTCTAGGAATTAAAATATAATAGAAACTAACCTTTCTAAAGCTTGAGCCTTCCTAAGAAAGAGGCAACCCTAGATTTTAGGAGGGTATTTATATGGTGGTGATCCCAAAGAGGATAGGGGTGGCCGGCCACATCTCCTTAGGATTTGGGTTTGGTTGATTTTTGGGCTTTGGGCCAAGTTACATAGGCTATATTTGATTTGATTAATAAGGACTCTAAATCATAAGCCATGACTTATGACTTTCTAATTTCTATTACTAATTAGGTTCTAATGACCAAACCAAAGATTAGGCTAGGTTAGACTAGAGTCATATATCCTAACCAAACTCATACGAACTAGGGTTAGCTCCTAGGTTGGTCTACAAGGGTCAACACTAGTCAAAGTCAACCTAGTCCAAAAAATTCCAAAATAATTCCTAAAAATTCCCAAAAATTCTAATAAATGCTAATAAATTTAAATTACCCCAAAAATGACAAAAATACCTCTCATACTAGAAATGTGGTAGTGACACTCGTAGCCTCCTTGTGTCACGACCCGCATCGACTGTGAGGGTACGAGAACGTAACAGCGCCCAGCCTACGCCGCAGTGTCGGCGGTAGAACGCTGTTCTAGGTCATGAACTATAACTAGCATAATATGAATACTCTCCATAAGGAGGCCAACACAGAGGTACAACTCAATCACAATCTAAGGTAGAATAGTAGCACGATGAAATAGATAAGAAATCCTCAACTGAGGTACAACATAAATAAATACAAGTCTTATCATCTACCAGTCTCAACATCTAGAATATATAACTCAGAAAATAAAGACAACAGCTAAAACATGGAAACAAATAGTCTAAGCTGTCTATACTAAGCAAGGGTATCATCCTCAGCAGCTGTCTGAACCTCCCCAGGGGTCCAGGTCGCGAGTGTCATCTAGGCAAGCTCCAAAGTAAGGGGTGCAGGGTTCCTCATCATCCTCTGTAAAATTTTCAACAGGTCCAGTCAGGACGGGAGCGAGCACAATACATCTCAACAGTTCATAGCAGGTTAGAAAATATAATCATACAGTAAAGTAAGATATAGATACTGAAGGAATGCAGTATATAAACAGAGATAGAGAACTGTAATAGAAATATCTACTATAAGTAAAGAGCTACCAGTGACTAGTAATTTAGAGCACAAAGTCGACATGTGAACGGCTTGATTGTACATGACTATACTAAAGAGGCGTACATGGCTATTCTACTTTGGAATTGTTCACATGGCTATTTATACTCCCCCGTACCCCCAACTAATACATAAGGATCTAACCAGGTTATGTTATGATTCTATGTAACAGCCCCCGAAGGGTGGTAAGCCTCCGAAAGATAATAAGCCCCAAAAGGGTGATATGCCCCCAAAGGGTGATAAGCCCCCAAAGGGTGATATGCCCCCAAAGGGTGATAAGCCCCCAAAGGGTGATATGCCTCCAAAGGGTGATAAGCCTCCGAAAGGTGATAAGCCCCCAAAGGGTGATATTACCCCAAAGGGTGATAAGCCTCTGAAAGGTGATACATAGTAGTCCCACAAATGGGATAAGGATTCAAAGAAGACTCTATGATCATATGGGTATATGTCACAAGTGATCAAGAATCAAGAAGCATATGATACGCTATGTAAGTGAAACGCACAGAACATAGAGTACTCGATGCTCCCTGAAGGGATAACATCTCGGAGAGGGATCCATATTGTACTAATCCGTGTGACCAACGTGACAGTATCAAGTAAAGTAATTTAATGCAGGAAAATAATTCTAAGCAGGATATGAAATGATCAGAGAATGTACTCGCCTCGTATCTGAATGTCTGAAGTAAATGTACTGTCCCTGAAGGTAACTGCTGCCGAGTCATATCTGGAATAACGGAGGAAGACCTCCGGACAGGTGGAGGTGCACTCCCAAAAGCTGCAGAAGCTCCTATGTGAGCAGAAATAGGGGGTGCTGTGGTCCCCGCGTCCACGATCAGGCGAGGGGTGGTAGGCCTCTCACCAGCGTCTACTGAGCCAGAGCGATGTGATCGTGTCTCAATCACCATCCTGGAGACAGATCAAATAAGGAATCAATACTGAGATAGAATCGATAATTCAAGGGAGGATATTCAAGGAAGCAATCTTCGGCAGGAATTTAGATGGCTGGAATCCAGTTAAGAGTTTTTCCTAATGTGATTGAGTACCTCAAAAAATAATCCTAATCCTACTGTAGGCTGTAGTGACATTCTAATTCGAATACCACTACATAAACTCGACCTGCATGGGCCACCACTAAAACGTGTCACGACCCGCACCCACTGTGAGGGTACGAGAACGTAACAGCGCCCAGCCTACGCCGCAGTGTCGGCGGTAGAACGCTGTTCTAGGTCATGAACTATAACTAGCATAATATGAATACTCTCCATAAGAAGGCCAACACAGAGGTACAACTCAATCACAATCTAAGGTAGAATATAGCACGATAAAATAGATAAAAATCCTCAACTGAGGTACAACAGGAATGAAATACAAGTCTTATCATCTACCAGTCTCAACATCTAGAATATACAACTCAGAAAATAAAGACAACAGCTAAAACATGGAAAGAAATGGTCTAAGCTGTCTACACTAAGCAAGGGTATCATCCTCAGCAGCTGTCTGAACCTCCCCAGGGGTCCAGGTCGCGAGTGTCATCTTGGCAAGCTCCAAAGTAAGGGGTGCAGGGTTCCTCATCATCCTCTATAAAATTTTCAACAGGTTCAGTCAGGACGGAAGCGAGCACAATACATCTCAACAGTTCATAGCAGGTTAGAAAATATAATCATGCAGTAAAGTAAGATATAGATACTGAAGGAATGCTGTATGTAAACAGAGAGAGAGAACTGTAATAGAAATATCTACTATAAGTAAAGAGCTACCAGTGACTAGTGATTTAGAGCACAAAGTCGACATGTGAACGGCTTGATTGTACATGGCTATACTAAAGAGACGTACATGGCTATTCTACTTTGGAATTGTTCACATGGCTATTTATACTCCTCCGTACCCCCAACTAATATACAAGGATCAAACCAGGTTATGTTATGATTCTATGTAACAGCCCCCGAAGGGTGGTAAGCCTTCGAAAGGTGATAAGCCCCCAAAGGGTGATATGTCCCCAAAGGGTGATAAGCCCCCTAAGGGTGATATGCCCCCAAAGGGTGATATGCCCCCAAAGGGTGATAAGCCTCCGAAAGGTGATAAGCCCCCAAAGGGTGATATGCCCCCAAAGGGTGATAAGCCTCCGAAAGGTGATACATAGTAGTCCCATAAATGGGATAAGGATTTAAAGAAGACTCTGTGATCATATGGGTATATGTCACAAGTGATCAAAGAATCAAAAAAGCATATGATACGCTATGTAAGTGAAACGCACAGAACATAGAGTACCCGATGCTCCCTGAAGGGATAACATCTCGGGGAGGGATCCATATTGTACTAATCCGTGTGACCAACGGGACAGTATCAAGTAAAGTAATTTAATGCAGGAAAATAATTCTAAGCAGGATATAAAATGATCAGAGAATGTACTCGCCTCGTATCTGAATGTCTAAAGTAAATGTACTGTCCGATATGAGATACCTGACTCCTAGTTAGAGCAACACAAGTCAAGATGTATACAGGGGATGATAAATATAATCTACAATGCATCTGCATGCTGTCTAGGTCGAACTAGGCCAAAGTCAACTCTTGGTCAACTCTGGTCAACAACTCTAGTCAAACTAGGTCAACTAGGTAAGACTGACCCAAACAAGTCTAATAAGTCTCACTAGGCCTAACCAAGTCTAGTCTAGCAATCACACACCAATCACAAGTCATACTAGACTACCAACACACAATCATTGGTGTACTCATAC
The DNA here is from genome assembly GCA_029216955.1 of Iris pallida. Lineage (NCBI taxonomy): Eukaryota > Viridiplantae > Streptophyta > Magnoliopsida > Asparagales > Iridaceae > Iris > Iris pallida. The sequence continues at coordinate 1,460,507 of JANAVB010030217.1, read as the reverse complement.
CATACACATAGGCCTTATGCCCTATAGTCCACATCACACACATTTCATATATTATATATATCTATCTATATACACATACATGTATATATCAATAGGAAATCTCTATTTATCATATTAACACATATAGCCACATATATATAGAGAGAGAGGGATAGAGGAAAGCATGTAATGTGTTCAGTGTCAAGCTAGAGTGTGACATGGTGTCATATATGTACATGGTGTATAGGTAAATTAGAGTGTCAAGGGTTAATAGAGGGTTAAAGGTAATGAGTATGTATGTTTCAACATATATATAAGTGTGTGTCTCAAAGTGAAGTGAAGTGTCATGAGTGAGTGTGTGAGAGGATGATAAAAACAGGGTAGCAGGTTAAGGGAATGTTTTGGGACTGGTAGGGGGATGTTTTTGTGGGTATTTTAGGACAGGTTTGGGCTGCACTAAAGGCAGGTTTAGGGAGGCTAATATATGTATGTTTGGGACTGAAATGTAGGGGTGTTTGGAGGTAGGTTTAGGACAGCAAAAGAGACTGTAAGGACTGGAATTGGGGTGCAAATGGCATGGTGTATAACAGAAAAAAAAGAATCAATGTATATGTGCACTTGTGTCAAGTGTCCAGAATTTCTCAGGTTTTTGTAAACCTGGTAAATCCCAGTATCATCAGGAATATCATGACAATTTTAACAGTTCAAAGTGTGAATTATTTACTAGGTTTTAACAGGAGTATGGGGAAAACCTGTTCTCAGATTTTATGTGAGAATTGTGTGTGTGTGTGTGCTATAGCAAAACAGTGCACAAAACTGTTTTCAGTTTACAGTGTCACTGTGTCGAGCTATATGAGAACACATTGTTCAATTAACAATTCTCAGGAAATCAGTGAAAAGGGAAATCTCAGATTTCAATAGTGAGTCACAAAAATATTGTGTTAGCAGTATTTGTTCTTAGAAATTTGATTCTCAGGTTTAATGAAAACTGAAATTGATTGTGAACCCATTAGACTTCCTAGTAAACCATAACTAAGTGACAGCCCTCAATAGCATCAGGCTTTGCATAATCTCAGGTTTAAAGAACAAAGGTTTGAGTTCTAAATAGCATGAACATTCAGGAAAAAATAGGATTTCAGTACAGGAATTGAAGACAGGGATGTAATCTCATGTTATCAAAACAAATTCCAGATTTTCGAATACCAAAACAAATCAGCTTTTGGGTTAATAACAGGAAATTGGGTTCAGTTATTTAGAACTACATAAAACAGTCCAACACAAAACCCAAGTGAATTCCCAGATTTTACTTAGACAGTTAACATAAATTCTCTTCAACAGTAAATGAATCAACAAGCCTTAGTGATTTCCTAACATTCCTAAACATGGTATTAGAAGTTTTAGTAGATTAAAACATCACCTAAACATGTTATTAATCAGTTAAACAAAATCTAACAGGAATCAACACAGTGAACAAAAGGAATAGAAACACATTCAGTTAGAAGAAAAAGAAGAAATCAACTCATGTGACCATTGTTCAACATTTGTGTATATATACCTCTATAAATTCAAATCCTAAGCCAACCAATTCAGTTCAACTGGAAAACTCATAAATCTTAGTTTTTCATAGAACCAAGTATCAGTGATGACACCATCCTCCCTGTAAATCGAACCCATTCAATATCATCCTTTACAAGAAGTATTTCTACAATCTAAACATGTATTCTAATGTACAGACATTAACCATAACATTATACATGATATTAACCATTAAGGCAATTCGAATTTAGGAAGAACAATAGTGAACACAACACTGATACATTTCAGTATCAGAAAAGAATGGGGAATTTCCCATTCTACAATAAAAACAACACTAACCCATACAATTTTGGTTGGTAAATACTGATACATGTGAGAGAGTGTTGGGAGTGTGTCCCAGTGTCCACGAATTGGACACAACGTGTCCAACCCGAGCAAAACAAAAACTGAAACAGAACACACATAGGCGTCGTTCACGTGTTCACTGAGGTCGTGGATACGACACACGACTCCTTATGACACGTGGTTATGCACACGCGTAGCCCACGTGTAGGGCCACATAGTAGACCCACCACGATGTGTCCACGACGTGTCCAGAGTGGACACGAACACGTGTTTGTGCCCGTGTCTGTGCGTGTATACAGCTGCCTGCGCGTGACAGGGTGTGTCAGTGCGGGCTCGATTGCTCTCTGGACACTCGACCAGATGTCCCCAAACTTTGGGGACATACTGTCAATGGTAGCCCCCAGGTTTGTGTCAAATTTCAGGTGTCCAAGTGTCCTACAAGTGGAGAACTAAGGGTCGAGTAGCATGGCACTGCCCTAAGGCTGCTGCGGGCGTGTTCGTGTCTGTTTTGGACACGGACACGACTCGAAAACCAACTCAGTCCTGGAGGAAATTAGTAAACACATCAAAACCAACAATCTCAATTAGAAAGATTTCGAAAATAACATAAAATCATTCATTGTGGCATTTCAACAAACACATGCACGTATACATTGACACGTGTCCGATACGGACACGATTCGACACCAACCAATACCTACGGCTAGGGGACCCTTAGGGCTTCCTATTCATGCAAAGAAATCGAAAATCTATGGAAGGAATAGGAAGTTACCTATATGTTCAATTTCCAATAAAAAGCTCCAAAAAGGTGGGTTTCTCCTTGTTAGCCAAACTCTCCAAATTGCCCCAAGCCTAAGAATACTCTCCATGAACAGCAAGAGGAAGACAATTAGAATCTAATGCAAGTGGTTTGAGCCAAAAAGGAGTTAAAATGGGAAAGTTATGGATTGGGGAAGATGACTATACCTCTTTCTTCAAAGCTTGAGAGAAAAATAATAAAAGAGGCAAGAACAAATGGAAGAGCCATTAAATAGGGTGTGGAACCCTAGGTTGGCTGCCATGGGCTGATTTGGGTGAGGGTTTGGGTACATGGTGTGGGCCTATGGGCTTTAAGGCTAGTTATTGATTTAAGGTTTAGTCACAAGTCGTGGCTTATGACTTAAATCTAACTTAAGTCAAATAACCATACCATGGGTCAACTCTAGTCTAACTAGGGTTACATGACCTAACCAAGTCCAACACAACTAGGGTTAGCTTCTAGGCTAGCCAACCAAGGTCATTGCTAGTCAAAGTCAACCTAGTCAACCCTCATTCAAACAATTCCAAAATAAATTCTAAAAATTCCCATAAATTCAAATAAATTATAATAAATCCAAATAATCCTAAAAATGTCAAAAATACCCTAATCACATGGCTAGGCTCTAGGGTAGGCAGTCTCTACTGTTCACTAGCAAAACACCAAAAATCACAAGTCATGAATTTAAATAGTTTAAAAATAATTAAAAATCACTAAAATTCAAAATATGAATAAATATAATTAAATAATCATTATAATTACAAAATTTCAAAATTACCCTCTTCTAGAAAACTGGGTGTTACACCTTGGGATCTTCAGGGAGTATGTCATGGACCACGAAGTCGATGAAAGGAGCTCTCCAATCTTCATTGATAACATTGACTTCAGTAAGATTACTGAACTCAATATTACGATTGTTTTTGACACAGAATAATTCCCGATTAGAGTTGACCACCACCTGTTATCTTTTGATAGGGATGGCTAGGACTGCTGCAAGATTGGCCAAAGCATCTGCCTCAGTATTGCAAGCTCGGCGTACATATTCGATAAAAAAGGCTTTGAATGATGTAGCCATGTTGATTGCCGCTTCATAGTAAGGCACTAGGTCTTGATGGCAAACTTCATAAGTCCCTCTAACCTGGTTAACAACCAGCTTGGAGTCACCATAAACTTCAAGATACTCGACGTCAATTTGCTTGGCTAACTGAAGGCCGATGAGTAGAGCATTGTACTCTACCACGTTGTTGGAGCAAGGCTCATCTAGGGAGTATGCTCTTTGAATAGCTAACCCGTCTAGAGAAACAAGGACAACTCCAACTCCTGCGATAATGGCACCATTGGGTCCAATCCTGGATGCACCATCAAAGAATAGACGCCAAGTAGGAAATTCTTCGGAGATTGTATTAGACTCCAGAGTCTTGTCTGGAATTTCATCGTAGAGTTTGGACGTCTCTGGAACAGGATGAGCTGCTAAGAAATCCGCCAATGCTTGACCTTTGACAGACTTTTGAGGAACATATACCACGTCATATTGGGCCAGCAGAATGGCCCATGTAGCCAGCCGAGAATTGAGTGTGCTAGGCTTCTTCATCAGTACCCGAAGAGGATTAACTCGGGATATGACATGAATAGTTTAGCCAATGATGTAATATCGAATCTTCTGAACAGCAAACATAAGAGCTAGGCATTCTTTTTCGACCGGACTATAACGGTGTTCAGCACCAATTATAGTACGACTAAGATAGTAGATGGCTTGTTCGTGGCCTTCTTTGTTCTTTTGGGCAAGCAAAGCACCCAATGAATGGTCCATAGCACGGACATACATTAAGAATAGTATGTCAGAGATTGGTGGTACCAAGACTGGTGGGTTCATGAGATACCGCTTGATGTTGTAAAATGCTCGTTGACATTCTTCGATCCAAACGAAAGATACACCATTCTTCATGAGTTAAGTGAATGGTCTGCAGCGTCCAGACAGATTTGAAATGAACCTCCTGATGTACGCAAGTCGACCTTGGAATCCTCGTAGCTCTTTTAGGTTGCGTGGAGGACGCATCCCTTGAATGGCTTTGATCTTCTCGGGATCCTACGTGTATACCCTTAGAGGTAACGACGAAGTCGAGAAATTTGCCACTAGAGACACCCAAGAATGACTTGGTGGGATTCATTTTGAGTTGATGTTGGCGCATGAGATTGAAGATAGTTCTCAAGTCTTGGATGTGATCTTCCTTTAGACGACTTTTGACAGCAATATCGTCGACGTAGCATTCGACAGTCTTGCGCAGATGATCTCGAAAGATGGTACTCATGGCTCGTTGGTAAGTTGCACCAGCGTTCTTGAGACCAAATGGCATAACAGTATAGCAATAGACTCCGCGAGGAGTACGGAAAGAAGTATGTATTTCGTCTTCAGGATTCATCCGAATCTGATTGTATTCGGAGAATCCATCCATGAAAGATATTATTTTGAACCCACAGGTATTGTAAATCATGACGTCTGTGATAGGGAGAGGAAATTCATCTTTTGGACATGCTTCATTAATATCCCGAGAGTCGATGCAGACTCAAACTTTTCCGATTTTCTTTAGAACTGGGACAACATTAGCTACCCAATCAGGATGCTATTCTTCTCGAATAAAGCCATAAGCGATGAGCTTCTTGACTTCATCATCGATCGCATCTATCATTTCTGGCTTGAAATGCCGTTGTTGCTGTTTGACCGGTTTTGCATTCGGTAGGATATTCAATTTGTGAGTAGCAACTTTAGGATCAAAACCTGGCATGTCTTCATAGCTCCAGGCAAAGACATCAATGTATTCTTTAATCAGAAGAATTAATTCTTGTTTATCTGCTTCTGGAAGGTTCTTACTGATGAATATTGGACGAGGTGATCCGCTCTCTCCTACGTCAACTTGAACTAATTGATCTTCAGTAGGCGGTTCCCTTTGTTCGAATCGGAGTTCCCATTGGGTATCCATTCGTTGAGCCCCAGGATCTGTTTCAGAACTTTCTTCAATATCCTCATCATAGCCTTCTGGAAATTCGACGAAGACCGTGTTAGAAGATAAAGTCAGCCGATGGACTTGACCGATGCTGGTGTCAGAATCCCATGATATGGAATCAGAAGAGTTAGAACGCTCCTCACTATCGGATTCAGAGCCTGCTGGGGATAATAATGGAGGTGAAGCATATCCGAGACCTCTTTTGGTCCTGCTGTAGTACATCTTTGTCTTTCCTTTCGGCACAGCCGTACGGATAGAAGTTTTTCTACCCTTACCGTAGTTGAGGCCACTTTTGAAATTATAACCCATCTTTTGGATGATGTCTTTTGATTGTTAACTGTAACGACGGAGTTAAAGATGCCCCGTGTCGTTACTTTTGCTATCATCCGTGTAGCTGAATTGTTGTTCCGGTCCTTTACTAAAAAGTATTGGACTCTCGTCTTTCTTACGAGCGGGAACAATACGATATGAATCTTTTGGGTGTTCAAATGAAACTTCTATTTGAAGAGACTGTACAACTCCCATTGTAAATGACTGAAAGCTATCTAATATATCCAAATAGCACTTAGCATGATAAATGACATCAGTATACTGGAAAGTAGATGCTTTTTCATTGATTTGTACATTTGTATTTACAGCAGGACCTTTAGCCTTAGCAGGCTTGGTCAGATTGATTACAAGAGGGGGAGAAGAAGAACGTGGAGGAAGCTTGTTACGACGAAGGTCAATAATAAGCGGCTCAAAGGAGGTGAGCTTCCTTTTTTTTCCTTGTTATGAGATAAATCAATAACAAGTGGCTCAGAAGAGGTGAGCTGCCTTTTTTCCTTGTTACGACGGAGGTCAATAATAAGCGGCTCAGAAGAGGTGAGCTCCCTTTGATCATGATGATCATCAGTAGATTGTTTCTGGACTGGCAAGTGAATAGCCAGTGGTTTGGAAGACTGAGGACGAGAAACACGCCCTTTGACAGGAATGATGAGGGTGTCATTAGGCACTGTTTCTTGTCCTTCTTCAGTGTCCAAAGACAGGACAACCTTCATGAATTTATCCTTGTACATACGAGCATCGTTGCAATAAGCTTCGACGCCTTTGAAAGGATAGAGATCAGCAACCTCCTTTTGCACCTCTCTATTGTCATCAACATATTTAAAATATTGATGGAGAGTCGAAGGGACAATGTTATGCTCGTGAAAAAAATGGTCTTCCCAGCAAAGCATTGTAGGAACAACCATGGTTGTCGATGATGTAGAAGGTCACCTTTGTACGAAGATTGCCTATTTGGAGTTTTAGGCGAATCTTGCCCAGAGGCTCACTCCTTTCCTGATTGAACCTAAGGATAGTGGTGATTGTACTGGAGAGACTATGCACTGGGATCTTCAATGCATCCAACATTGTCTTCGGCATGATACAGAGAGCAGACCCTAGATCTATCAGAATACGATCGACTTTCATCGAGTCGATATATCCTGTATAGTAGAGAGGACGGTCGTGCCTGTTGTCTTCCATCAGCATGTCATCTTGTGTGAAAGTTATGTTTGGAATTAACTCCAACACGCTATGACAATGGAGGCAAGAGACTGGCTCTGCTTTTGGCTTCTTCAGAAGGGCTAAACAGGTTTCATCCTGCATAGGAGCCTCGCTCAGAGTTTTTCGAGTCTTTTTAGAGAGGCGTAAGAGCTCGAAGATGGACCGCCGGGCCGGTGTATTGGCTAGTTGAGCCAGGATGTCAAAATTATAAGGCTTTTCAAGTCCGAAAGGAGATGACTTCTTTAAAGGTTTGTCGAAGCGGACTTGTTGTTTGCCTTTGTCAGCTACCGTCGGCTTGGGAGGAGTAGACTCTACAACTGGTGAAGATGCAGTAGGAATATCCTCAGTGGAAGCAGGTTGTACTGGTGTAGGCTCAGAAGAAGAAGCAGGATTTTCTTGAGCTTCAGAGTAATTCTTTAGATAGGCTTTCCCTGATCTAGTGCCTAACAAGATTTCCTCGTCAACTATGGGGTCAAAAGACACCATATTGCAAATCTTTGTTTTGCCCTTAGAGCGGTCTTTCCTCTTGGAGGAAGGAGGAAGTTCAAACTCTGAAGTAAGATTAGGATGGATCCACATAATCTCGCCATTGTCAAGAGACAAGGGGACGAGACCTTCACTTCGTGGAGGAGGGAGATTCTCGATCTCGAGAGTAGCTTTGGGGATAGAAATGACACCATGCTGCACCATCTGGGGTGGGAAGTCACCAAATTGAACTGAAACCATATTTGCGGTAACGGTCTTCTCATCTTGCAGTGACAACACCAACATTGATCAGCTCCTGAATTTTGCTTTTGAGCACATAACATGCTCGAGTAGGATGCCCAATAAATCTGTTGTAGACACAATACTTGGGATGATCAGTCTTACCGACTTTATCAGGTTTCTTTGGATCTGGAAGTTGGATTTTATTGCTTTTGATCAAGCAATCAAAGATGCTAGCAGTGTCATTCTCGTCAAAGGAATATTCTACTTTAGGATGAGGTTCCCTTGGTGGAGGTACAGAAGGAGTGGAAGTAGACGTAGGTGGAGCTACGTTGACTGCCAGGGATTCTTTGTTCTTGTTCAAATTGATATTCAAAGTTTTTTTTCCTTTGCGGTTGTTCTGGCGATTGCCACCACCATATGTTTGATGTTCATCCCGGTCGGGGTTAGACATTTGTACCCCTAGCTGCTTAAATTTATCAGTGCTAACTTCAGCTGCTTTAGCGATGACAATGAAGGATGGCCAATCTTGGAATTGAGTAGACCTTGTCCACATGCTGATGATAGGCAACAAATTTGCCTTGCAGGTGTCTATGGTGACAGCAGTCGGGGTTCCAGGAGGCATTTTCAAAGCTTCCCGGCGGAACCTTTCAATAAAACTCTCAGCAGTTTCATTATGCCTTTGTTTAATTTTATTGAGGGCTGACATGGTCATGTCATTGATCTCCTCATAGAATCGTTCCAGGAAGATTTGCTTTAGGCCAGAGAAGGAGGTGATACAACCATCGGGCAAGCTTCTGTACCAATCGTATACTACGCCGGCTAAACAGCCGACGAATACTCTGGTAAGAAGAGCATCATTTGGTTGAAGTTGAACCGTCATAACCTCAAAATGGTTAATGAACTGACTGGGAGAAGTGCTGCCATCAAACAGCAAAATTGTTGGGATCTTGTACTTCGGAGGAAATGGAACTTCATTCCATTCAACTGGGTAAGGTTGCTTGATCCCCAACCTCTGCAAGTTGTCCTTCTCCTTGAAAGCTTCGAATTGAGTTCGCAGAAGCTTAACAGCTTCATTGGCATCTTCCACTGATATAGAAGGAGCAGGCTGAACCACGGTGTTAGAGAGAAGAACAGCATGATAAGCACTACCCCCAGCACCTGACTGACTAGGTGTAGGTTGGATTTGTACAGGAGGTACTGGAGGAGATGCTACCCCCAGCCCTACATTGACAGGCACCGACGATGCTATAATTTCAGGATTTACAGGAGGTATGGTGGTGGCACTGTATCCTGGGCCACAATGATAGTATGCATACTTACGACCATCTCAGCCATGGTCTTCAGCTTGTCTTCTAGTACAGCTATCCGTTGTTCTTGACTAGCTGAACTGGAAGCATCTGGGTCTTCATTGACAACATAAGCTGTCACTTTCCTGGGTACAGTGGAGGACACTATTTGTTCTGAGCTTTCACTGTATGCATCATAGTCGGAGAAGGAATCATCTCCTGAGGGAGAAGGAAGAAGACGTTCGAAAGAATCTTGAAGATTCTTTTGACCGATCGTGTCTCGGCTTCGGGATCTGGTATGTTGGAATACTCCTTCAGAAGATTCCTGGAGTAGATCCAAATACTGCTGACTTGGCTTGCGAGGCTTGTCGTGCTTGGAGCACTTCCTACCCCTAGTGTCTCTGGAAGTCATGTGGACGGAAGCGTACAAAACCTCGTCTTCATCTTCCGACATAGGTTCAGAGTTAGAAAAGTTCAGACGATCGAAGAAAGATCGTCTTGTTATTTGACAACAACACTTGATGACCACTTTATGATTGCAATGGTGTCCAAGTGGTTGTACTGGGGATGTTGAGATATTATCCCGTTTTTGCTTGAGATGTTCTCGGAGATCAGGAACAGCAACGGGACGAGCAAAAGTTCGAGGGACATGTTCTTTGACAATATTCGGAATATGGTTCCGAATCTTCAAATATTTTGTCCCTTGAGTATACAGGGAAGTGCTCATTTCATTGGCATAGGTGTCTGGATTTTTGATCCTGGAAGTTTGCTTCTGATGATGGTTGGTCTTCGGTATTGGCTGTTTGCATTTCACCGAAGTTGGCCTGTTGAGATACGTTCTTAGATCAGCAAACTCACCCCCAGGGGTTTCTGTCTGAGACACCAACAATTTTCTCTATCATGAACGGAAGATCTGAAGAGTTGGGAGATCTTGGAACTCTGCTACCGGAGTAGGCAGAATACCTCTCTGATCAGTACACTTCCCTTTGGCAAGGAGAGAAGAAGAATCCTTATGAGAAAGGGTTCTTGTACTGACTGGTGCCGGAGCACATTCAGATTGATCTTCAACGATAAAAACCGAGGAAGATTGAGAAAAGACCAAAGGGCCTTTTCTTTTGTTTTGGAAAGAAGGGTTAGCTAAAGAGCGTTTCCCTCTGTTGTCTTCCAAGTCATGGGACGAGGAAGTTCGAAAAAAGACCAAAGGACCTTTTTCTTTGTTCTGGAGAGGAGAAGGAATAGCCAAAAGACTACCCCCAGTGGATTGCATAGGAGCAACAGGGTGTTGGAGAGGAGCAGAGCTTTTCCCCTTGCTGTGAGTAGAGGAGAGATTAGCCAAAGGGCTGTCTCTCTTGGATTGCGCAGACACAATTTGTGCATGGGTTGATGGCGCACTGGCAGAATGCGCAGGAGAAGTTCTGGCAGAATGTCTTATGGCCTTAGTCACCGTGGTTTGCGCAGTAAGAGCCTTATTGCCAGAGTGCTTGAGTTGCGCTCTGGTTGCTGGAGTAGTGGACTGCACAGGCAGAGTAGCCGCCAACTGCGCCAGAGGAACAGGAGTCTTGCACTTTGACAGAGCAGTGTATGATGTAGTTTGTGCACTGGCAACAACATATTACGCAGGAGTGGCAGAGGCAGATTGTACAACAACAGAAACAACAAATTGTGCAACAGTCTTAGCAACAGAGACCTTAGACTGCGCAGCAATCTTGGTGGCAGAATCAACAGACTGTGCAGCAGTCTTTGGGATCCACACTGGGCGCACTTTGCTTGTGGCAGAAGTTGTCGCAGTGCGAGGAGTGGTCCTGGAGTTGATCATGGCTTCGTAGGCCGTCTGGTTGACCTTTACAACCAGCGTCTTCTGCGTCTTTCCGATAGACGCAACGTCACATTGAGTTGTCACTTCCTCGTCGGAGGAGAAAGTCGTCCCCAGCAGAGTCACCATTTTATTTGCAAAAATAAAAGTTGATTTTTATTTCAACAAACTTTGTAAAAGAATATTACAAGAATTCTGGAAAAGTACAACTATAGGAATCCAATCTAGAAGACGATTGCTTTATCCCTTGGACGATGTGAACTTTGTAGACGGTAGCCTCTGAATTTGAAGGCGATAACCTCGGAAGAATGCAGCAGCACTTGGGCAAGAACTCCTAAACTCTCTGATATTTCTGAACTTTTATGTCTGATCCCCTGGAATGAAGACTTGAAACTCTATTTATAGAGTTCTGGAAAGAACTAACTTTTAGTTATTCTGAATGGCGTAAGTTGGATTGTGTATGCACTGGATTGCGCAACATTAGACTGTGCAGGCAGTGGTCTGATCGTGGGCCAACTGTCTTGGACACATGGCATCATTTGATTGAAATACGCATGATCGTGTACAGACGGTTGCCACGTAGTGAGCAATTGATGGCATGAATGCCACATGTATATTTGTCAGTTGTCATGATGAAGTGCGCCACATAAATAGCGCGGACTTCGGATTACGCTGGGCTGGATTGTGCTGCATGTACAGCTGTCCTCGAGCGCTGTGCGACGCAATAAACGAACAGTCTCCTCGTTCTTTGTGCTGTCAGTTGTCAGAAGATTTGATTGTGTCAGGTAACGATGACATGGCCACGTTAGCTTGCGTACTTGAAAGTCTACGCAGTCCACTCTGCGCAATCTGGATGATGCGTAATCTGACTTCTGCGCAATTCATTTGAAAGATGTATTTCTTGATTTTCATGACTTTGTTGATGGGTACAACTTGATTTTTTTAGGACCTACATATATATATATATATATATATATATATATATATATATATATATATATATATATATATATATATATATATATATATATATAGCTATAAATTCTACGTCTAATCCTATAATATGCATATAGGTTATGACTGAAATCATGAAATCTAAGACATTAGCCAACTGAATAGACCAGGACACTCAGTCATGGCCACCTAATATAATCTCTAAAGTTCACATTATCAACCCCAGAACTAGGCCATCTCATGATGTAGCATACTTGAGTAGGCCCCAACACACACTCACACAAACAAGCCTACAACTTCTACGACCAAAGTCAAAGATTGATACTCTAAATCCTCACCTCTGCACACTCTAACCCAGAGCCAAAGCACCTTCTTCCTACAGCCCAAACCTGTACAGGCAGAGCATTTCCTTGCTGCTGCAGACTGCTCTGCAGGGCAAGCAAGGCCAAGCCCTGACACTCCTCACTCACTACCAAAATTTATCGATTTAGCGACGGCCCTATCCGTCGCTAAACCGACGGTAATTACGAATAGCGACCGATGATCGACGAATTTTGGCCGAAAACATCCGTCGACAATCAGCTCGTCGCTAATAACGGTCCGTCGCTAAGTTGTCGTCAAACGACGGAATAGCGACGGATTGTCGACGTCACAATACGAAGCATTAGCGACGCATTTTCGACGGACTGTCGTCCATTCCAACTATTAAGTACTGAACTGTGCAGACAATAGCGACATAAAATTCCGTCGGTAACCCGTCGTAACAGCGTATCATTCCGTCGCTAAGCCGTCGACACCTTCGATAACAAAGGACAGATTAGCAACGTTTTTCTGACGAAAAATTCGTCGATCGGCTTCTGGAAATTCATGTCATTTCCAGCAACATGGCGACGGATAAGTCGTCGCTATTCCGTCGATATATATCGACGGAATATGGACGGATTAACCGTCGATCTTCTTCTAGAAATTCTTGGTATTTCCAGAACAAGGGCGACGGATAGGTCGTCGCTATTCCGTCGAACAATATACCATACTGACGGATAATTTGTTGACCATCCGTCGCTACCTGGAAACATTTTCAAATCTCCAGTTACCGACGGAATAGCCGTCGAAATGTAGTCGGAAACTGGTAGTAACCGTCGCAAAACGGTCACAAGTCCGTCGCTAACTGAGAATATTTTGAAAAAAAAATTACAGCGCTTTCCCTTTTCGTAAAAATTTGCATAAACCAAACCAATATATAATGCACACCAATTATCCAACAATCACATAGACCAAATATATTATGCACACCAATTATCCAAGAATCACATAGACCAAATATGCACATACGAATTTAATGCACACCAATTATCCAAGAATCATATAGACTAAACCAAATTAATATAAAATAGACATCAATTATCCGGAAGAGTAACCTAATATCCATCGTTATAATCCGATCATAGCACAAATATTCCAAATTTTTCACAAATATTCCAAAACACATAGGAAAGAGTTGGCCAGTTACAGTAACCTAATATCCATCGTTATAATCCGATCATAGCACAAATATTCCAAAATTTTCACAAATATTCTAAAACACATAGGAAAATCGACTTTGGCCTCAACAAAGACCAGAAGTCAGACGATGAATCCTCACAGCCAGGGATGATAGTTGCGTTGAGGCATGTACTATTCTATCAGCCACTTTGCATACGAAGGCTCAATCTGGTTGAGGTCTTCTGTAGGGACAGGACGGTCGGTCCCGATGCTACTACTCTCTGACGGTGGCTCCTCCTTAGCTTCAAGCTTAGGAGCAATCTCTTCCCTGATGGTCATCGGTTCTTTCTTGACCTCGACCTTTGGTAACACCTTCTCCTTAACAGTCACCGGCTCTTGTTTGACGACGGAGACTTCCTCCGTGTCGACCTCCAAGGGTTTTCTGCCTCGACCCCTTCCTCGACTAGCAGCACCACATCGACGAGTCCTAGGAGCCATCTTTCTAACAACAGAAATTTTCATATAGGGTAAAGAAATTTACTCAAGTTATAAAAGTTGTGACGTTGGTTTTTTGCGTTCATCATCATTAGAGGGAGCAGCACTGGAAAAGTTGTGACGTTGGTAGCATGAGAGAGTAAAAATCTGTATCACAAGACTAACAGAATTACTATATAATCATGTACTCACCAATAACCGGATGTAACTGGAGTCGTTGGGCCTATCGTGCAGTAATTTGTGGATCCGCTGGTATAGGCCAGATGTACTTAGTATCTAGTGTATCAGATTAGTATCGGTCTATCGGTTTGGTATAGGACGTATCATATTGTATTGGCCTTAAAAAATTGGTATCGTCCTATATTCGATATGTACATGTATCGGCCGAATAGCTAGGATTCATATTGGCCTTATCGATTTGGTATCGGTCATATCCGATAGGTATCGGCCGTGTTGGATTAGTATAGACTATTTCGGATTAGTATCGTAGAAGGTTTAGTAACAACTGTACTTGGATTTCTCTCTTCTCGAGCTAGAATACCATTGCAAGAGAATCACCAGATCGTGATTGGCCAGTTACAGTAACATACATACTTCATTTTCCATCAGAAAAAACGAGATTGAAAAGGAAGTATGTATGTTCTGTAACTGGCCATCTACGCTCTCGTGACTCTCTTGCAATGGTAATCTAGCTCTAGAAGAGAGAAATCCAAGTACAGTTGTTACTAAACCTTCCACGATACTAATCCGAAATGGTATATAATAATCCAACACGGCCGATACCTATCGGATATGACCGATACCAAATCGATAAGGCCAATATGAATCCTAGCTATACGGCCGATACATATCGGATAGGACGATACCAATTCGCTAAGACCAATACCAACCGATACGGCCCATACCAAACTGATAGATCGATACTAATCCGATACGGTCAATACTTATAAGTACCTACGGTCCAGGAGGTTGATCCGCTAGTACATTCATGTACGATCAACGAAGTAACGATCCATTTCAATTTGGATGTGAAAATCTGTATCGTAAGACAAACTAAACATAATCAGTTCTATTTCACATGCTTAATTGCCAAGTATGGGAACGAATGGCTCAGAACACAACCCAAAATTCATTCTAGCATACATTAGTGTGAATCATCTACGTTCTGTACATATAGTATAGTATATGTTCTTATCGTATCTAGTATCTGAAGGATGTAACAGAATCTTGACCCTAGGATGCGTTGACATGCTCTACGAAAGCGTCCAGAATCTAGACACTAAGTATCTGGAGACCGAAGCTTGCAAGAAGATGCTGCTCGAGCCTAGAAGTGAAGCAGAAAGGCTACGTGAGGGTTTAAAACTCAATGTCGATGATTTAAAACCTCGACGAATTTACAGGTGCCCCACATTTGAGTGCTACACCAAGACTCACCGTGATGAGGTTAGTGATTTATTTAACCTAATGTAGTAATCTTGTAATTTAAAGTTGGAAGAACATGCAAGTAGCCTTATAGTTTCTGCCTCGCCAGTCGAATGGCTTAATTGCCAAGTATCGGAACGAATGGCTCAGAACACAACCCGAGATTCATTCTAGCATACATTAGTGAGTTCATCTTGATTCTATTACGTCCTTCAGATACTAGATACGATAAGAACATAGATGATTCACACTAATGTATGCTAGAATGAATCTTGGCTTGTGTTCTGAGCCATCCGTTCTGATCAAGCATCTTCCTTCTCCTCTCCTCCACCATGGCTCTGAACCAATCTGCTCCTCCCTCTACTTCCCTTCTTTTTATTTGACTCTCTCAGCCACATATGACATCCAGCTCAAGTGTAGAGTCGGGGGAGATGAAGTGGGCAGAAAGAGGAGGGGGAAGCAGCACAGCCGGCGACATGACCCGAAGGAAGTACAGAGGTTTTCTTCAACAGACGTTGGAGAACTATAAGGATATATCTTTTCACAACATATCACCTTGTCAAAGACCCTTAATGTGACAACCATGTTACCGCGGTGTCGGAAGACTAACATGTCATAATTTTCTAAGCCGTGTGTTTTGACATAATCCTCCAAACTCTTTCCTGCTATGTAATAATGCAAGATTACTACATAGGAGGAAAGAGTTGGAAAGATTATGTCAAAACACACGGCTTAAAAACTTATGATATGTTAGTCTTCCGACACCACGGTAACATGATATTCACATGAAGGGTCTTTGACAAGATGACATATTATGAAAAGATATATCCTTATGGTTCTCCTACGGCTGTTGAAGAAAACCTCTGTACTTCCTCCGGGTCATGCCGTCGGCTGTGCTGTTTCTCCCTCCTCTTCCTGTCCACTTCTTCTTCCCCGACTCTACACTTGAGCTGGATCTCATATGTGGCTGAGAGAGTCAAATAAAAAGAAGAGAAGTAGAGGGAGGAGCAGATTTGTTCAGAGCCATGGTGGTGGAGAGGAGAAGGAAGATGCTTGATCAGAACGGATGGCTCAGAACACAAGCCAAGATTCATTCTAGCATACATTAGTGTGAATCATCTATGTTCTGTACATATGGTGTAGTATATGTTCTTATCGTATCTAGTATCTGAAGAACGTAGCAGAATCAAGATGAACTCACTAATGTAATACTAAGACATCATCAACTACTATATAAGATATAGTGATAGGTTGTCGTATCATCATTGCCGAGGGATGAGGGTCGGAGGACAGTCAACTTTATCTAAGGCTACTTGCATAGTTTCTGCCTCGCCAGTCGAATGGCTGCAGGGACTATGTCCTGATCACCATGTCGTAGTCCAATACAATCCAGAGATTGACACAGTTCTAGTTCATATATGTAGTCCAATACAAATAGTCTAATACAAAAACAACTCAATACAAATAGTCCAATACAAATAAGTACTAATAGCTAATGAGAACCACGCTGCTCACGCAAACGCTCAGTGATACGATCACGCAACCACCTCGAAAAAGCGAGATTTTTGGCGTGAGGAGAGATGTCGTCCCTTGCAAGGACTGCTTGAAGAGAACTCCCGGTCTCACTAGCTACCGGTGCTGGATGAATAGAACTTCCGGTCTCACTAGCAACCGGTGCCACTTCCTCCTTAACTGTAGGAGGAGCCACCTCAGCATTCACTGTTTTCCTCAAACGACGTGCCGCTCCTCGGGTCATGGGTGCCATCTGGTAAGATCGATAGTCACAAATAATATAATTGTAACATAAGCAAGCTAACTAAAGGAACCATCATATAATTTGAGTACATTTTTGAAAGCCGATAAAGTATAAAAAATTTGATTTTTTGCCAAGTGTGAGAACAGATGGCTCAGAACACAACCCAAGATTCATTCAAGCATACATTAGTGTGAATCATCTATGTTCTGTACATATGGTGTAGTATATTTTCTTATCGTATCTAGTATCTGAAGAATGTAACAGAATCAAGATGAACTCACATAATGTAATACTAAGACATCATCTACTACTATATAAGATATAGTGATAGGTTGTCGTATCATCATTGTCGAGGGATGAGGGTCGGAAGACAGTCAACTTTATCTACGGCTACATAGTTTCTGCCTCGCCAGTCGAATGGCTGCAGGGACTATGTCCTGATCACCATGTCGTACCGTAGATTAATACAAATTGAGCTGGAACTGGAGCCAAAATACAGTACTACTTCACCATGTCGTACCATTAATTACTATGTGTTTTAAGTGTAAGAACGGATGGCTCAGAACACAACCCAAAATTCATTCTAGCATACATTAGTGTGAATCATCTATATTCTGTATACATATCGTGTAATATATGTTCTTATCGTATCTAGTATCTGAAGGATATAACAGAATCAAGATGAACTCACTTAATGTAATACTAAGACATCATCTACTACTATATAAGATATAGTGATAGGTTGTCGTATCATCATTGCCGAGGGATGAGGGTCGGAAGACAGTCAACTTTATCTACGGCTACATAGTTTCTGCCTCGCCAGTCGAATGGCTGCAGGGACTATGTCCTGATCACCATGTCGTACCGTAGATTAATGCAAATGGAGCTGGAAATATCCGTCGCTAACCGGTAACTAGTCCGTCGCTAACTGAGATTGTCACATACGCATATGTATATCACAGCTAGATGTATAGATATATACATCTATACAGAAGCACACAACTGATAGAACTCGCACTGTCCTTGAGACAGTGAACATATATACACCATGAATCCAAACCCCATATTCATATTTACTAATCTAAACATCACCAAACTAATGGAACACCTAATATGGATAACACATTATTTAGCCAATATATAAACTCAGATGAATTTGAGAAGCAAAGCCACCCGCCGCCCCCGACCAAAGCCCGCCGCCCCAAGCCCGTCGCCCAGTCCAGTAGTTCGGTTGCATATATATATGAAGAGTGCTTATGGTTGTGCGTCGGTTGCAAATAGCCCCGACGCCCCCGCCCCAAGCCACCCGTCCAGCCCCCGACGCTGCCGCCCCAAGCCCACCGTCCAGCCCCCGACCCAAGCCAGCCGCCCAGCCACCGACGCCCCAAGCCCACCGCCCAGCCCCCGACCCAAGCCAGCCGCCCAGCCCCCGACGCCCCAAGCCCACCGCCCAGCCCCCAACCCCAAGCCCGCCTCCCCGATCCCGACGCCCCCGCCCAAAGCCCACCGACCAGACCCCGCCCCAAGCCATCCGCCCAGCCCCCGACGCCCCAACCCCAAGCCGGCCTCCCAGACCCCGATGCCCCCGCCCCAAGCCCACCGCCCAGACCCCGCCCCAAGTCAGCCGCTCAGCCCTGACGCCGCCGCCCCAAGCCCACCGCCCAGCCCCCGACCCAAGCCAGCCGCCCAGCCACCGACGCCCCAGCCCCAAGCCCGCCTCCCAGACCCCGATGCCCCCGCCCCAAACCCATCGCCCAGCCCCCGACCCAAGCCAGCCGCCCAGCCTCTGACGCCCCCGCCCCAAGCCAGCCACCCAGCCTCCGACGCCGCCGCCCCAAGCCCACCGCCCAGCCCCCGACCCAAGCCAGCCGCCCAGCCCCCGACGCCATAACCCCAAGCCCGCCTCCCAGACCCCGAGAGAGAGAGAGAGAGAGAGAGAGAGAGAGAGCGGGGGTTACCTTCGGGAGAGAGAGAGGAGAGGACGCCGACGCCGACGTCGACACCGACGTCGATCACCGAAGCCGACACCGGCGAGAGAGAGAGAGAGGAGAGAGAGTAAATTTGGGGGAAATATGAAAAGTTCTCCCCGCCGTTTCATATAAAGTCTGGTACGTATATATAGCGACTGAATAGCGACGGAAGAAAACCCGTCGCCACGTAGTCGCCATGTTTGATACGTGCCGACTGAATATCCGTCGCTACGTAGTCGAAGATATGTCCCGCCAATTCTCTACACAATTTCTGCCAAATAATCGACTACTTAGCGACGACTGTAGATCCGTCGCTATAATTCTGACAGTCTAGCGACGGATGTGCGACCTTTCCTCCCCCTAAAATTAAAATAAAAAATGGCAAAGGCGTGTAGTCGGTACTCAGTCGCTGAGCGGCCACGAAGCCGTCGCTAACACCGACGGAAAATTTCCGTCGCTAAATATCCGTCGCTAATTGAGTGTATTTTGGTAGTGACTACATCCTAGCTATCATAAACCAAAAACTCATATAGCAAAGCTAAATATGACTAAGTAACTTAACTTACTAACATCACATACCCTATCTAATAGGTACTAGGATTGAACTTAACTAGTCTATCTAATCATAATGAAATGGCTGATACATTAGAGACTAACCTAGGACACATGAACCTAATCATCTGATACTTAGATCTAGCACTAACACAAGGGGTAGTAGGCCCTGCTACTGTCACTAGCCTCTCACATTCCTCTGATACATGTGTCTATACCACAAACATATACCCTACCCTGGCCTAACACCCATACAGAGATATATTTGCACTCCTACAGTCTACATATTCACAATATATATGGTATGACACAAGGATCCAAGAGGCAATAGATACAAAGGAGAGCAGTGCATGCAATACAGTGTGTCACAGTGGTGTACAGACATGGATGTGCTCTGTGAAGTGTATCAGACAATGTGAGTGAGTGGATGAGTGTGTGTGTGTGACATGGGAACAAAGTGACATGTAAAACAAGTGTCGAGTGAACAATGGGGTGTACAAGTGAGTAATGTAGTATGGCATATGTGTCAAATATGTGCAAGTATCCAAATGTCATGTATCCGTGTCCAGAGAGTGTAATGTGTCAAAACACAGGTGTTCTCAGGAATTCAAAATTCAAGTGACAGTTCAATTTGACAGTTTAGTATCAGGACATTGGGAGAAACCTTAAATTTGAATTCAAGCAACATCTCGAAATCATAATACCACTTCAAACCAACCCCTAACACTAATCCAGGACATAACACTACATCAACATATAAATTATCAGTTAAAAAAATGGATTAACACATTTCGAATTTCTGAATATTAGTTGATAGTTTTTGTATTAGCAATATTGGGGATAAACCCTAAACCTATCATTGAAACCCAAGAAAACATTAAATTAAGTTCGAACAGAGGTGAGTCACTATGCATACGTGTCAGGGGGGTATTCGTGTCCATGCAAATGGACACGAGTGTCCAAGAATCGAATTGAAACAGTGTCTGAAAACAGAAATTCACAGTCCTCGTGCACGCGTGCACACGTGTCTAGCACACGACACAGGCCACGTGGAGACACATGGCCGTGCACACGTGTCTTCCTAGACTAGGGGAACGTGTCCAAGTGTCTGTCCCGTGTCCACGTGAGGCGTGTCGTGCGTATGAGACGCGGATCAGGACACGTCTGTGCGCGTGTGTGCGTGTGTGCAAAAATAGTGCGAGTCAGATTTCTCTTAATCTGTTTGACGAAATTGTACCAAATTTTGTGTGTGTCGTGTCAGTGATTGCTCGCACGTCTCCACAAAATTTTGTGGTGTCTCGTGCCGTTTCGTGTCCTGTGTCGACCCCGAGCAGCAGGACAGCGCACGGTGTCCTCGTGCGTGCGTGTGTGTCCCATTTTAGACACAAAAAGTGTCCAGAAAACAACTCAGTAGGACACGAATGCAATAACAATGTATAAAACAACATTTCCATTAAATCACTTTTCAAAATTATCAAAATAAATCCTATTGAGGCATTCTAACAAACACATACACTTATATATTGACACGTGTCCGATACGGACACCAAACGGACACGATTTCTAACCAAATTCTAGGGACAGCTAGGAAACACCTAGATCTAGCCTAATATGCAAAGAAATCATAATTAAAATGCAATTTGAAGGGTTTTACCTGTAGCTGCAAATGATCAAGAAAAGCCCAAATTGGTTGATTCCCAATGCTAGCCAAATCCTCCAAATTATACTCAAACTAAAATTACTCTCCATGAATATCAAATAGAGGGTGATTAGAATCTATTGCAAAATATTTGGATGAAAAAAGAATTAAAATGGAATTATTAGGAATTTGGGAAGATGGGGATTTACCTTTCCTTCCTAAAAGTTGGTTGAGCACAAAAGTGGCAAGAACAAAGGAATGAGGGTTTAAATAGGGTGGGGATCCCTATGTGGCTGGTCACTTATGGCTAAAATTAGGGTTAGGGTTCAAGTCATCGTCCATGGGCCAAGTTTCATAAGTCATGGAATTAAATCCTTAAGTCATAAGTCATTGCACCTATCATTATTTCTCATATTTCAAACTAGTTCCTAAATGACTAAAATGAAGTTAACTTAAGTTAGATTAGGGTCTCACCAGGCTAACTAAGTCACCATAGCTAGGGTTAGCTTTTAGGTTAGTCTCTTAAGTCACAGCTAGCAAAAAGTCAAAATTAACAATCATCAATGCAATAAATCATAAAATAATTCAAAGAAGCCAAATGACCAAAATACCTTCATGCTCAAAAGTAAAATTAATAATTCTAATGACATGATTAGGCTCTAGGTCAGACAGTCTCTCAGGTTTCACTAGCAGCAAATCAAAATAACAAGTCATGACTTAAAACAAATTTAAATTGATTAAAAATCACCAAAAATCATAATGTGATATAAATATCAATAAATAATAATATAATTTCAAAAGTTCAAAATTACCCTCATTTGAAAAACTGGGTGTTACAGTGCCCCTAAATTGGGTCCGGGTCATGACACATTCTTGTGGTGGCCCATGCAGGTCCTAGGTCGCAATTAGTACGATTTTGTAGTGGTGCTCAGACTTAGAGTGCTATTATGAGCCAGCTCTTAGGATATAGATTATAGGCTATGTTAGGAGATAATCAATCACAATAAGGAAAACTTCTATTCTTTTGATTACCATGACAATTCTTTTGAAACTATTCTTCAAATTTAATTGTCCTTCCATGATAATATCTTATCTTGTGTCATATTGACTTCCTCGTTTGATCTGTCTTTAGGATGCCGATGAAGACCAGGTCATAATGCTCTGGACCAGCAGGACCTACAGTAAGTACGGGAGCTACAGCTCTAAGATTGCTCCTACTGCTTCTTTCATCCATGTGGAAGTGTCAGCAGCATTCAGAGGTGCTCCTCTGCTGGTTCAGAGGATCGTACCAGTTTAGCCAGAGATGATTCCTCCACCACCGGCTGATATGGCACAGATATTTTTGCTTTTTCAAAAGGTGATGGAGTCACAA
The DNA here is from genome assembly GCA_029216955.1 of Iris pallida. NCBI lineage: Eukaryota > Viridiplantae > Streptophyta > Magnoliopsida > Asparagales > Iridaceae > Iris > Iris pallida. The sequence continues at coordinate 1,437,873 of JANAVB010030217.1, read as the reverse complement.
AAGGCTCAAGCAGAGGCTCAATAGTGGTAGGCTGAGGTTACGTACCAGATCATCGAGAGTGCTCATCAGTTGGCACTCGCTGCGGTAGAGAAGGTGGCTACTGTTCAGCCTCCGGTTGCTCCAGTCCAGCATCAGCAGACGAGGCCTGATACTATCATGTATTTCAAGGAGATGTCACCTCAGGAGTTTAAAAGAACCGAGGGAATCCTTTATGCTGATGATTGGCTAGAGGATATTGAGCAGAGCTTGCAGCTAGCATAGATTCCGGAGAGCTTGTAGGTGGAGGCGGCCGCTCAGCTGTTCGATATCACCCTCAATTGGTATCATACAGAGCCTCGACTTGTCGTGACAGGTTTGACTTAGGATACCTTCAAGAAGCTCTTCAAGGATAAGTTCTTCCCCGTTATGGCTTTGAGTGTATTAGAGAGCCAGTTTCTGGGATTGGTTCAGAGGAACTGTCAGTGGACGACTATGCTGCCGTATTTTCCCATTTGAGCCGGTTTACGAAGAGCATGGTTCAAGAGCCAGGGGATCGGTCCTAGAAGTTCAGGAGGGGCCTGAACCACGAGGTTAGATCTCGCACGTCCAGGCATCACACGGCAACCTTGAAGGACATTCTTATGGATGCCCGAATAGCAAACGAGGACTTGGGTCTCAGGCCTAAGAGGAGCAGTGATGCTATGGGTGCTGGTACCAGTACGGGACTGGCCAAGCATCCTCATATCCAGTCGAGGCCGTTTTAGTAGCACCAGTATTAGCATCATCAGCACCATGCAATAGACCATGCACATCCCCCGCAGGTGCAGAGGCAGGCTATCCAGTGTGTGTTCTGCAGGAAACCAGGACACACCCGAAAGGTATACAAGAAGCGGTTGGGCGTCTGTCTATTTTGTGGATCGCCTGACCACCAGCTGAAGGATTGTCTAGCCCATTCAGCTCAAGGAGGTCCATCCAAAGCACCTCCTACTAGAGCTCCAGCAGTACCTATCGGTCAGCTGAGAGGACCGCCGCTTTCGACTTAGCAGCAGCATTTCGTCCAGTACCAGCATTAAAGGGGTGCGCTTCAGGGTAGAGTGTTTGTGTTGACGATCGAGGAGGCCGAGCCCATTATAGATGTCACAACATGTTTTGTTCTTCTCGATTTCTTTTATGCTTTAGCATTATTCGACTCTGGTGCTAACATAGCTTTGTATTTGTCTTATTTTCTCTTAGACACAATTTTTTTACTGAAGCATTGGGTAGGACTTACAAAATCATGACCGGGAGAGGCATTATCCAGGTCAGTGATGTTTGTAAGGGGCGAAGAGTTACTTTATGAGGCTAGGATTTGAGTGTGTGCTTACTCGTAATGCTACTTCCGAACTACGATATTGTACTCTAGATGGATTAGTTAAGTAGGCGCCATACTAGCATAGATTGTAGAGGAGCGAAAGTATTGTTCAGTCCATCGAAAGTGCTAGAGTTTGAGTATGTTAGAGGGGCAGCTAAGCAAAAATATGGCTTCTGTGGAACTATGGTAGAAGGGAAGGAGTTGCCACATCCATTGATAACAGAGTTCTTGGATGTCTTTACTAAGGAGTTGTCGGGGATGCCACCGGACAGGGATGTTGAGTTCTCTATAGACTTGGTACCAAGCACGGAGCCTATCTCATAGCACATCTATAGGATCAACAACAGTAAATTGGCTTAGTTGAAAAAGTAGGTTTTGATGAGCTGCAGGATAAGGGATTCATCAGATCCAGTTCTTCACCTTGGGGCACTCCAATTTTGTTTGTACCAAAGAAGGATGGATTGGTACGCATGTGTATCAATTGTAGGGTGCTAAACAGCCTCACTATCAAGAACAAGTACCTGTAGTCGAGGATTGATAACTTATTTAATCAGTAGAGCAGCGCTAAGGTATTTTTGAAGATAGACATGAGGTCGGGGTACCATCAGTTGAAGGTGAAGAAGGAGGACATTCCGAAGACGGCTTTTTGGACTCGGTATGGCCAGTATGAGTTTGCCGTTATGCCGTTTGGGTTAACTAATGCCTCGGTGGTCTTTATGAACTTGATGAACAAGGTATTCCTTCAGTACCTTGACAAATTTGTGGTGGTCTTTATTGATAACATTTTGGTCAACTCGAAGATGCCAGAGGAGCACGAGAAGCACCTGAGGATTATGCTAGAGACCCTCAGGAAGGAGCAGCTGTATGGGAAGCTGTCGAAGTGCGAGTTCTTCCTAAAGAAGGTAGAGTTCTTGGGTCATGTTATGACTGAGAAGATCTCGGTGGACTCGAAGAAGATTTTAACAGTTGAGTCTTGGTCCATATGAAGCACAGTTGCATAGATTCGAAGCATTTTGGGTCCGACAGGCTACTACCGAAAGTTCGTTCAGGACTTTTCCCGGATTACAGAGCTGATGACTAGACCCACCAGGAAAGACGTGGAGTTTTTCTGGACCAAGGAGTGTCAGGCCTCCTTTGATGAGTTGAAGAGGGGGTTGACCACAACTCCTATTTTAACATTTTCATCGGGGACATGTGGTTTCACTATCTACAGTGGCGCATTTTGGAAAGGCTAGGGTTGTGTTTTTCAGCAGCACGGGAAGGTGATTGTCTATGCATCCAGGCAATTGTGTTCTTATGAGAAGACCTACCCGACCCATGATCTGGAGTTGGCAGCTGTTATCTTTGCTCTGAAGCTGTGGAAGCAGTACCTATACGGAGTGTGTCACCCCCAGTTTTCAGAAACAGGGGTATTTTTGTCATTTTATATTTTTGAATATTTTTAAAATTTATTTTATTATTTATTTTATTACTTTTGAGTTAAAATTTATTTTATTATTTATGATATTGTTTTGGGGTTATTTGAGTCGGGTTCGAATTTCAACTCAATCCGACTTGAAACGGGGACCCGGGAGGGTAGTTTGAATCTAGTGGGACCCACACACTAGTTAGGCATGGCCCACATAATATTAATTTTAGTCCACATGATAGAAATATTTTAGTTAGAGGTTAGACTAATTATTATGGATAAGGTTAGTGTGATTAGAGACTTTAGAATGACTAATTTAGCCCAAACCAATTAGCCCTTTCCTAATACTCATAGAATAGGTTAGCAGGGGCATTTTGGACCTTACCATAATAGAAAAATAGCTCCATATGGCCAGCCACTTTGGGAGAGGATAGGCTCAAGTTTATTTCATTATTCTTATCCACACTCTCTCTCTCTTGTTCTTCCCCAAATTCCTAGAAAGCAATCCCTAGCAATTTCTCCACCAAATCCTTCCATTTCGCTACCAAATCTTCTTCTTTCCTTCTCCATTCTAGCCAAGGAGGAAGCTACCCAAGTTTGGGAGGATTCGGAGCTCGTTCGTGTCCTTTTGGAATCTCTATGTGTCGATGTCGCTCCGGGAAGGCTTTTCTTCGATTCGATCTACCGGGAGGTATAAATCCCTTCTCCTTTTCATTTCCTCAGGTATATAGGTCTATTTTGAACCCATAGGAATGACCCCCATGGTTGTATCTCCATTTGTGTCCATTTTGTATCCATTTGGAGGTCATAGGAGTGCCCTTTGTGTTGTGGTTGTGTCCATGTGGAAAAACCCCAAATTTGGACACACTATGTGTTGTTGTTATGTATGAATGAATTATTACATGTTTAATCTCATATTTTTGTAATGGAGATGTGTTCTATAGTGTGTCATATATATATATTAGTGTAGAGAGTGAGTTCTTGATATATTATGTTATATACTTGTGTTCTTTTGTCTCAAACTGTCACCCCCAGTTTCCAGAAATAGGGGTATTTTTTGTAATTTTCTACTTTAAAAATTATTTTGGAATTATTTAATTATTATTTGTATTATTTTGGGGTTATTTGAATCGGGTTCGAATTTCAACTCTTTCCGACTTGTTTTGACTTGTTTCGGGGACCCGGGGTATTTTGACCTTAGCGGGCCCACACACTAGTTAGCCATGGCCCACATGTTAGATATTTTGGTTAGAGACTAGACTATTATTTTAGTTAATATTTAGTTATAGATTAGTGGTTTCGGTTTGACTAAACTACCCCCGGCTTGACCCTTTCATATTTATTAGCTATTTAAACCTTTGGAGGGCAAACTTGTAATTATCCAAATAGGACAAAACCTACATGCTTGGCCGACCATGACTAGCCCCCCCCTCTCTTTCTTCTTCACTAAGCTACACTCTCTCTCTCTCTTCCAAATTCATTTCTTTCTTTCCAAGCTTTTCCTCCAACCTCCTCTTAGGTATGATTTTATTTCCTCCATTAATTCTCTTTTGCATATAGTTCTTCCACATTAAATGGAGAGGAGAAGATTCTCTTCCATTTGCCCACAACTTTGTAGGTTTTCCATAGAAAAATAGGTTAAGGATTTATTAGGATTTAATTCTTTTGAGAGTGGTATATATATATATATATACATATATATATATATATATACATGTGTATTTATGTGTGTATATTTATTTATGTATTGGTGTGTGTTGTGTTGTCTGTAAGTATGCGTGTGTGTGTGAGAGTGTCCAGATATATATATATGTGTGTGTGTGTATTTGTAAATGAGGAAGGAGAATGAGAAGAATGGGAAGGAGAATGAGGAAGGAGAATAGGAAATGGGAAGGAGAATGAGGAAGGAGAATAGGAAATAGGAAGGAGAATAGGAAGGAGAATGGGAAGGAGAATGAGGAAGGAGAATAGGAAATAGGAAGGAGAATAGGAAGGAGAATGGGAAGGAGAATGAGGAAGGAGAATAGGAAATGGGAAGGAGAATGAGGAAGGAGAATAGGAAATAGGAAGGAGAATAGGAAGGAGAATGGGAAGGAGAATGGGGAAGGAGAATAGAAAATAGAAAGGAGAATGAGGAAGGAAAATAGAAAATAGGAAGGAGAATGAGAAGAATGGGAAGGAGAATGAGGAAGGAGAATAGGAAATAGGAAGGAGAATAGGAAGGAGAACGGGAAGGAGAATGAGGAAGGAGAATGGGAAGGAGAATGAGGAAGGAGAATAGAAAATAGGAAGGAGAATGAGAAGAATGGGAAGGAGAATGAGGAAGGAGAATAGAAAATAGGAAGGAGAATGAGAAGAATGGGAAGGAGAATGAGGAAGGAGAATAGGAAATAGGAAGGAGAATAGGAATGAGAATGGGAAGGAGAATGAGGAAGGAGAATAGGAAATAGGAAGGAGAATGAGGAGAATAGGAAGGAGAATAGAAAGGAGAATGAGAAGGAGAATAGGAAGGAGAATAGGAAGGAGAATGAGAAGGAGAATGAGAAGGAGAATGAGGAGGAGAATAGGAGTTTGAGAATGAATCAGAGTTCGGGTAGTCGGATTGACTTGAAACTTGGGTGGCATGTTGGGTACACCCCACAAATGTCATATTTGAGCCGATTTTGGCTCGGTTGACCCAGAGTTGACTTTTTACCCAAAAGTCAACCGTAAGTCAACACTTTGTCTAGATTTCACCAAATCCAAACTAGAGTTGACCAGTTGACCAAAAGTCAACTGTTGGTCAACATTTGACCAGTTTGACCTAGGGTTGACCATAGTTGACCTAGGGTTGACCAGAGTTGACCAGTTGACCAAAAGTCAACTGTAGGCCAACTCTTGATCCCGTTTGACTTTCTTTGACTTGTTTTGACCCGTGATGCCTGGTATGACCTAGGATTGACTTGGTTAGGCTTAGATTAACTTGATATAACTTGATTTGACCTAGATTGACTTGACAGGACTTAGTGTGACTCAGTGAGACCTAGTTTGACCTAGATTGCATATCATTCATTGTAAATCATTCCTAAACTTGTTTAAACCTAAATTAACTTACAGTATCTCATATTTAGGTCTTCTGATACCGCTCTGAGCATTGATATACCATACAGCTCAGGACGACAGGCGAGTACATTCACTGATAGTTTTCATTGTCTTGATATCTGCTATATCTGATTCAGTTGTAGTGTTATACTCGATTTCCAGTCACGACAGTTCACGGACTAGTATATGTTGGATCATGACATGGGATGTTATTCCTAGAGTTACATGGTATATTGGTACATATTCCGTCTTATTTCAGTGTATTGGTATAGACACCGATTTCAAAGGGGACTTGCTACCCTCTTGTGGAATCCCGTGTCATAATGTGTCATGTCCAGATCCATTGTACTATTCGGGGATGGGGGAGTTATTAGTGGTTGTGTGATCAATTCCCACATGGTTCTATGGTACTCATGGTTAATAGCTATACCCTCACCTCACGACGGGTAAAGCCTCACCCTACGGTTATGGCTTTCCATGGTGACCGGCCTTATCGTTTCTATTTTATGGTTCTTAGTCGGTCAGATGGAAAGCCTTTCCCAAGCCGATCACATGACGTACTAATAATTCAAGGCACCTTTTTATATTTATTATCTTGGGTGACTAGGTTCTGTTCGGGAGAAGGGTTACAACCCCGGTCCTTGTTTGGTTTAAGGGTTGTAACTCGGCTTCCGAATAGTTCCCAAGTCATCCTATATCTATGTTTTATCGTCCTTTTCAGTACTCTCATCATGATATGTATTTCCAGTTGATTTTGTCTTGTATTTCATTATGCTGTCTCTTATAGCTTTTGTCAATTCACATGGAACTGCTGTTGGTGTTTGTACTTGCTCATTTTCCTGACAGGATACCGTTATGATATATTACAGATGATTCAGAGGCTGATTGTCCGACCTACTATGGGGTCGGGTTAGATAGAGTAGACTTGGACCGTGGCTTGTTAGTAGAGCCACTAGACTTTGCTCACCCTGAGTAGTATAGTTTAGTTAGGTTTGCCTGGCCTGCGAGCCAGCTAGTACTTTTCAGACTGTAGTATTATATTATATTCTGTGATGTTATGTTTAGTCTTGGACTTGTGTGGATCTCGAACTTATTTTCTGCTTCATCTATCATATTTTCTCTCGTGCTATCTATCCTAGTTTGTTTATGTGATTGAGACAGTATTGCTATGTCACCTCCATTCGGAGTGTATATACTGTACAGGTACCTTTATCTGTTTAGTGTAGTTTTGTAGACAACCTAGACAGCGTTCTACCGCCGATGCTGCGGCGTAGGCTGGACGTAACCACTTCTCGTGCCCCTAATCAGGGTGCGGGTCGTGACACGTTTTTGTGGCGGCCCATGCAAGGTCGATGTCGCAATTAGTGCGATCTCGTAATGGTGCTCGACTTAGAGTGCTAATTACGAGCCTGCGATTAGGACATAGGATCTAGGGTATGATAGGAGTTACTCAATCACATTTTTAGGAAAAACTCTGATCTTTTGATTACCATGACAACTCTTCTTGTATTTGAATTCAATTGTCCTCCTTTGATAATGTCCTATCATGTGCCATATTGATCTCTTGGGTTCAATTCGTCTTCAGGATGACAATCACTCGTTCTCCAGCAGCGGATTCTAGCGCAGTTCCAGAGAGGTCAGATCAGGGAGGTCTTCCACCTCCGGCTACGGGACCGACAGTCGAGAGTGCAGCGGCATCAGTTCCTGCCCTTCAGGCAGGAGTAGCAGTGGCAGTTCCCGGAGGTCTTCCACCTCCAGCTGGGGGAGCAGCCCCATCAGTTCCTGCCCTTCCGGTGGGAGCAGCAGCAACAGTACCAGCAGCGACGATCCCTGGAGGTCTTCCACCTTCAGCAGCAGGACCGTCTATGGTCATCCCGGACATTCTTCCACCGCCGCCCCAGTTACCGACAGACACCCAGGGGATGATGGCACTCCTGCAGCAGATATTGCAGACGCAGCAGCGCCAGACAGAGGTGCTGAGACAGACCATGGAGAACTCGCACCAGTTAGCCATGGCAGCAGTGGAGAGGGTTGTACCGGGTACAGTTCAGGATACCCCAGTTCAGTATCAGTGTCAGAGACAGAGGCCAGCAGCACAGTGCCATTTTTGTAGGAGGCCAGGGCACACTGTAGAGGTGTGCAGGAAGAGATCGGGCGCCTGTTTATACTGTGGGGCGTCCGATCACCAGCTGAAGGACTGCCGTTCCCGGGGAGCCCGAGGAGTTCAGGACAGAGCACAGCCGGCCAGAGGACCAGCAGTTCAGCGGAGAGCTCCTCCACTTCAGACGCAGCAGCAGTATTTTCAGCAGCACCTGAAGGGAGCCCGTGCGGACAGAGTACGTCAGGTACTAGCACGTGACGACCAACAGCAGGGTCAGGGCAAGAGACAGGTCGTCCAGTGTGCTTTCTGCAAGAAGATAGGGCACACCCGGGATGTTTGTAGGATGAAGCTGGGAGTTTGTTTATTTTGTGGAGCTCCAGACCACCAGATGAAGAACTGTGCAGCCCGTGCAGCCAGACAGGCTGGCCGGGACAGAGTGTGGCAGGCTAGAGGAGGCCACCAGGGGCGAGCTTTCGCCATGACAGTTAAGCCCACTCAGGCAGTAGCAGAGCAGAGTGCAGGTTCCAATCTTTCGATCTCATTTTCGCATTTGCTTCCTTAATTATAAACTGTTTGAAATTCGATTCTATCTGTTCATGATCGATTGGATAAAATTGTTCTGTGATGTGATTTCTTCTGAGATAAGTCGTATGGGCTAGGTCGCCTCGATTATGAGATTTTAGAATCCTCTAGGGTCATGCTAGCAGGCAGAGTGAGGACATATAGTCGGACTATGGACGTATTTCTCGGGTGTGGGAATTTAAGGTTTTCGCTGCCAAGCTAGCGGCAATGCGAAAATTTTAAATACCATAATTTTAGAGGTATGTACCGTAGCTGAGGACTCTGTGATTATCGTAGCCTTGCTCACTGGCATGATGGAGATTCTGAGTATCATGATTATTGGACAGACGCATACGATTATCAAATTGCATGAATTTTCTGTGTTGCTTCGTTTTAAGTTTTTGGATGATTCTTTTAAGGTGGATAGACTTATATTTGAGAATAATTTTAAATTTTATAAATTTAGTCATTTAAATTCCTGCTTTGAATTTTGAGATTTTAATCATTTTAAATTTTTAAGCCATTATTTGTGATTTTAATGTTTTGCTAGTGAAACCTTAGAGACTGTTTGACCTAGAGCCTAACCATGTGATTAGGATGTTTTCAGTATCATTTCTGGCCCAAGGGTATTTTGGTCATTGGACCTCTTTGATTTATTTTTTGATATTTTGTATTGGTGATTGTTGATTTGGCTTTTGATAGGTGAGGTTTTGTGATGGTTTCGTGTCCGTGTCGGACACGTAACAGATTTTATTTGTAAGTGTTGTTGTGTCTTAAGAGATTTTTATTTTGTTGAAATTTTTTTTCTTTGGAAGTATTCGAGATGGATTGTTTTCTGCGTGTGTTTTTCTGTGATTGCTTTGTTTTAATTTCGAGGACGAAATTTTTTTAAGGTGGATAGATTTGTCACCCCCAGTTTCCAGAAATAGGGGTATTTTTTGTAATTTTCTACTTTAAAAATTATTTTGGAATTATTTAATTATTATTTGTATTATTTTGGGGTTATTTGAATCGGGTTCGAATTTCAACTCTTTCCGACTTGTTTTGACTTGTTTCGGGGACCCGGGGTATTTTGACCTTAGCGGGCCCACACACTAGTTAGCCATGGCCCACATGTTAGATATTTTGGTTAGAGACTAGACTATTATTTTAGTTAATATTTAGTTATAGATTAGTGGTTTCGGTTTGACTAAACTACCCCCGGCTTGACCCTTTCATATTTATTAGCTATTTAAACCTTTGGAGGGCAAACTTGTAATTATCCAAATAGGACAAAACCTACATGCTTGGCCGACCATGACTAGCCCCCCCCCCTCTCTTTCTTCTTCACTAAGCTACACTCTCTCTCTCTCTTCCAAATTCATTTCTTTCTTTCCAAGCTTTTCCTCCAACCTCCTCTTAGGTATGATTTTATTTCCTCCATTAATTCTCTTTTGCATATAGTTCTTACACATTAAATGGAGAGGAGAAGATTCTCTTCCATTTGCCCACAACTTTGTAGGTTTTCCATAGAAAAATAGGTTAAGGATTTATTAGGATTTAATTCTTTTGAGAGTGGTATATATATATATATACATATATATATATATATACATGTGTATTTATGTGTGTATATTTATTTATGTATTGGTGTGTGTTGTGTTGTCTGTAAGTATGCGTGTGTGTGTGAGAGTGTCCAGATATATATATATGTGTGTGTGTGTATTTGTAAATGAGGAAGGAGAATGAGAAGAATGGGAAGGAGAATGAGGAAGGAGAATAGGAAATGGGAAGGAGAATGAGGAAGGAGAATAGGAAATAGGAAGGAGAATAGGAAGGAGAATGGGAAGGAGAATGAGGAAGGAGAATAGGAAATAGGAAGGAGAATAGGAAGGAGAATGGGAAGGAGAATGAGGAAGGAGAATAGGAAATGGGAAGGAGAATGAGGAAGGAGAATAGGAAATAGGAAGGAGAATAGGAAGGAGAATGGGAAGGAGAATGAGGAAGGAGAATAGAAAATAGAAAGGAGAATGAGGAAGGAGAATAGAAAATAGGAAGGAGAATGAGAAGAATGGGAAGGAGAATGAGGAATGAGAATAGGAAATAGGAAGGAGAATAGGAAGGAGAACGGGAAGGAGAATGAGGAAGGAGAATGGGAAGGAGAATGAGGAAGAAGAATAGAAAATAGGAAGGAGAATGAGAAGAATGGGAAGGAGAATGAGGAAGGAGAATAGAAAATAGGAAGGAGAATGAGAAGAATGGGAAGGAGAATGAGGAAGGAGAATAGGAAATAGGAAGGAGAATAGGAATGAGAATGGGAAGGAGAATGAGGAAGGAGAATAGGAAATAGGAAGGAGAATGAGGAGAATAGGAAGGAGAATAGAAAGGAGAATGAGAAGGAGAATAGGAAGGAGAATAGGAAGGAGAATGAGAAGGAGAATGAGAAGGAGAATGAGGAGGAGAATAGGAGTTTGAGAATGAATCAGAGTTCGGGTAATCGGATTGACTTGAAACTTGGGTGGCATGTTGGGTACACCCCACAAATGTCATATTTGAGCCGATTTTGGCTCGGTTGACCCAGAGTTGACTTTTTACCCAAAAGTCAACCGTAAGTCAACACTTTGTCTAGATTTCACCAAATCCAAACTAGAGTTGACCAGTTGACCAAAAGTCAACTGTTGGTCAACATTTGACCAGTTTGACCTAGGGTTGACCATAGTTGACCTAGGGTTGACCAGAGTTGACCAGTTGACCAAAAGTCAACTGTAGGCCAACTCTTGATCCCGTTTGACTTTCTTTGACTTGTTTTGACCCGTGATGCCTGGTATGACCTAGGATTGACTTGGTTAGGCTTAGATTGACTTGATATAACTTGATTTGACCTAGATTGACTTGACAGGACTTAGTGTGACTCAGTGAGACCTAGTTTGACCTAGATTGCATATCATTCATTGTAAATCATTCCTAAACTTGTTTAAACCTAAATTAACTTACAGTATCTCATATTTAGGTCTTCTGATACCGCTCTGAGCATTGATATACCATACAGCTCAGGACGACAGGCGAGTACATTCACTGATAGTTTTCATTGTCTTGATATCTGCTATATCTGATTCAGTTGTAGTGTTATACTCGATTTCCAGTCACGACAGTTCACGGACTAGTATATGTTGGATCATGACATGGGATGTTATTCCTAGAGTTACATGGTATATTGGTACATATTCCGTCTTATTTCAGTGTATTGGTATAGACACCGATTTCAAAGGGGACTTGCTACCCTCTTGTGGAATCCCGTGTCATAACGTGTCATGTCCAGATCCATTGTACTATTCGGGGATGGGGGAGTTATTAGTGGTTGTGTGATCAATTCCCACATGGTTCTATGGTACTCATGGTTAATAGCTATACCCTCACCTCACGACGGGTAAAGCCTCACCCTACGGTTATGGCTTTCCATGGTGACCGGCCTTATCGTTTCTATTTTATGGTTCTTAGTCGGTCAGATGGAAAGCCTTTCCCAAGCCGATCACATGACGTACTAATAATTCAAGGCACCTTTTTATATTTATTATCTTGGGTGACTAGGTTCTGTTCGGGAGAAGGGTTACAACCCCGGTCCTTGTTTGGTTTAAGGGTTGTAACTCGGCTTCCGAATAGTTCCCAAGTCATCCTATATCTATGTTTTATCGTCCTTTTCAGTACTCTCATCATGATATGTATTTCCAGTTGATTTTGTCTTGTATTTCATTATGCTGTCTCTTATAGCTTTTGTCAATTCACATGGAACTGCTGTTGGTGTTTGTACTTGCTCATTTTCCTGACAGGATACCGTTATGATATATTACAGATGATTCAGAGGCTGATTGTCCGACCTACTATGGGGTCGGGTTAGATAGAGTAGACTTGGACCGTGGCTTGTTAGTAGAGCCACTAGACTTTGCTCACCCTGAGTAGTATAGTTTAGTTAGGTTTGCCTGGCCTGCGAGCCAGCTAGTACTTTTCAGACTGTAGTATTATATTATATTCTGTGATGTTATGTTTAGTCTTGGACTTGTGTGGATCTCGAACTTATTTTCTGCTTCATCTATCATATTTTCTCTCGTGCTATCTATCCTAGTTTGTTTATGTGATTGAGACAGTATTGCTATGTCACCTCCATTCGGAGTGTATATACTGTACAGGTACCTTTATCTGTTTAGTGTAGTTTTGTAGACAACCTAGACAGCGTTCTACCGCCGATGCTGCGGCGTAGGCTGGACGTAACCACTTCTCGTGCCCCTAATCAGGGTGCGGGTCGTGACACAAACTACCCAAATCCGTCATGATTTTTATCCACGTTTTTAATTTCAGCCCTAACTTAGAAATGTCATAACTTCTAGCTCAAAGCTTGGTTTAATCTTCCATTTTTTTTAAAAGAAGCGTATTGAAGTTAGCTTTCCAAAAACATATATTAATTGGCCTAATTCTTTCTGTAACTTTCTGGAGAATTATTTGAGTGTCAGCTGTACGAAAGACAAACGCGTTCTCGGTGTTTTCGCGATTCCGGGAGTTTCCGAAAATGAAAACGCGATCCGTTTAAAGTTTCGGAAAGCTAACACATAGATCTATAACATACTTTAATCCTACATTTTAATTCATGCTGAGATGGTACAGTAATGATTATTAGTAGGAGTTACTATTCGGCATATGTATTTTGTGCACCCTTGTGTGTAATATAATGTTCTATTTGATTTTAACCCATGTTAATGTATATACATTATGTAATTAAATAGAGAATGCAAGCATGAGTAAATATTTAAATAAATGATGTATGAGGTGTAAGTATCCTATCTAATATAAGCATGTATAAGTATGGCTTGTAATGAATATGTAGGTTCCATTGTATGTAATGTATGGTGCATATAGTAGTGCAAGAGAATAAATGAATAATAAATGAATACAAGCATGAATGTAATGTAATAATAGATGTAATGTATGCAATATACAAGTTAATGAGATATAATGTTCTATGTTAACACAAATCCTATATTACCTCATGTACCCCTTACACTATGTTGACACTATCACACTTGACACTTTGTTCACTTATACTTTGACACTCTTTGATATGTATACACTATGTATGCCCATTTAACCCTCACTTGCCCCTTTGCCATGTTCACATACACACACATAGCCTCTTAAATAAGTATTTATGAATACAGTTAACTTAGCTATGTATGTATATTATATATATGTTAGCATATTGTGTTGTAATATATAAGTTTATATAACCATTTGAAATGCCATGATTATAGACCTAATGTTGAATACCAATATATGCATGTGTATATATGTGTAGACATATATAGTTTAAAGTAATAGATTACCTAGTGTATATCCAATGTGAATTTTTGTCTATTTGAGTATTGAATAATTGCATGCTATATAGAGTTGGGTGTATGTTGGCTTGTATAGCCTTGTATTGATGTGTGCTTGCCAGGATAGTCTTGGTTAGGCCTAGTAAGACTTGCTGGGTTAGGACATGACCTAGTTTGACCTAGTTTGACTAGTGCAGTTGACCAGAGTTGATCAGAGGTTGACTTTGGCCTAGTTTGACCTAGATTCATGTAGAATGCATTGTAGTGCTTTATATTACCCTTCTGGACATGTTGTGACTTGTGCTGTTCTAATTAGGAGCCAGACACCTCTCCTCGGACAGTATCTTTACCTTGGACATTCAGATATCAGGCGAGTATATTCTCTGATCATTTTATTTCTTGTTTAGGATTATATTTCCTGCTTTAGATTACATTACATGATGCTGACACGTTGGAAACACGGATTAGTACTATATGGATCTTGTTGTGCGATGTTATCCCCTTAACGGATGCATCGGGTATTCGTGTTCGTGTACTTTATCGTGAGCATCGTGTACTCCTTGTATTCGTGACATTCGTGTACAAATCGTATAAAATCGTGTATATTCATGTATTCACATGATCTCGTGTGCGACTATACTTCGTGTGCAATAACATAACTTAGCTTGATCCTTGTGTATTGATTGGGGTGGGGGAGTAGAAGTGGTTATGTAATCAATCCAGTAGATTACTCGTGTACAATCTCTGTAGATTACTCGTATACAACATCGTGCCGTTTACATAACCATCTTGTGCTCTGAATCACTAGTCACTGATAGTTCTCTATATATTGTAGCTATTTACTTACAGTCTCTCTCTTTTTCATCATGTTATTTCTTCAGATCCTGTATCTTACTCTCTAGCATGTTTATATTTCCTAACCTGTTATGATATTGTTGAGATGTACTGTACTCGCTCCTGTCCTGACTGGACCCGTTGATAAATTTTACAGATAGCTTGGAGATTACCTGCTAGCCTAGAGGAGACACATTAGAGGTTGTTTAGTTAGCTATTTTCAATCGTCTGGAGTTGTATTTACTTTATTGATTACTGTATCTGAGTTTGGAGATTTGAGATGTATTTTTGGATTTGTGTATCTTAGACACTTAGATTTCTCTCTGTTGTACCTTTTTTGGATTTCATGTTTTATCTATCCTTATCATGCTCTACCTTAGATGTGATTGAGTCTGTATCTGCTATGTCACCCCCATTCGGGGAGTATAAACTGTTTAGCCTTATACTGTTAGATGCATGAGACCTAGGACAGTGTTCTACCGCCGACACTGTGGCGTAGGCTGGACGTACCCACTTATCGTGCCCTAACTCTAGGGTACGGGTCGTGACACATTTTTAGTGGTGGCCCATGCAGGTCGAGTTTATGTAGTGGTATTCGAACTAGAGTACCACTACAGCCTGCAGTAAGAATAGGATATATTTTGAAGGTACTCAATCACGGTTATGATTCCTTGAGAGATTCCTGGGACGACCCTTGAGAATCTTATTTTAACTTCGATTTGAAATCTGTTTTTCCCTGATTTGATTTACCTTTACTTCCTGTTATTGAACTTGATTTTGATGGATTATTGTTGAATTTCTAATCTTGATGTTAGTGGTTGAATTTGAGTCTGTATTTTTATGATTTTTGATGGATTATTGTTGAATTTTGAATCTTGATGATAGTGGTTGAATTTGAGTCTGTATTTTTATGATTTTTGATGGATTATTGTTGAATTTTGAATCTTGATGTTAGTTGTTGAATTTGAGTTTGTATTTATATGTATATGTACATTTTTTTAGAATTAAGGTATAACATGATAACATACTTGATAAGGACTGTGAGAAAGGTAAAAGTCTACTTTATTATGGAATTTAGAATTTATTGCAGTCATATTTGCTAGCATGACAAGGACGTAGAGCCTGATATAGCTATACTTATCTTAGTTATGAAATCTAGATTTTCTTGCAGCCATACCGGGTGGCGTGGTAAGAATTCTAGATAACATAATTATAGGGTGTATGCCTTATTATGGACTCTATCGTTTATTGCAGCTATGCTTATTGGCGTGGCAGAATTCTGACAACATAATTTCAAGAAGACGCATATGATTATCAGATTGTACCTTAAATATTTTTGAACATGTTTTCTCTACTTTTGTTTCAGTCCTTCAAAAAAAAAAAAAAAAGAAAGAGAGAATTGTTATTTGTTTGTTTTGTTTTGTTTCTCATTTATTTAACTTAGGAGTAGCTTTAGCTGTTTTTATAAACTTTGTGTAACTTCTTACTATGAAATTCTTCTTAATACAATGAATCGATGATTTTGCTAGACTTTATCTTGGATTTGAAAATTTAGCTCTGGGTTTCAAAATGGATTTTTCTTTTAAACAGATAAGCAAAAACAGATTTTATCGTTATTTCTTTCTTGCTATTATTCTTGTATTAAATAATAATAATAATATTGTCTTGATTACGTCAATCACCTGCTTGCAACCTTGGTAGGAATCTAATTGTTGGTCTTAACGTAAAATTAAAATTTTATATTGGGACATGAGAATATATATGAATATATATAGTGGACACTTTCCTGACACTTATGCATGCTACACTTGATTTCCACCTATCTAAATACATATTAATATGTCGTTAATGTTTAAATTTTCAAAACCCCAATATTTCCGATTCTCTGCTTTTCCTAGCTTAACTCGTAGTTTAAATATAAAATTTCATGATAATAGTTTTATTTATATCACCGCACATGTATGTTATACGTAGGGTTTCAATTCAAAAAAAAAATTGGTTAAGTTTTGTGTTTAAATTTGTCAAATCCGAGACTGTGTGCATATTAACCCTTAATACGGGATTTTAAATGTTAGTTCAAATTGATTGTTTTAAATGTAATATTTAGAGCTGTGTACATTGTTGTTGTAGGGATATAAATTTAGGTTCCATATTCTTACATGTTAGGTTGTGATAAACATTGAGTTGGTTTTGATGTGCAAATTCTCCAAAATCCTGAAAACTGAATACATGTTAACATTTTTACATTGATTTCCATGTTTAGTTCAATTTCAGATTTAACATGTAATATTGAACTGTATGCGTAGATAAATGTATTGATAGTATATTAGGGTTTTATTTCTATCATGTTAGGATGTATTGGGAGCATTGAGATTAGTTGTGATGTTTCAAACTCCTAAATTTTGAAATTGTATTATGTTAATATTGTATTGGTTTAAATATTAGCTTATTTTCAGATTTTGTATGTAAATGCTGAACTAAAATTGGGTTTAACCTTTCAATACTAAGCTATAACCCTGTACAAGGACACACACACACCCTAACTTAGTATACCCTGTCATATAATCTAACTCTTCCTCTCTATGTCATGATTATATATCTATATAGATATATATATAGAGTTTATGCATACATGTTATAATGTATATAGATACATAACTAAATCTCTACCTCTTTATATATACATATATACATGGTTAGCCATGCATGTTATGAGCAAATGAGTTGTGTATTGTAGATTGTTTAACCAATATGCCATGATTAGTGTAACTTGATAGTTATTGTTTGAAACCCAAATCCTCCTATGCACTTTCATGTATATTTCACATACACACACGCCTATTATCTAACCATATGAACATGTCCACATACACCTATACACACACTAACTACATAACTTGTACATAATGTTAGCTTTTCCCTCTCTAACGCTATATATATAAATATATTGTGATTGGATTTTCATGCAATTGGCTTTCATTCTTTAACTTTTGATTTTGATTTTCTTGAATAGTACCCCTTATTAGATAAATGGTAGTTAACTTTATTTTATTTTGATAAGTACCAGTTTTCATACAGGATGGTAGACTGCCTTACAGTCTTGATGATTGTTATTTCTGTATCTTTTCTAGTTTAGCACCCTAGATTGCTTGTGTGTTTTGATATCCTATGACTGTTTTGGTTTAGCATGACTAGTATACCTAGATGAGACTTTCACTACCACCATATGCCATGACCCTGTATGTCATCCTTTTAAATCGTATGATTGTTTAAGTTCTGAGACTTTGATTGTGGGGGGGGTTGACCTAGAAGGAGTATGAACATTTTAATTTCGAGGACGAAATTTTTCTAAGGTGGGTAGACTTGTAACACCCAGTTTTCTAAAATGAGGGTAATTTTGAAATTTTATAATTTTAATCATTTATTGGTTTGACATTTAAATCATGATATGATTTTTGGTAATTTTTAAATCATTTTAAAGTTATGACTTGTGATTTTGATGTCTTGCTAGTGAAATCCTAGAGACTGTTTGACCTAGAACCTAACCATGTGATTAGGATATTTTAATGTCATTTCTGACCTAAGGATATTTTGTATTTGACCTCTTTGAATTATTTTGAGATTTATTGCGTTGGTGATTGTTGATTTTGACCTTTGATAGGTGTGATTATGTGATGGTTTTGTGTCCGTAGCGGACACGTATCAGTTTTTATTTACAAATGTTTGATGTGCCTCAAAGAGATTTTTTTATTGCTGATTTTTTTTTGAAAAGTATTTGAATGAGATTGTTTTCTGCATGTGTTTCCTGTGATTGCTTTGTTTTAATTTCGAGGACGAAATTTTTTTAAGGTGGATAGATTTGTCACCCCCAGTTTTCAGAAATAGGGGTATTTTTGTCATTTTATATTTTTGAATATTTTTAAAATTTATTTTATTATTTTTGAGTTAAAATTTATTTTATTATTTATGATATTGTTTTGGGGTTATTTGAGTCGGGTTCGAATTTCAACTCAATCCGACTTGAAACGGGGACCCGGGAGGGTAGTTTGAATCTAGTGGGACCCACACACTAGTTAGACATGGCCCACATGATATTAATTTTAGTCCACATGATAGAAATATTTTAGTTAGAGGTTAGACTAATTATTATTGATAAGGTTAGTGTGATTAGAGACTTTAGAATGACTAATTTAGCCCAAACCAATTAGCCCTTTCCTAATACTCATAGAATAGGTTAGTGGGGGCATTTTGGACCATACCATAATAGAAAAAATAGCCCCATATGGCCAGCCACTTTGGGAGAGGATAGGCTCAAGTTTATTTCATTATTCTCATCCACACTCTCTCTCTTGTTCTTCCCCAAATTCCTAGAGAGCAATCCCTAGCAATTTCTCCACCAAATCCTTCCATTTCGCTACCAAATCTTCTTCTTTCCTTCTCCATTCTAGCCAAGGAGGAAGCTACCCAAGTTTGGGAGGATTCGGAGCTCGTTTGTGTCCTTTTGGAATCTCTACGTGTCGGTGTCGCTCCGGGAAGGCTTTTCTTCGATTCGATCTACCGGGAGGTATAAATCCCTTCTCCTTTTTATTTCCTCAGGCATATAGGTCTATTTTGAACCCATAGGAATGACCCCCATGGTTGTATCTCCATTTGTGTCCATTTCGTGTCCATTTGGAGGTCATAGGAGTGTCCTTTGTGTTGTGGTTGTGTCCATGTGGAAAAACCCCAAATTTGGACACACTATGTGTTGTTGTTATGTATGAATGAATTATTACATGTTTAATCTCATATTTTTGTATTGGAGATGTGTTCTATAGTGTCTCATATATATATATTAGTGTAGAGAGTGAGTTTTTGATATATTATGTTATATACTTGTGTTCTTTTGTCTCAAACTACCCAAATCCGTCATAATTTTTATCTACGTTTTTAATTTCAGCCCTAACTTAGAAATGTCATAACTTCTAGCTCAAAGCTTGGTTTAATCTTCCGTTTTTTTTAAAAGAAGCGTATTGAAGTTAGCTTTCCAAAAACATATATTAATAGGCCTAATTCTTTCTGTAACTTTCTGGAGAATTATTTGGGTGTCAGCTGTACGAAAGACAAACGCGTTCTCGGTGTTTTCGCGATTCCGGGAGTTTCCGAAAACGAAAACGCGATCCGTTTAAAGTTTCGGAAAGCTAACACATGGATCTATAACATACTTTAATCCTACATTTTAATTCATGCTGAGATGGTACAGTATTGATTATTAGTAGGAGTTACTATTCGGCATATGTATTTTGTGCACCCTTGTGTGTAATATAATGTTCTATTTGATTTTAACCCATGTTAATGTATATACATTATGTAATTAAATAGAGAATACAAGCATGAGTAAATGTTTAAATAAATGATGTATGAGGTATAAGTATCCTATCTAATATAAGCATGTATAAGTATGGCTTGTAATGAATATGTAGGTTCCATAGTATGTAATGTATGGTGCATATAGTAGTGCAAGAGAATAAATGAATGATAAATGAATACAAGCATGAATGTAATGTAATAATAGATGTAATGTATGCAATATACAAGTTAATGAGATGTAATGTTCTATGTTAACACAAATCCTATATTACCTCATGTACCCCTTACACTATGTTGACACTATCACACTTGACACTTTGTTCACTTATACTTTGACACTCTTTGATATGTATACACTATGTATGCCCATTTAACCCTCACTTGCCCCTTTGCCATGTTCACATACACACACATAGCCTCTTAAATAAGTATTTATGAATACAGTTAACTTAGCTATGTATGTATATTATATATATGTTAGCATATTGTGTTGTAATATATAAGTTTATATAACCATTTGAAATGCCATGATTATAGACCTAATGTTGAATACCAATATATGCATGTGTATATGTGTAGACATATATAGTTTAAAGTAATAGATTACCTAGTGTATATCCAATGTGAATTTTTGTCTATTTGAGTATTGAATAATTGCATACTATATAGAGTTGGGTGTATGTTGGCTTGTATAGCCTTGTATTGATGTGTGCTTGCTAGGATAGTCTTGGTTAGGCCTAGTAAGACTTGCTGGGTTAGGACATGACCTAGTTTGACCTAGTTTGACTAGTGCAGTTGACCAGAGTTGACCAGAGGTTGACTTTGGCCTAGTTTGACCTAGATTCATGTAGAATGCATTGTAGTGCTTTATATTACCCTTCTGGACATGTTGTGACTTGTGCTGTTCTAATTAGGAGCCAGACACCTCTCCTCGGACAGTATCTTTACCTTGGACATTCAGATATCAGGCGAGTACATTCTCTGATCATTTCATTTCTTGTTTAGGATTATATTTCCTGTTTTAGATTACTTTACATGATGCTGACACGTTGGAAACACAGATTAGTACTATATGGATCTTGTTGTGCGATGTTATCCCCTTAGCGGATACATCGGGTATTCGTGTTCGTGTACTTTATCGTGAGCATCGTGTACTCCTTGTATTCATGACATTCGTGTACGAATCGTGTGAAATCGTGTATATTCATGTATTCACATGATCTCGTGTGCGACTATACTTCGTGTACAATAACATAACTTAGCTTGATCCTTGTGTATTGATTGGGATGGGGGAGTAGAAGTGGTTATGTAATCAATCCCGTAGATTACTCGTGTACAATCTCTGTAGATTACTCGTGTACAACATCGTGCCGTTTACATAACCATCTTGTGCTCTGAATCACTAGTCACTGATAGTTCTCTATATATTGTAGCTATTTACTTACAGTCTCTCTCTTTTTCATCATATTATTTCTTCAGATCCTGTATCTTACTCTCTAGCATGTTTATATTTCCTAACCTGTTATGATATTGTTGAGATGTACTGTACTCGCTCCTGTCCTGACTGGACCCGTTGATAAATTTTACAGATAGCTTGGAGATTGCCTGCTAGCCTAGAGGAGACACATTAGAGGTTGTTTAGTTAGCTATTTTCAATTGTCTGGAGTTGTATTTACTTTATTGATTACTGTATCTGAGTTTGGAGATTTGAGATGTATTTTTGGATTTGTGTATCTTAGACACTTAGATTTCTCTCTGTTGTACCTCTTTTGGATTTCATATTTTATCTATCCTTATCATACTCTACCTTAGATGTGATTGAGTCTGTATCTGCTATGTCACCCCCATTCGGGGAGTATAAACTGTTTAGCCTTATACTGTTAGATGCATGAGACCTAGGACAGCGTTCTACCGCCGACACTGCGGCGTAGGCTAGACGTACCCACTTCTCGTGCCCTAACTTTAGGGTACGGGTCGTGACAGAGTGCATGTAGAGTTCTTCACAGATCGCAAGAGCTTGAACTACGTTGTCACGCCCCAGAACCAGGATACTGGAGAGCGGGGGCAGACGTAGCCAGCTACATATATTGAAGTGCAACCCACCTCGCTATACGGTCACGGCTATCTAGATACATGAGGGTTTAACTACAAGCCATCAGTCTCCTATGGTCAAGAACAAGCATATTGTCTCAATCACAAGCAAGTAAGTAAATGTTACAAGATGTAAGACCACCAAATATACAATAGTAAGGCATCCCAAATATTACATATTTAGCTTATCATGAAGCTAGTCGTTACAAAATGTCAGGACTAGCAAGAGTTTAGTCATACATGATCAACCCTAGGATCTGTCAATCATGTTACAGCCCGTAGGCAGACAATAAATAAAAGTACAACCAAGCAAACAAGTGCTCGTCGGCTAAGCGCCTCAAAAGAATAATTTTACAATAAAGTGGGAGAACAAAAAGAAACCCACTCGTTGCCAGGGTTACGCCTGGTGGTCACCATCTGGCTGGAAAGTCGGTAGATCCTCTGGTGATGCTCCGATATCTGGCCACACAAAACCAGCTGGGTCAGACCCCAGAAAGAGCAAGTACCACAAAGGAGGCTTCACTTAGGAACTAAAACCAGCATATCACAATAGAATATTAAAGATAATAAATAAAGAACTGATAATAATAGAGATAACAACAGTAAACTGAGTACGAGGAAACCATTCAAGTAGCCCGGTCACAACCCTTAAATCAAACAAGGACTGGGGTTGTAACCCTTCACCTGAATAGAAACCCGTCTCAAATACTATTGGTACAGTATAGACAATAAACGAAGAGAGGACACAAAACTGCTCCGGGAGCCAGGTTACAACCCTTAAACCAAATAAGGACCGGGGTTGTAACCCTTCGCCTGAACAGAACTGGACCCCCGATCGTTATTGTTAAGGCAAGCATCAATAATCATGTCATATCACAATCTAGCACAGGATCAGGATAAGACTAAGCCGGAATAAACTCCATCCAATCAAACACGGCCAATCAAGAGTACGGCTTGATACTTTTAACTAACTAGGGTTATCACAGGCCTAGTTACTAGCAAGATGCAATAAGATTATCCCAACAGCCACAAGTCCTGCAGACCATCCGATTATCCAGGTCGAATGTTCGTTTATGAAGAATGTAACACGTGACTGTGTGCTGGAAATTCGCCCTACTCGTCGGTTGGCTACAAGTCCACTTAATGCGCCCAGATAACGGGATTACCTGTAGCTGGGAATCTCTTCATGTCTACTGAATTACTCTAGTTTATTAGCCGTATTCAATTGTCGTAGGTATCCCTAACCGTGGTACTCAGGAAACCCATCCTAGACATGATACAAGACAGTAATGGTTTATTTGTACAAACACAATCGCCTACGGTGTCCAAGTCATTCATACTTGTCATGTCGGGCTAGCTGTCCTAACAGCATGTCGAGACAAATCATGTCAGTTTACTAGTCAAGAGTGTGCCATGACGGGCCACTATCGTATTCAGGAATATGGGTAAATCTTTCTAGTACGAGCCTTCTATCAAGAGACCCAAGTTGTATAAGCATTATGTAACATTCTAACTTAAGAACAAGAATAATAATAATAATAATAATAATAATAATAATAATAATAGAGGAGAAGACTGTAGAGGGAGCCATGCAGCTAAGAGAATAGAGCTCATGCGGCCAGGGATAATAGAGCTTATACGGCTTGGGATTCAGGAGTCTATGCGGCTGGGCCCTGGGGGAAGACATGATCTTATGCGGCTCGAATAATGAAAGTCCATGCGGCCGGAAAGGAGTGGGCGCATACAGTTGGGGAGTACAGGGCGCACGCGGCTAAGGGTTCCGGTCATATACGGCTGAGCAAGGGAACAACCCATACGGCTAGGAAAGGAATCAGTCCATGCGGCTGGGTAGGGCAGGGGTGCATGCGGCGGGATGAAAACAGGACTCATGCAGCTCGGGGGTGGCAACCCTATACGGCTGAGAATGAAGGCGGCTTATGCGGCTAGAGATGCAAGGGCTCATGCAGCTGCGGACATGCAAGTGCTTATACGGCTGAGTTCAAGTGGGGTCTCATGCGACAGAGAATTGCCAAGTCTTATGCGATTGCGGTGAGTTGTCTTCATGCGGCTGAAAGGTTAAGGCGCCATGCAGCTAAGTGAAGTCAAGGGCATATGCGGCTGGAAAGAGACTTGCCGCATGAATGTGATGGAACTGGGGATTCCCAGGACCCTTCCTTTGGTGTGCATATTGATCGATAGAAAGTTAAACAGATCTAATACGTGTTCTAATCCTTCATAGACGGAAACTAGGGTTCACGAATTATACCTGCGACAGAAAGGAGACAAGTAATTCTTGGCAATCTCGAGCGAACGACCCCAAGATCTTCTGCACGTATTCCTTCCTCGAGTTGGACGTCATGTGGGCGACGATCTCCCAACCTTTTCTTCTTCTTGGCAGCCCTCTCTTTCTCTCCTTACGTGAATCACGAATTTAGAGAAAGTTTTAGATTTCTGATCGGTAATCATGGCGGCCAGAGAATAGAGGATATATATAGGCTACGGCAGGGACCATGAGGAGAAATTAGGGTTAGACCTCCTAATTGATCTGGATATCCCGTGTTCAGCCCGAACATACAATCCAGGCCCATTAACAATAGCTCAATCCACTAATGAGCTATTGTTGCACTACCTCCCTAATCCCAAACTATGTTTGTGGGCTCCTTTTATTATATGCTCGTTTGGCTCCCCATGTTAAGATATCATATGTCCGTCGATCAAATTAAGTTACTGACAACTATATTGATTCGACATCTTTTATCCTTAAGTAGTACTGCTCAACTTTATTTGTCATATCGGATATAATCTACCTGCAGGGTTTACATGACAATCCTTTTGAGCTCCTTAAGGGGACATCATCAACCCGATGTATCGGGACATGGATTCCATTTATAATCAACAGCCCATCATACATACAATGTTATTGCCCAATTCATAGAGGTTGTTGATCCATAATGAATCTCACTCTTTTATGAGTCAAAATAATGCACACTGCATATACATGTCCGTTATTATATCCGGGTTAAGAGCACAAGCATCCATAAAAACAGAGGTGTTTGTTCTCTTATGTAGTCAGTACAAAGAGAACAACCTCAAGTGGTCATGTTCAATACACACAAAGTGTACTAGTGTAAACCTATAGTCAAGATAGACTAATACCAGATTACACTACAACATTTCTAATAGATTGTCCAAGTCCATCTAGGTTGTGAACTATTTATATACTCCATAGGGAACTGATAATATGATCTTCTGTGTGACACCACACACCATATTATCTACAATATAGAATATCAGACATTTGCATTAACACTTGCAACAAATACAATATACAAATATTTGCCCATATGATTCTCATTCAAAATTAAAGCAAATAAGGTTACTAAAAAAGTAATGCTTTTAATATATAACCCTAACAATCTCCCACTTATACTCAAAGCATTGCTTTTCAGTATACTGTTACAAATCTCCCACTTATACTTAAAGCCAAGCTGCTACACATCTGACTCCCATTCCCTCAACATGACTATCAAAAGTCTTAGCTGGTAAGCTCTTTGTAAAGGGATCAGCTAGGTTGTCGGCTGATGCTATCTTGATCACAGCAACTTTTCCTTTCTTTACGAAATCTCATATCAGGTGGTACTTGCGCTCAATGTGTTTTCCAGTCTTATGGGCTCGTGGTTCCTTCGAGTTTGCAACTGCACCACTATTATCACAATAAAGTGTAATAGACTTAGGCAAACTAGGTACCACATCCAAGTCCAACAGAAAGTTTCTGAGCCAAACCGCTTCTTTGGTTGCCTCAGAGGCTGCCACATACTCGGCTTCCATGGTGGAATCAGCAATGCATTTTTGCTTGATACTCCTCCACACAATGGCTCCACCTCCCAAAGTAAACACATAACCTGAGGTAGATTTCTTGGAATCCCTATCTGACTGAAAATCTGAGTCTGTATACCCCAAGGGAACTAAACTATCTGCCTGGTAAACTAGTATATACTCTTTAGTCCTTTTCAGGTACTTCAAAATATGCTTTACGGCAGTCCAGTGCTCTTGTCCTGGGTTAGACTGATATCTGCTGACCATGCCTACGGCAAAGCAGATGTCTGGTCTCGTACATAGCATTGCATACATTAAGCTTCCTACTGTTGAAGCATAAGGAACTGCCTTCATGTTCTCTATCTCTTTAGGTGTCCTCGGACACTGCTCCTTTGATAGAGCAATTCCATGTCTAAAATGTAAGAAACCTTTCTTAGAATTTTGCATACAAAAATGAGTTAGTACAGTATCGATATAGGAAGCTTGGGATAAGTCCAACATCCTTTTCTTGCGATCTCGTAGAACTTTGATCCCAAGGATGTGACCTACTTCTCCCAAGTCCTTCATATCAAACTGTTTGGATAACCATACCCTTACATCAGATAACACCTTTATATTATTTCCAATGAGCAAGATGTCTTCCACATAAAGTACTATGAACAACACCACATTTTTGTCACACTTTCTGTATACACATGATTTATCCTGACATTGATCAAATCCATAGGATTTTATCACCTGATCAAAACATATGTTCCAAGATCTGGAAGCTTGCTTAAGTCCATAAATGGACTTCTTGAGCTTACAAACAAGATGCTCCTGACCCTTTTCAATGAACCCGTCTGGTTGCTTCATATAGATGTCTTTCTCAAGACTTCCATTAAGGAAAGCTGTCCTGACATCCATTTGCCAAATCTCATAATCGAGATGAGCTGTAATAGATAAAAGAATCCGGATAGACTTAAGCATGGCTACAGGAGAAAAGGTTTTCTCATAATCGATACCCTCTCTTTGAGTAAAACCTTTTGCTATAAGCCGAGCTTTAAAGGTTTCAACCTTACCGTCTGATCCTCTTTTTCTCTTATAGACCCACTTGCATCCAATGACTTTTACACCAACGGGTGGTTCTACAAGCTCCCAGACCTGATTAGAATCCATAGATTCTATTTCAGATATCATTGCTTTTTGCCAAGTCTCTGCATCTTTATCTTGGAGTGCTTCATTGTAGGTACAGGGATCATAATCTTATTCCTTAGGGACGAAGTCTGACGACTCTCCCAAGAACATATATCTATCATGTTGTATCACAACCCTCCCACTACGACGAGGCACTATCGGTTGTGGTGTAACATTTGTGACACATTGTGCAGTTATTTGTGGTTCATCCTCTTGTATTGTTGGTACTGAAGTACTTGGTGTCTCACCTCTAAGTTCTTTTAGAACAACTCTACTTGTGGGTTTATGGTTCATCACATAGTCTTTCTCTAAGAATCGGGCATTGGTGCTAACAATGACCTTCTGATCCCTAGGACTATAAAATAAATCTCCTTTTGTTCCTCTTGGATAGCCTACAAACAAGCGTACTTCTGTACGAGATTCCAACTTATCTGCTTTCCCATTCAGCACATGTGCTGGACTACCCCAAATACGAACATGTTTCAGACTAGGCTTACGCCCAATCCACAACTCTGTGGGAGTAAGAGGTACTGACTTAGAAGGAACCAAGTTCAAAATATAAGCTACAGTCTCTCAGGCATATCCCTAAAACGAATCTGGCAAATCCGAATAACTCATCATTGATCTAACCATCTCCATAAGAGTGCTATTCCTTCTTTCGGCTACACCATTATGTTGGGGCATTCCAGGTGCAGTCAATTGGGATGCAATCCTAGCCTCTGATAAATAATCCCTAAACTCTCCAAAGAGGTACTCGCTACCACGATCTGATCGTAATGACTTGATACATTTTCCATGACGTTTCTCCATTTCAGCTTTGTACTTTTTGAATTTCTCAAAGCACTCAGACTTACGGCGCATTAAATAAATGTATCCATACCTTGAATAATCATCAATAAATGTGACAAAATATTCAAAGCCACCTCTAGCTTGGATAGTCATGGGTCCACACAAATCAGAAGAACCAATTCCAACACATCTTTGGCCCTATATCCCTTTGTCGTAAAAGGCCTTTTGGTCATTTTACCTTCCAAGCAGGATTCACAGACTGGTAGTGCCTCCACTTCCAATGAACTCAAAGGTCCATCTTCAACAAGTCTTTGAATCCTTCTTAGGTTAATATGCCCCAATCGTAAGTGCCAAAGATATGTTTGGTTCATACAAGAAGGTTCTTTTCTCTTATTTAAGTTAGATGACATATTATTCATTTCCATAAGTTGCATTGTGGGCGAAATAGGATTAATGACATACAAATTATCAACCAATGCACCAGAACAGATAAAATGTTTATTCTTTCAAATAACAATATTTTTATTAAAATAAACTGAATATCCATCCTTAACTAACATAGAAACAGAAACTAAATTCGTTCTAAGTGAAGGTGCATAAAGACAATCTCTTAATGTCAAAGACTTATTTCTACCAAAAGATAAAGTAACATCTCATAATACAACGACCGATACTTTTGTAGCATCATCTATGAACAAGCATATCTCTCCATCACTGAGCCGTCTGGTTTTCTGGAACCCCTGCAATGTATTGCAGACATGATTAGTGGCTCATGTATCTATACACCAGGTGCCGGTAGATAACACCGCTAAACATGTTTCAACTACTAGTAAATGAGATATACCTTCTTTGATCCCTTGTTTGAGAAGTGGACAATCAGTCTTCCAATGTCATGACCCTTTGCACTTGAAACATTTGCCTTTCGGCTTTTTCACCGTGCCTTGAGGTCCCATGTCCTTCTTTGCTGAGTTTGCCTGTTTCTGAATGTTATTCTTCTTCTTACCGCCTTTTGGCTTAGAAGTAGAAGCCTTTTCAGAAACAAAAATATGACCACTCTGCCTAAAGAGAGATTCAGCATCCTGTAGCTCTTTTGCAAGTTCTGCCAAACTATACAACCTTTTGTTCATGTTGTAATTAAGGAAGAATTGTCAAAACTTTTAGGCAGAGTCCCGAGAATGATATCGACTTGGGATTCCCCATCGATTTCAGCTCTAAGGATCTCCATCTCATTCAGATGACCCATCATCTTGAGAACATGATCCCTTACTGGTGTACCCTCAGCCATTTTTGTCTTCATCAAACATTTCATAGCAAACTGCCTAGCTGCTCTACTCTGATGTCCGAAGAGTTCCTTGAGGTTATACATCATGTCATAAGCAGTGGCCATGGCCTGATGCTGATGTTGCAGTACATTTGACATAGATGCCAGAATGTAACACCGCGCCATCTCATCTGCCTTTTTCCACTTCTTATAAGCCTCTTTGACCTCTTCATCAGAGTTAGCATCAGGCTTAGGTGGGCATTCCTCAAAAAGTACATATTTGTACTCCTCAGCAGTCAGAACAATATCCAAATTACGTTTCCAGTCAATATAATTAGGTCCAGTAAGTTTGTTTTCTTTAAGAATCACCATAAGTGGACTGAAAGAACCCATTTTTGAAATCCTGAGAATCACATAAATAAAATTATGTAGGGCAAAAAAAACTTTTTGAATTAACTAAATATTGATTCCCTTAAAACAATAATAAAAAATTTACCAACACCTTGAACACCATGAATTTAGCATGCCACGATAGTGTGGACGTATACAAATTCAACTTTGTTCAAATAGATTTTTCTTATTAAATTTACTATCATGTCAACATAACTTTATGACAAATAAAATTAATATGCTGGTCTTGCTCTGGTCATACAAATAATAGCAGTGACTCCGATGGGGAGGATACAATTATTTGTATCTAAGTGTATACCATTACTTAATACTAAGTCCATTACCTTGTAATGAGTTCCTTCAGATGGAGAAGTGAACACATACTAGGTAACTTTCTACAATTATCCCTATGGAAGTTTGTACCGGTGACCCATAATTATACTCATCCGATATGGAGGAAAGTACTATAGCCAACATGCAAGTATAATTACATCACCTACAAACCAGTAATGGAGACCATAGGATTTAAACTAAATAAATATCCTCTCCCACTTAGTTATTTAACAATGAGGGTTTTTCTACTAGTTGATATTATGTCCATGTTGTCCATTATTAATGTAGGCTTGGTTTTTCAAAAAAACAACCACATAATAATAAACATGCATAATCAGAAAAAGCAAAATGACAAAAATAAGAGAAAATATCCAACTATTATGGTCATATTTGCTTGAACTATGTTGTCACGCCCCAGAACCAGGATACTGGAGAGCAGGGACAGACATAGCCAGCTACGTATATTGAAGTGCAACCCACCTCGCTATACGGTCATGGCTGTCTAGATACATGAGGGTTTAACTACAAGTCATCAGTCTCCTATGGTCAAGAATAAGTCTATTGTCTCAATCATAAGCAAGTAAGTAAATGTTACAAGATGTAAGACCACCAAATATACAATAGTAAGGCGTCCCAAATATTACATATTTAGCTTATCATGAAGCTAGTTGTTACAAAATGTCAGGACTAGCAAGAGTTTAGTCATACATGATCAACCCTAGGATCTTTCAATCATGTTACAGCCCGTAGGCAGACAGTAAATAAAAGTGCAACCGAGCTAACAAGTGCTCGTCGGCTAAGCACCTCAAAAGAATAATTTTATAATAAAGTGGGAGAACAAAAAGAAATCCACTCGTTGCCAGGGTTACGCCTGGTGGTCACCATCTGGCTGGAAGGTCGGTAGATTCTCTGGTGCTGCTCCGATATCTGGCCACACAAAACCAGCTGGGTCAGACCCCAGAAAGAGCAAGTGCCATAAAGGAGGCTTCACTTAGGAACTAAAACCAGTATATCACAATAGAATATTAAAGATAATAAATAAAGAACTGATAATAATAGAGATAACAACAGTAAACTGAGTACGAGAAAACCATTCAAGTAGCCAGGTCACAACCCTTAAACCAAACAAGAACTGGGGTTGTAACCCTTCACCTGAATAGAAACCCGTCTCAAATACTATTGGTACAGTATAGACAATAAATGAAGAGAGGACACAGAACTGCTCTGGGAGCCAGGTTACAACCCTTAAACCAAACATGGACCGGGGTTGTAACCCTTCGCCTGAACAGAACTGGTCCCCAGATCGTTCTTGTTAAAGCAAGCATCAATAATCATGTCATGTCACAATCTAGCACAGGATCAGGATAAGACTAAGCCGGAATAAACTCTATCCAATCAATCAAGAGTACGGCTTGATACTTTTAACTAACTAGGGTTTTCACAGGCCTAGTTACTAGCAAGATACAATGAGATTATCCCAACAGCCACAAGCCCTGCAGACCATCCGGTTATCCAGGTCGAATGTCCGTTTATGAAGAATGCAACACGTGACTGTATGCTAGAAATGTCCCCTACTCGTCGGTAGGCTACAAGTCCACTTAATGCGCCCAGATAACGGGATTACCTGTAGCTAGAAATCTCTTCATGTCTACTGAATTACTCTAGTTTATTAGCCGTATTCAATTGTCGTAGGTATCCCTAACCGTGGTACTCAGGAAACCCATCCTAGACATGATGCAAGACAGTAATGGTTTATTTGTACAAACACAATCGCCCACGGTGTCCAAGTCATTCATACTTGTCATGTCGGGCTAGATGTCCTAACAGCATGTCGAGACAAATTATGTCAGTTTACTAGTCAAGAGTGCGCCACGGTGGGCCACTATCGTATTCAGGAATATGGGCAAATCTTCATAGTACGAGCCTTCTATCAAGAGACCCAAGTTGTATAAGCATTATATAACATTCTAACTTAAGAACAAGAATAATAATAATAATAATAATAATAATAATAGAGGAGAAGACTTTAGAGGGAGCCATGCAGCTAAGAGAATAGAGCTCATGCGGCCAGGGATAATAGAGCTTATGCGGCTTGGGGTTCAGGAGTCCATGCGGCTGGGCCCTGGAGGAAGACATGATCTTATGCGGCTCGAATAATGCAAGTCCATACGACCGAAAAGGAGTGGGCGCATACAGTTAGGGAGTGCAGGGCGCACGCGGCTAAGGGTTCCGGTCATATACGGCTGAGCAAGGGAACAACTCATGTGGTTAGGAAAGAAATCAGTCCATGCGGCTGGGTAGGGCAGGGGTGCATGCTGCGGGGTAAAAACAGGACTCATGCGGCTCGAGGGTGGCAACCCTATACGGCTGAGAATGAAGGCGGCTTATGCGGCTAGAGATGCAAGGGCTCATGCGGCTGCGGACATGTAAGTGCTTATGCGACTGAGTTCAAGTGGGATCTCATACGGCAGAGAATTGCCAAGTCTTATGCGGTTGCGGTGAGTTATCTTCATGCGGCTGAAAGGTTATGGCGCCATGCAGCTAAGTGAAGTCAAGGCCATATGCGGCTGGAAGAGACTTGCCGCATGAATGTTCATGCGGTCAAGTACTTCATGCGGCTGAAAGACTATGCTTCTTCTCCACTGATCCAAGAAGAATAGCCATGAAATCCGTAGCTTCAAAGCTTCATAAACCCTCATCCGAAGTCGAAATTCAGACTTCCATAGGTCAAAATGGTACAGAACGAAATTCTCTACAACATGGAACCATCAAAACATGGAAATAACAATGTTAAGTAGATCAAAACCCAAGAAATTTGAAAATATTATAAACTTAGATCTACACAAATTGAGCCATGGAAATTAAAAATGCTAAGTACTAAAGTGTGTTAGAATCTCGAGAGGAAGAGAATGGAACAATAAAATCGAAGCTCCTCCATGAAGCAAGCTACACTTGCCTAAGCTCTCTTCCTGGTAGGTGAAGAAGTAATGGAGGGAATTAATGAGAAAAGAGAAAAGGGAGTGGGTTAATAAAGGGTGAGGACATGGTAGGTGGGGGTTCTCTCCTTGGTTTATGATGAACCAAGGCAAACCAAGCCTAGCCGAACCAACCCAAAATAGGTCAAGCCATGTAATGCCAAGATAAGCCAAGCAAGGAATCAGGCAATACGAGTCAGGAATACGTACCTGTATTCTAAAATACGTAATATGAATCACAGGTATTATAACGTGGTCACTCAGAAAGGGCTGAACATGAGATAGAGGCGGTGGCTTGAGCTTATAAAGGACTTCGATATCTCATTGAAGTATCGTCCAAGAAAGGCCAACGTAGTTGTTGATGCCTTAAGCAGGTACCCGGTAGCTTTGTATTTGACGGTAGATCGTCATCTATTGGAAAATTTGGATAGTTTAGGTATCGAGGTGATCATTCCTGGGATGGAGATACAGATGTGGGGTTTGCAGATTCAGTCTAAGTTAATGGACAGGGTCAGATCAGCATAGTTTGATGATGTGACTCTGAGGAGCTTCTGACAGTAGGTCCTGGCAGGGTTGCTAGAAGATTTCTCTATCGCCGAGGATTGGTCGTTGAGACACGGTACTAGATTGTACGTGCCTAGTAGAGTGCTTCGGGAGGAGGTTCTTCAAGAAGCACACCATTCTCAGTATTTCATGCATCCTGGAGCCATCAAGATATACAGAGATCTGAGAGAGCACATATGGTGGTATGGCATGAAGCTGAAGGTGGCACAGTTTGTATCTAGATGCTTAGTGTGACAGTTGGTTAAAGTCGAGAGGCAGAGGCCAGGAGGTCTTCTTCAGCCAATACCCATTCCAGAGTGGAAGTGGGAACACATTACCTTGGATTTTGTGTCTGGACTTCCATGATCATCAGGAGGAAAAGACGCGATTTGGGACATCGTTGACAGGTTGACCAAATCGACCCACTTTTTGCCTTTCAAGCTGGGTTTGTCTATGGAGAAGCTGGCCGAGATGTAGATTGCCAGGTTGCACAGGATTCTTGTGAGCATAGTCTCGGATCGGGATAGTCGCTTCACTTCTCACTTTTGGAGTAGTTTGTAAGCTAGCCTAGGCACACAGCTCAAGTTTAATACCACATATCACCCCTAGACAGATGGAAAGTTGGACAGGACCATTCAGACACTCGAGAATATGCTTCGTACTTGTGTGTTAGATCTTAGAGGTTCTTGGGAGGACCATCTCTACCTGGTAGAGTTTGCTTACAACAACAGCTACTAGGCCAGTATAGAGATGTCACCATTTAAGGCTCTATACGAACGGAGGTATCACACTCCCTTGTCATGGGACAATGTTGGCGAGAGAGCTTTGCTTGGTCCAGATATTATTGTGGATGCAGCTGAGAAGGTCAAGCAGATTAGAGATAGACTTCGGGTGGTGCAGGACGGACAGCTACATTGGGCCGATAGCCACCGGAGACCGTTAGAGTTCGAGGTATAGTTTTAGTTCTTTGGTTTGTGCTTGCTTGTGATTGTTTGCTTTAGAATTTTGTGTTGAGTCTTGTTTTCTGATAGGTTGGCGATATGTTTTTCCTGAGGATTTCTCCTACATGGGGTAGATTCGTTTTGGAGGGGCAGGAAGCTTAGTCCGTGATTCATCGGACCTTTCACCATTCTTGAGAAGGTCGGTGCAGTGGCCTATCGACTAGACTTGCCGCCTACGCTAGAGGGAGTTCACAACGGATTCCACGTGTCACAGCTAAGATGGTATGTGGCAGACCCAAGTCACATATTGGATTATTCCGAGATAGAGGTGGGCCCTACTCCCGGCTATCCAGAGTAGCCTGTGGAGATTTTAGATCATCAGAAAAATATGATCCGGAACCAGGTTATTTCCTTGGTTCATGTTGCATGGAGGCATCACTTCCCAGGTAAGTCTACCTGGTAGAAGGAGGACGGCATGCAGGAGTGATACCCTTATCTCTTCGAGCCTTGGGTATTGTTCTTTTTGTTCATGCCTGTATTCTAGTGCTAGTTTTGTCTTTAATTTCGAGAACAAAATATTTTTAGGAGGGTAGATTTGTCACTATCAAAATAATAAATAGTATTATTTTTTCATTTTACATTATTTATATAGTATGTGTATTTACTAATTATATGTGATGGTTGTATTTATTAGTTGACTAGCCAATTTATTGGACCCTTGATTAGTGAACCTATTTGGACTTGCCATGACACTTAGACCTATATTTTAGGGTGGACACAATTAGACTCAATTAAGTCATATTAAGTCATGGATAGGATTAGAATTAATTACCATTTCAGACTAGAAACGCCCATAGGCTAACTTAAGCCTTCATGACAACTAAAAAAGGGTATTATAGACTTTTTCCATAGGCCTCTACGGCTCCAAACTCGATCGGCCATTGCATAGAGAAGGCCTGATTCTTCTCATTTCATTTGGAGCTCCAAAAACCCTGATTTGGTGCTCTCCAAAACCCTTCTCCATTTACATTTATTTCTCCATCAAAATCCCTCAAATCTCTCTCTAATCTTCATATATTCTTCATTGTAGAAGGCAAGGAGCTTGGGGACCAAGGAGCAGAAGGAGAGGAGGCCAATAGCTTGAGGGATTGTGTCCTACTTGACACTTGTGTCCACTTTGGGTATTTTATCAGGAATCCATCTCCCAATAGGTAAAATACTTGTCATTTCTCCTAGTTTAGACACTATTCCATGTATGACACTATTAAGGAACTCACCCATTGACTAGGGATACCCATAGGAGGAAGAACATGGCTCTAATGACCATGTTGGTAGAAGTTATATTGGTTTTTTTTGTGCCATTTTTAGGAAAATTTGAGGGTGGCATACAAAGTGTTTGTCGCTTGGTTTAAAAGACTAAATGGATATGTGAATGATGTATGATGCTTGTAATGTGTCCATAAATGGATACGTATGTAGAAGCATAAAAAAGCGCACCATCTACAAAAGCGCTAAATTTGTTTTATGGACATCACAGAAGCGCAGGAGACGCCAAAATTGATGCGTATGCCAGAATTCAGACTACGAAAAAGATAGTACATAAAAGGAAATTCTTTATTAAAATCTTGTTTACAAAAGATCTATTACTGACTCTTCATGATTACATATAAAGACTAAAACGTAAAGCACCTACAAAGTGTACAGTCTTCAAATGCGCAGTCCCCAAATGCGCAGCAGCGTCAGAGCGAATCACTTCCTTGTCAAAAGCGTTGCAGTAGGCAAAATAAAGACGCAGCTTATGCTCGAACCTCACAGAAAAACTTGTAGCCCTTCCAGCCTAACAAGGTGCGCAGCTCCCCCACTCTAATATGGCTAATAAAGCATTTATTGAGCAGGGCAGAGCACAACCTGTGGATCTTCGAATTGGCAATCAATCTAAACCCGGTATCTTGGGCCTCGAAGACTTCCAAGATGATGTTCAGGTTCGAACCCCTTATGCTAAATATTCAAATGCATATTGAAAATCATAAGTTGTCCTTCACCAAGAGTACAGCTTCTTTGAACGAAGTGATCTACAACCAACAGTCGACTTATGTAAGGCCTATGGCCGTTCGAAGCTAAGTCGAGGTCGAGCATGACAGAGGAATGACAAGAAGCTATAGGCAAAGACTTACACAAAAGCTCCTCTAATATAGGATGTGTGGTCCAACCCACACGCCACGTGGCAGTCGGCCAAAGGATAGGACTCAGCACAATGAATCTCATTTAATAGGTTGATTTGACTAAATCTTTGGCTACCGCTTCTCGAGCCCCCAAAAAATGGCAGCAATTAAGAAGATGTTCACTTAGCCGCTCAAAGGCAGTCATTAATCTTCTTAAGAGCATAGTGACTTCGATGCTTTGTAAAAGCGCAACTCCTTCATTGGCCTCTTAGAGCTTCCAGAAGCGTAGCCCCTTTAATGGCTCCTTTATTGGTCTTTTAGAGCTTCCAGAAGTGCAGCCCCTTCAACGGCTCCTTCACTGATCTCTCAGAGATTCCTAAAGCACAGTCTCCTCGTCGCCTAAAAGTATAGTGACTTCGTCACATTAGAAGCACAGTCTCCTCATCACCCAAAGAGCGCATTGACTTTGTCTCCTTAGAAGCATAGTCTCCTCACTGCCCAAAAGTGCAGTAACTTTGTCGCCTCAGAAGTACATTCTCCTCGTTGCCCAAAAGCGCAGTGACTTCATCGCTCCCCAGAAACGCAGCTGGTATAGCGTGCAGCTTCTCCACAAACATGGTATCATGCCACATGGCCATTATGGCAGTCGTATCCCTTCAGATACAATCACATCTGGTTTGTTCAAACAGTTGTATCTTTTCAAGATACAATTGTGTCTCTTCAGATACAATCACACCTCCTCAGGATACAATCAGGTTTAGTTTGCTTAAACAGTTGTATCTTTTCAGATACAATCAAATCTGATTTGTTCAAATGTCGCTCGTGAGATAATATCGGAATTTAATTTGTTTAAGCTGTTGTTCCTTCGATAGGAGCAAAATCTATTCAATTTTATCCAAAAAAGATAGTCGAGCAATGGATACGCACCACGTGTCAGCCACTCGGTCATGTTGATTAAGGGTGCTAACCGTCCTAGATCTCGATAACGGAGAACTTCAACAACCGCCACGTGTCAGCTCAGCAGCAGCCCTCACGGAGCAGTTACAATAGATTTCCCCGAAATCTCGTACGCGCATCGCTCCTGCACGTCAAAAATCCTCTTGCACAATGTATATGTGCAGCCTATAAATAGAAGGAGTCTTCCTTCATTCAAGGGCTTCGACGTCTTCTTGATTGGCAACCCAGATTACCTCTCACAGGCATCAGAAAGTTAAAGCAAGTTCAGTTCGTCGTCAGATCGTCAACGGAGTAAAGGAGCCGCTGTAGTGCTCGATCTCCACCGTCACACTTTTCTCGAAATTTTTATACCTAGATCTCCTATTTAGGAGTTTTTTGTACTCTTTTATATGTTTGAAATACAAAATGTTTTTCAACTTTTGTTAATGGCAAACAAAATTGCAACTCTGCTGGCGACTGTCTTCTCCGCCGATAAGAAGGTGGTGACGCAATTTGACGATAACTTGCTGGGGTCTTCTCAAAAGATGTTGGTCGTATGCTTCTACCAGCAAGCTTTTGAAGATCTCCTTTCTGGAGAAGTTGAGTCCTTCGAAGCGGTTCGTAAAATCGAAGAAGATTCGACGTACTTGGGTGCCCAAGGCTGCTACGACGAACAGCAAGACAGAAGGGGATATGCTCCAAAACCCCCAGAATAGTGAAGCATCGAAGACGCCTTCACCTGCTGCTACTGAACTACCTCAGTTAATCCTAGTTGCTAAGAAGCGCAGTAAAGAACGTGGCTCCCTTGCTACAAGCCAAACGAAGGTGTAGCGCAGGAGGAAAGGCATAGCACCCTGCCTATGCACGAAGACGGTCGCACAGGCTAGAACTTATGACTTCATCAGAATTGTCTACCCCTTGGGTAAGTCTATGTTGGATTCTGAATGCTACACACCTTTTAGGGGCACAAAAAAATCCAAGGAAGCATGCGTCCCGTGCGACCAACGTGCTACGCCAACACCCTTGATGGAATTTGAGTGTTATGTACCTTCCAGGGATAGCATGAAGAAATCTAAGGTAGCACGCGCCTTGCGCGACCAACGTGCTACGCCGACCACCATGTTGGACTCTGAATACTACGCACCTTCCTGGGGTTGTAGAAAGAAGTCCAAGGTTGCACGCGCTTCAAGCGACCAATGTGCTACACCCACAGCTGACCAAAGGCATGCATTGACAGTCACGTGCGTAGCCGACAAAAAACTATACAAAATTGATTCGAGTGCTTCGATGCCTCGACCAATAAAACACCATTGTCACTTGAGTCTGCCTTACGAGCAACTCTCTGACCAAGACCTAAGCGTGCCTCACACGGAGCAACTGGGAAGAGGAAAGCTACCTTCACATCTTCACTCATGCATGCAGCATCCTTACGCGCACGAAATGAGTATAGATGTGGAGACTTCTGATCTACACAAATGAGTATATATATATATATATATATATATATATATATATATATATATATATATATATATATATATATATATATATACGCGAAACTTTCTCCGAAACCCTAATATATAGATATATATATATATATATATATATATATATATATACACGCGAAACTTTCCCTAGCCTTTTCTTTCATCTTCCATGTTGTTATTTTCCTTCCTATGTTTTAAGCCCTGGCCAAAC
This sequence comes from Iris pallida, assembly GCA_029216955.1. Lineage (NCBI taxonomy): Eukaryota > Viridiplantae > Streptophyta > Magnoliopsida > Asparagales > Iridaceae > Iris > Iris pallida. The sequence continues at coordinate 1,398,756 of JANAVB010030217.1, read as the reverse complement.
CCAAGATTATCCATCACTTGGCCGTCCGAGCCCTTCCAAAACTCTGTCTCCATGATCAGATTGTTGACAACATTGACCTTTTTGGGCTGGCCGAGCTTCCTCGCTGACCCCATGTTCACTGCATCGTGTCGTCCACCGATGAAACCATACTTCCACCATTAGCAGACTCGTATCAACCTCGTCAACAAGGTTGCCAATGGTGGGGAACCATCGGACCACCCAAGCTGTTCTGCCTAAAAACTCGCCAACGCAACCATGCGTTTTTCGGAGCCTAGTTGATCCGATGCGAACTGGAACACTTAGACCACCATGATATCGCCTAGCCGAGCAGGCCACCCGAAGCTGGAGCTTCCTAATCGTCACGCCGTCCTCGTGCGAGCAATCGAGGACCTCAAAACTCAGTTCCCTAAACCGCCTTGACCGTCGCTGCCGAGCCTTCTTCCATATTCATCAAATTCTCATCGCTCGCATACGACAGTCTCGAGTCCCATCTGCCATACCCTTCCTTGTATAAGTACGTATGACCATGGTGACCATCTCCAACATCGTGGCCCTCCGTCCATCGGCTGAACCCACTCGATTAAGACAACACCCTCAATTCTGCATAGCTCAACTATGGATCGACCACCGCGAGAACACCACCGTCGGCCTTCCGAGTTGTCGACCTGCATGAGCGTTAGCACGAACCAACCTCAAGTCGATCAGGCAGTTCCAGGCAACTTCTTTGATTGCCTCGCCCCGTGACCAGCGCCGCTCATGCGCCCCAACCTTCGCTTAGTCATACTAGCCCTTATGCGCGACTTATTTGTTACCGTTATGTCCGGTGATGGAATCTTGTGCGTGCCTCCTTCACTTCCAACCTCACATTGACATTGTTATTGTCGACTGCTCATGTGTGACTGCACCTCGTCGTGCATAGGCCATTCTCTCCAAGCGAGAAGTTACCCCCGAGCCGCAAGCCCATTACGTCGGCTGAACAAACACTCTCGACGCACGTTCCTAAACGATCGAGTATCCACCTCACCAACTAAGTGCAGTGTGCACCAGCACCGATGTGCCGAGTAGCCGTCGACCGGAGCCAGAGGAAGCTGCCTCCTTTACAGTCCTATGACTGTCGACCGAGGCTCGTGCGGACGTCCTCCACCGGAAGGTCCTGAGCGAGCTTTTCGGTAAGTCCATCTGATGTCCCCACCGCAAGGGGAAGGGATAAACGTCAGCACAGTACCCGTGTTCTCCTTTAAGTACCAGCATGAGGTCCTCGGCGATGATTCACTGGGTCCGGTTCATGGAGTTTGTACATTGCTCATTTCGTTGCAGCAGAAACAAATATGGAAGCTGCCAAGGTATGTTTCCACCTTAGACCCAATAGTAGTTACAAACTAAACCTAAAGCAAATAATTAATTACAATTCAAAGATACTTATAAAAACTTATTAATTCAAAGAAATAATTAGGACACAGTTCACGTGTAATATAAAAGGATATTCAACTTTAATTTGTGTGAACAATAGTAAGCCATATTAATGACTCATGTCATATTCTCATCTTTTACAAATTATTTTATGTATCAAGAAAAAAAACATGGCAGTCAGCAAAACATAATTAGTGGGATAGTCAACTATAGTTTATTTACAATTAACCCCTCCCCTTCCTCTAATAATTGCAAACATCACTAAGTAATTAGATATAGGTATAACCTAATAAATAGTAATAGAAATAAATATATAGTATAGGCTAAACATTATATAGTATATTATAGGAAATATACTATAACCTAAGGAAATAAGTATGGTATAAATAAATTGGCAGCTAATAGATAAATAATTATAGTAATTAAAACTACCTTAATTTTTTTAAGCTATGAAACGAATAAGGTAACTCAGTATTAAAATTGTGGTTATAAATATTTGTACCTTGCATAGGCAACTTGGAATAAGATTGGGATTGGTAGTTGTGACCTCAGCGCGGGATTGAACTACAGGCAAGTATATCTTGCATTTTTTTACAGTTTATTTACATGCTTATTCCTTTTTCCTTTGTAACATGTCATTATCTAGTTTCTTTTGTTGATTATTGACATGTATTTTCTCATATTATTTATATTAGTTTAGTTGCGTCATTGATATATAGTCTTTGTTCACTGTTGGCATTATAGTTCATATTGGATATGTTCTCACCTATACTTTGACTGAGTCGTATCGTAGGACGAGTGCGTCATGACTGAACTGCTATTCCAACTTTTGTTATTCTTAACCTGCGAGTCCACATTAGAGGCGAGGGTTGATTATTTAGAAAAACCTGTGAGTCCATACGAGGACGAGAGTAGATTGCTTGAAGCTAACCTGCGAGTCCACACTAGGGGAGAGGGTTAGTTATTTGTTCAAACCTGCGAGTCCACACTAGAGGCGAGGGTTTGATTATCCATTTCATTTTTTGTCATGTGTTCACCTAGAAACTTAGCATTTGATACATGTTTCCTTTCTAGCAGTTTATTTATGCATAGTTGTTCTCATATTCATGTTTCGTTGTTGGTTAGTCCTTTTCTGTTTACATCCTAGTTTTCTTTATGCATGTTATACTGTTAGATAGGCATGTTTTATGTATCTTGCTGGTCACCTGAGGACCTGACGATCTTTATAGGTAGTTGATTGCACGGAGTTAATTAGCAGATCATGATGGTAGTTGATTACTTCATATTTAGGTATCTTTCGTGATTACATATTTATATCCATTATTTGTACTCTGCTTGTTACCCTAGTTTTATAGACTCATACTTTCTTTCGAGTCTAATCGGACATATGTTAGTGGGCTGCAGACCACGAACCATATTGTTCCTTCTTGATGTTTATTTATGTGGATTGAGATATAGTTTTGTCTTGCCATGATTAGGCATATTACTATAGTCTAGACAGCTTATACGTATTCAAGATAGACTGAAGTCTACTTGATAAGTAGCTGGCATGCTTATGTATCCCGGTCCTACATATTTTGGGGCTGTGGTATGACATATTTTTTTGGTGGCCCATGCAGGTCAGAACATATCATCTCGGTTACGTTACTATACCGGACAAGCCTACACTAGAATAAAACCTGATAGGAATTGTAATGCCTATAGTTCGTATTACGTATTTTGAAATACGTGTACGTATTTTATCTTGTATTGCATGATTCCTTGCTTGGCTTATCTTGGCATTACATGGCTTGGTCTATTTTGGGTTGGTTCGGCTAGGCTTGGGTTGCCTTGGTTCATCATGAACCAAGAGGAGAACCCTTACCTACCACCACCATCATCCTTTATTAACACATTCCTTCATTCTCTCTCTTCATTTACTACTTCTTCTCTACCATTACTTCTTCAACCACCAGGAGAGAGGGAGAGAGCTTAGGCAAGTGTAGCTTGCTTCATGGAGGAACTTCATTTTTATTGTTCCATTCTCTTTCTCTCGAGATTCTAACACACTTTATTACTTAGCATTTCTAATTTTCATGGCTCAATTTGTGTAGATCTAAGTTTATAGTATTTTTGGATTTTATGGGTTTTGATCTACTTAACATTATTATTTTCAAGTTTTGATGGTTCCATGTTGTAGAGAATTTCATTCTGCCCTATTTTGACCTATAAAAGTTCGAATTTGGACTCTAGATGAAGGTTTTATGAAGCTTGGAAGCCTTGGCTTGCATGGTTCTTCTACTCGGAATAATGGAGAAGAAGAACAGTTCCGTAGCCCCATAAATTTTCGTGGCCGCATGAAGTTCCGTAGCCGCATGAATTTTCGTGGCCATATGAAGTTCCGTAGCCGCATGAAGTTCCGTGGCCGCATGAAGTTCCGTGGCCGCATGAATTTCCGTAGCCGCATGAACTTCCGTGGCCGCATGAACTTCCGTAGCCGCATGAATTTCCGTGGCCGCATGAACTTCCGTAGCCGCGTGAATTTCCGTGGCCGCATGAACTTCCGTAGCCATATGAATTTCTCTTGATTTCCAGCCGCATAAGCGCGCATGCTTTCTGTCGTATGGCTCCCTCCTCAAGTCTTGTCCTCTTTATTATAATTTATTATTATTAGTATTAGTATTATTAAACTGAAATGTCACATTATGTTTATGTCATATAAATTTTGGCATATTTTCTGAACACGATAGTGGCCCGCCGTAGCACACTCTCGACAAGAAAACTGACATGATATATCATGACATGCTGTTACGACAGCTAGCCTGACATGATAAGTATGAATAACCTGGACACCGTGGACGATTGCGTTTGTACAAATAAACCAGTATTGTCTTGCATCATGTCTAGTATAGGGATCTCTGAGTACCACGGTCAGGGATACCTACAGTAATTGACTAAGGCTAATAAACTAGAATAATTCAGTAGACATGAAGAGATTCCCAGCTACAGGCAATCCCGTTATCTGGGCGCATTAAGTGGACTTGTAGCCTACCGACGAGTAGGGCACAACAGAAAAGTGTTTTAACGGCACTCGAAAAGTGTCGTTCATGACTTTCCATGGCACTTTTTTTGGTACAGTCTAGAGGGGGTGTCATAGAAAGTTTTTAACTTTCAATGACACTCTGTAAGTGTCATATAATATCTTTACGATGACATTTATTTGATGTCGTGTAATGCTTATTCCATGACACTTTACTGATGTCATTTTAGTCTGCTTCAATGACAAGTCATAAATGTCATTGACTCTACGACACTTAATAGGTGTCATCTAAATCATTCTATGACATTTAATAAATGTCATTGATATTTTCACGACACCTTTTTTGTGCCATCTAAATGACAGAGGATAAACACTTTTATGACATTTTGCAGGTGTCATCTTAACGTGTTTCAATGTCATCTAATAAGTGTCATCGAAATTACTACACCTGAGAAATGTCATCTAAAATTACTCAATGACAATTAATAAATGTCATGAATATTATTTCATGGCACTTCTTATGTATCATAAACACCAAGTTCAATGACAGATTTCAAAATGTCATCAGTGTGTATATATATATATATATATATATATATATATATATATATATATATATATATATATATATATATATATATACCAACACCAAAACCAACCATGTTCACATATAATTAAACCATGTTCACGTACAAATAAGTAACCAAAATCAACCATGTTCACAAATAAGTAACCAAAACCAACCAACCATGTTCACATATAATTAAACCATGTTCACGTACAAATAAGTAACCAAAACCAACCATGTTCCAACCATGTTCCAAATAAGTAACCAAAATCAACCATGTTCATAAAGTCTATTACATAATATAGGATTCAATTTGTTTAAGACTAACAAAGTCGATTACATAATATATATGTAAGAGTCCAACTAGTAACTTCTTAGCGTCCTCATTCGGATTAGAATCATGCCTTGAGAACCACATTAAATGGACAAAAGTGATTTTTGTCATAAGTAACCTGTAAAAGAAATAAGAAAAGATTCAACTCATAAGTCTTTAAATGAAATTGCAAGGAATCTGAAAGAAAGTAAGCATCTTACATCCACAGCTTCCCTAGCAGTCATGTTAACAAGAGGATCATTTTTCCTGAAAAAAGAATAATAATGAGTGGATGATGATAACATAAAAAATAATGAGCATTAATGCACTAAATAAGGTCCAATAAACAAAAGTAGGATCATGTACTAAAAATAGGGCTATTTTGGTATTTACCCTGACACACACTCACAAGTTTTTCGGACATGAGCATATGTTTTTTCATCCAAAATGTTACGAAAAGATCATTGACAAACAATACATCAAATAATTTATGTCTATTGAAAAGAAAATACAAGAGCTTCTCAACATATGAGATCATAAATATCTCCATTCATTCCCCCATGTTCTTTTAATTCCTCCAAGTGGTCCAATGTCGAGCTGAGAAGGGAACTGGAGCTCCTGTTAGAATATGTATTCAAGAAGCTAAAAGATAACACAATTATAGACAGATTATAAATTTATACATCGGTTCAATGCCGGCGATCATGATGAACCCTGAATGTTCCAGATTACAAATTTATAATCTGGACCAGATGTATAAATTTGAGCTGAGAAGGGAGCTCCAGTTAGCTCGACATTGGACCAGATTACATCTCATCCCGACGTCCCTTCTAACAGGAGCTCCAGTTAGCTTCTTGTTTTCCCTCTCTTCATGATCCTAGCACATCCTCCCTCTTCTCTTCTTTATGCTGTCAAGATAGCACAACAAGAATTTCCTATTGTTACTTATACTGTTATTCTCTTCCTGTTGTTACAACCCCTCTAAATGATAGTTACACCACTACTCACATGAGACCTATGTGTGTTTAACAAATGCACACACACACCCTATCAACCTATCTATCAATCAATGGACTTATCCCTTTAACACCTGTACTCAACACGTCTGTACTGCTACTACAATCAACAGAGGCCTGGCTCACATCACCTGTATGCAGGATTGGCCTCACCTGTGTGCAAGTGCACACACAAGGCCAGGCCAAACCACTGTACTGCCCACCTGTGCAGGCCAACTAACTGCCAGCAGGGCCAATGCAGGTACACTACACCAAAACAGTCTTTTCCTAACGACTATAAGCGTTAGGAAAATTATTACTAACAGTTTTTTACCGTTGGATCTACGGTGTGGGAAATTTTACTAACGGTTAAAAACTGTTAGGGAAATAACTTTCCTAACGGTAAAAAACCGTTAGGAAAGCCGATTTCCTAACAGTTAAAAACCGTTGGGATTATTAATTTCCTGACGGAAAAAAACCGTTGGAAAATTAACTTTGCAAACGGTAAAAACCATTCTAAAATTCACTCTCCTAACGGTAAAAAATCGTTGGAATTATTAATTTCCTAACGGTGTGAAACCGTTAACAAAAACTTTCTCACGATAAAATCTGTTAGAAAAAATAAATTTGATAACGGTAAAAACCCGTTGGAAAGATAAATTTCCTAACAATAGAGTTGCCATAAACATTTAATTCATTCCAGTTTATCCATAAACCTGTAATTCACTCCAGATTATCAATCATATTGTATACATCATCAAAGAAAATTAAGTTCAATATATAACTTGATTAAAATAGAACATTAAACAAATATAAATAACATAAAGTTCAATAAAGTTTGGAATAAGTGTCAAAAGAAGAAAAAAATTACATATTTTACGTAGGATACTTAGGACAAATCACTAAAGCCACTATCAGCTATATCACAAAGTTTTCAATTGCCATTTTATGGACCAAAAATCGGTGCTTTCGAATCTATTATCTCCTTCACCCAAACAATATTCTATATGTCTTGTGTGTTGCGAGATATCCCTTTACCACCTCCTCCTTCAAATTCTGTGAAAGTAACATAACATATTTGTTTCCTTTGATAGACGATCCAACATTGTTGGTCGGGACGACCGGGATAGCAACGTCGTCATCATGGATATCATGATCAATTGGAGTTTGCTGTATTGGATGCAACATTTTTGTCTCTCTTACGTCGCTTCAATTAGAGCTGCATTTCCATGATAACAAAGTAACATTCAGTCCAAATTAGATAATACAAACTAAAAAATATATTAAAAAGAGAGATGTTATGCCAATAGGAAAATAATTGTTACTAATAAAAGTCTGCAATAGTTCAGATGCACACTTGTATTGGAATCAGATTTTAGCAGTCAATAGTTTATTACCAGTGCTGGAATTCACATATTAGTGACATTGGAACAACAAAAGTATTGTATCCTCAAAGATATTCTCCTTACGAAATTTGAATAATCTCCCTACAATGATTAATTAAAGAATATTAAGAGGTTAGTAAAAACTTTTAGAACACTTGAAGCTTGGTAAAATAGTTCGAAACAAGTAAGAATATGTCAGGAGCAACATATATATAGGCAGATTTTCTTTCACATATATAAGATTTACGCGATGTGTTATGCATCATCCTCTTGATAAAATGAAGACTTTCTACATTTGTGGATCAAAGAAAAAACTACTTTTTATGTAATACTCGAAGACATTATAAGATCCCTGACCTTCCAAAGCATAAGAACATACATAGAGATTTGTAGCTTCTATTAGAAAGGATATCGAAGACAATATAAAGAAGTGCACCTCTCCGTGACCAGTGATAAATGCACTTGAACCTTCCAGTAACGGTAGGATGATTGACTGCTAACATATGCATATGTTAGCCATAGTTTTGGACAGTATAACGTTTAGCCAAATGCATATGTCAATATAACAAAGTCACCAGTTTTCAACTACCATTCAAAATATATATCTGCAGATGTCACTTCCTTATCACTAATGAATCCTACACTAACATAATATGATAGGTAAACTATCATCTATTTAGGATAGATAGCAGGATAAACTACTTATTTGAGCTTCTCCAAATATTATATTGTTCAAGGATCCAAATAATTTTATGAACAAACGATTCAGTATGACAAGTCATACTACAAAAATAAGTCATATCAAGGGAGAGATAAGTATGTATCTGCAAGAGGCATATTTCAAATCAAGAATACTCTCTATAGAGTGTCATTCCGAAGAAGCATTTGCTGCCTCGATAGAAAAATAAAGTTAAAAAAACGAAAGATGACATGTGCACCTGTGTAGAAAAATTTGCAACATTATATGCAACATATGATCCTTGACTTTTAAAGTCATCACCAAGGAAATCCTAGAAAACAAAAGAAATTATGACTACATATACCGAGTACTAGAACTAAAAAGAAAAAGAAAACAGAAAAAAGAAAAGAACTACATAATCCATAAGCGCAGATACCTGAGACATGCCAGCAATAGAAAATCCTTCAAGGAATGTTAGACTAAGACCTTAGACTAGTACATACCTATGTGAAAAGAGAAAAGTAAGCATAGATCATGATACTTCTGATTTGAGTCAAAAATTGAAACCATAGCAACAAACCTGAGTCATAAATCTAGTTTGGCTTAATGGACCACCTGTAGTAGGGTAAGTATTAGGATTTCCTGAAGTAGGGAAATTATAAGTAGAACCAATGCTACAAACAGAGTGCTGGAAGCTCTACTCCTGCGGAAGATGACCACCAATTGTAATACCAGCATTGCCTAAGAAGTGTTTGAATGTTGTCATTCATATCCGAGCCAATTGCATCCATTTACCTTATAGGCTTTTACCAATCCTCCCTCAAAACTCTTAGTCAATGCAAGTAATAACATTGGCAAAAATATCAATTTGCTTTTCTACTAAAAGTGCCAAATGTCTCGATGCCCTGCTTCAAGAGAAGTCAGTTGAATCTGGGTTACAAATGTGCCCTTTTTTGTAACACTAGTTTCTTAAGCACGGATGAGGTGGGACTAGGCCACATCTATGTTGTCCACTTTTCCTATTTTTTTGTACAATATACAAAGTGTAGGGAATGTCATACGTCTACATGCCAACGGGATACCAGGAAATCCAAATAAGATGCTTTTTTAATCTCGTCAAAATGTGTAAATGAATTTGATTGTGATTGTTGATCAAGATAACTTTATAGAGCATCAGTTTCTAAACATGATTGCTTGGAAAATAGTAAAACAATAAGAATTTTAAATTTTCAACATCTTTTGGGAAACTCAAAATTAGTGTATTGAACTTAGCATCTCACTGTTGCTGTTTGCACTAGAATTTCATAGTAGTTTTGTTCAGTATCCAGAGCTCCTCCAAAGTACTATAAATATTTGCAGTTGAATATTAAGTTGGGCTTCTTTTGTCAGAGAACCAACTCTCACCCGTCTTCTGCTCACCCCATCGATCGTCGGTATAAGAAAGCTGCTAACAAAGCTTTTGATACCAAAAATACTGAGGTACAAGGCTAGGAGGTTAAAGTTATGGTTCTTGGGTTTATCACCAACATAAATATATTACTAAAGCAATAACATAATGTAATATGTGGTAGTGTGGTAGTGGAATGCAATCCATCTACATGTCTCAACTGTTGGCCATATGTGAATGTTTTATAAGATGTAGAAAGGAAAGAAGGTAGTTAACATAACATCAGTCAGAACTCATTCTAAATGATATCCAATACAAGCTCTCAAGAATGTAAAGTGCAAGCAAATAGAAATTATCTTGCATACCTACATGAAGGACAATATTTCTCCTAGCTGGCTTTGAAGTTGCTCAAAATCTAGTTCAGTCCATGGATTTTATAGTCATATGGAATACCACCTACAAGTCATTTGGTGTCTTACTGGGGGCAGTCTACTGCTGGATGATGCACAAAAACTTTTGGTCCATTCTGCAGCTCTTTGACATCACTGGACTAAACCATGTCTTACAAAACCGTAAAAGAAAAAAAAAGCTTTTTGCTAATTGGCGCTCTAGATATCTAAATCTATTAGTTCTTGCATCTAAGAAGGAAATAAAATGCAAGTACTATCATCCTACCTATTATAAAGAAGTGTTTTGGCTGAGTTCTGACAGTGAATAAAAATATCAAAAAAATGTAAAATCAATATGAGCAAGATTCCATCTTCTCATTCAATACTTTCCAAGAATGCAAAATGAGAGTCCATTCTCCAGCATCAACATAAAACACTGTATCCATAACTTGGTGCTTAAATCATTATGCATTATGTAAAGTTCAACTATACATGAAACACAAATTTGAAAAGATTTAATGGTTATGTCATATTTGAAACATATTATAACAAAACCAAAAGAAATATTGAGTCATTTCATTGCCACCAAATTTCCAGACTCTTACAACTAGATGCAGTTTCTGATAGCATAACTTAATCATTTGCACTCTAATCAAACAATCAGCAACACGGAAATTTCTATAATCCAACAAATAAAATGATTGGTCCTTCTCTAAATTACGTATACAATTGGAATAGGCCCACAAATGGCAAAAATTCTGGTGGTCAAACATCAATTATACAATAGAGAACCCACAAAAATGACATATATTGATCATTGGGTCATCCAAAACTTAAACTTTGACTGGTGGGTTCATTAAAAAAAGGATTTTTCGGATGAATCTAGAAAGAGAAAAAAAAAGAATTGATAAACTTTTGACGAAAGGAAAAAAGGGGAAGAAGAAGTCTCTTACCTCTGTTAAATGCCTTCTAAAAGGGGCAAAAGAATTGAGTCCATGTCCCAATATCATGGTCCAAATTAGAAAGTACCGTGCCATTAAATGGTTCAAACCTGTGTGCTTATTCAGGAGTCACTAAAACAAATAGCAACAACAAAGTTTTAATATCAAGAATCAAAACCAACCAACCAAAAGAGATATGTCAATAGAGTGAGTGAAGAACAAGAGCTGACTGACCACTCAGAGTATGTCATCTGCACGTCGATCTTGAGCGAGAGCAGGATCGTGAAGCAGAGGAGGCAGCCATGAGCCGCCATGGATCGGGCCGACTCCCCCATGCGACTCCACGTCATCGTCTTCCTCCGTGGCTACAGGTGGAGATGACGATAATGGCGAGGAGACGAGCGATGGGCGGTTTCCAGATCTGAAATGTGCTCAAGGACGAAGAAGAGGAGCCTTAGGGGTTAGGGATTTCGGTAGAGGGGGAGAGGAATAGAAGATGAAGGATATGAATGTGATGACTGCGGGGGCTTCAGATTTTGGAGAAGGGTTAGGTCTAAGGATATAACACTTATAATGACATGTGAAACTCACGTGACATGTTCTTTCTCCTTAACAACGGTTCTAGCCGTTGGGAAAAAATAGCATATGTTACTAATATTAAATTTATTTTTTTGTCTATTTATACTAACGGTTTTTAAATTTTCTAACGATTTTTTACCATTAGAAATTTGTAACGGTAAAAAACTGTTTGGATTTGAAAAAAATGTGTGTTAGTAAAACCTTATTTTGGTGTAGTGGTCCCTGCCCCTTCCTTTTATACTCTAACACTCAGGCTTCCATCCCAAACCCCTTTTTTACTACCCCTTCCTTTGAAATGCTGTCTTTTTAAGAAGTAACCAACTGCTTAAATGTTGATGCAAAGCACAAAAAGAAAACCTGGATCACAGATAGTGTTTAAATTTAGGAACAACTACAGTGTAGGTAGTTCAGATGTATGAGTAGCTTAGCACCTGAGAAGAGTCCGGTTTGGATGTTTAAAAGAAAACCTGGATCAACTACAGTTTAGGTGTTTAAACCTGGATCAACTACAATTTAGGAACAACTACAATGTAGGTGTTTAAACCTGGATCACAGATGGTGTTTAAAAGAAAACCTGGATCACAAAAAGAAAACCTGGATCACAGATGGTGTTTAAATTTAGGAACCTGAGAAGAGTCCGGTTTGGATGAATTTGACTTTAACTAATACAAGAAAATTATGTGGAAGGCTGCAACCTTTTTCCTGAAAAGAGGGTTTAGCTGCCCAAGAAATCGAATCACACTTTCCTTATATTACTTGCCAAAATGAACAATTATGACAAGTTTGTGACTAGATAATGCATGCTACAATGCACTGTACAAAACTATTTCAAGCTGAAATTAAGATTGACTCAGCAGAAATTAAGACTTTCCATGGCATAAATTATGACAAGTTTGTGACTCAGCAGAAATTAAGATTGATGACTCAGCAGAAATTATGACAAAATAAACAATTATATTACTGTATAGAAATAGAAAACATATGTAACACAGCAGAAATTAAGATTGATGACACTGTATAGAACTAGAAAACATATGTAACACATATATTGGTCACAGGCAAGCTGAAATTAAAATTGGTCACAGGCAAGCTGAAATACTTGCGTTAAAATTTTAAATTTTTTACCTTGTCTTCAAATGGTAGGACAACAAAAATTGGTCACAGGCAAAAATTGCTAACTAATCTTCTCTTTATTGTTGCAAATGACATAGATTCCCACATTGACAACTACTATGCAGCAACTGCACAAGCAAAAACTCAACTTGTGAAGGCAGCCAAGACATAGAAGTCAAATTCTTTCCTGGTGGGCTCTCTATATAATCTGATTTTTATGTTAGATCTTTCATGTCATCTTCTCAAACCAAATACTATTCTTTGTGTTTTTTTGCAGACATGCTTGCTATTGGTGATTTTTGGGGTTATATTACTCATCGTGATCATAGTCCTCGCAGCCTGAGAAATAAAGATGAAGACATTTTCATCTTCGACCCATGTTTCCTTGAAACGCAGTAATTATCTGAGGGATAATATGTGCTCTCAGGTAGTGTGATGTAACTAAAAGTGGCATAGGCTGTGTTCAGATTTGATTGTTGTATATAATATCATAATATGTTTCTTTGGTGATATGTAAAATTGTGTCTATTGCTTTGGTTTCCTCGACGTTTGTTGGTGTTATTTTTAAGGGTTTGCTATGTGAATGACAAGTTTATCAGCAGAATGTTCTGCTCATGTTGATCAATAAAACGAAAGAATAAAGAGAGATCAAATACTGAAGAAGCTTCATCATCAAAATCTGAGTCTCAACCAAGACTTCAGAGATCAAATACTATATCAAATACCAATAACCGACACGATAATTCTCAGTTTGAATTGTTAGTTATGCCATTTGAATTGGTACTATATCCGTGTCGCACTATCCAAAATATGTCATATCCGTGTCCATGCAATATAGTTAATACCAATAGATGTGTCAAAATAGTTTGACACCAATAACTTTTTGCAGCCAAGTAGACTAATTGGGGCTTAAGATGGGTTCGGCATTGCTTATTAAGTATCAGTAGACAAAATTTAAAATAAGTATCAGTACCCTTCTATATAAATATAATAGAATTGAGTTAATTTTAAACATACATATTAATAATTCAATTACCTGAATCTCTTTAAAACTAATATACTTGTGTGGCCACGCAATTGTACTTCCTAGAGCATCTTCAAGGATGAAAAATTCTCTTGAGGCTCGAAACAAAGTGACTTCTGGAACTAAAACTTCCTTAACCCAAACTTTGTAGCAATCAGGTCCAAGTATAACATGATGTACCATTGATTTAGAATCTGTAGCTGCAATTTCTGCCTTTGCCACCACCTGCCCTGAGGCAGTCCAATTTAACAGGTTGCACTTTGCATTCAAAAGGTTTGTAGTAGCACTAGCATTCACACTCTCAGGACGGGACTATAATGAAACAAGAAGATAAAAGTAAATTTAATGTTTCAGTGTTAAATTTTAATAGCATTACCACAGTATACCTGTCGACTTGAGGGAGATGGCAACGCTCTTCCATTACTAGACTCTCCTGGAAACTGTACAACAATTTCATGACTTTAGTTTTTTGAATCTCAAGACTGCATAGTTTTTAGAAAAACAATAAAGTTGATGATGGCATTATACAACTTACCATGTCTGGCCTAAGCTCTCTTAGAATTTTGTACGTAAGTTCTTGAGTTTTGCGAACTTCACTTAACTCATTCATAACAGATTGCATCATTTTGTAATTGGCCCTCTACCTTAGATGGGGAAACTCTAAATCAAAGACCTCTAACAGAACCTGAGCGTTCTGGACCAAAATATTTACTCAGTGGATCCTCATTTATGGAGATCGAATTCCCACCATCTAGAACCTCCTTATATTTTTCCATTTCGGACTAGAAAATAAATGTTATTAGCATATTTAGAAAATCATTAAAAATACAATATAATAATGAATTTTAAATAAATAAATTTTAATCACATACAATTGCCTTCTCTGCATCAGCATTGATCGGTTCTCCATTCTTCTCTCCCTTCCTTTTCTTATGTCCTTCAATCCATAAGTCCACCCTCGATATAGATTTTCCTTTGTTCTCATTTTTCTAACAAAAATCGAATGACAAAATGATCGAAATCTATCATGTTTATTACATGCAAGAGAATTTTAAAGATACGAGAATTAAAAACAAGCACAAGCTATACCCATTCATGCTCATATCTTGCATAACCTTTCCGGCTCAGAGTGTAAGGCATCGTTTGTTTTGCCCTTGCAGTCTGCTTTGTTTGACTTAATTCCTACACAAAATTTGTCATAAACATACATATAATTTAAAGTTTGTCATCCCTTTATCCTTGGTTCCACAAATTAAGAAAATGCTTACAACTCTAATACAATGCATATCATTAAAAACACTTAACCTTAAAATTTACCTTAAATTCATCTGAGGTGCGAATTTTTACAAATTCATCCCACTGGCGGTCTGTAGGTTCATTCGGTTTGAGGAAGGTGATACGTCGAGATACATCTACACCAGCATCTACAACTTTCCTTATACTTTGAGATGGAGATGATTTCCAATTTCGCCACAACTTTTCCATCAACCGCAGGATGAACTTCTTGTAACAATCCTCAATAACATATTTTTGCTACGTTTACAAGTAAAATCAAGAATAAGTAATTTTACTAAATATTTTACAATAAGCAACAATAATAAAATACATAAACAAAGTACATACCATCATCAAATCCCACAACTTTTCTTTGATTCTCTTATCCACGTTGTGCCAGGTATTTATATTTATTGGAACATTCTCTCGAGCAAGACATCCAACAGTTGTACTGAATCTAACTGATTGTTTTCCTACAGGTTGCCCATATTTATTCCACTCAATCATCGTATGGTTCTTTTCACCAACTGCAACAACTGGGACCTTTGTTTTTCCTCTGGTTCTTTTCTTTTTACCTCCAGTATTATTTTCTTCTGATGAAGAATCAGCATTCTCATCAGAACTATCATGAGGTAACCTAGATAAAGGTGGGCTATCATAAATGATACGTAATGTTTTCCTCGACATATCTCTGTAATTAAAAAAGATGAACTAAATCAGTATCAACATTAAGTATTATGCAGTTTATGTAAAAAAGAAGGTAACATGTGAATACATTCAATACAATAGTGAATAACATGTAAAAAATCAAACTGACTAAAAACAGAGCCCTCCCTGGAATTGCTAAGATGAGTGGAACTTATGTACAGAAGAATAGAGGATGGCAAGGCTTTCATCTGTACATTTTATTCTTTCAAAAAAAAATTCTGGAACTCAAGGGAAAGTAGTACAAAGAGAAGGTAACATTTTATTCTCTCATCTGTACATTTTAGCAAAGAAAATAAACACATTATTGACTAGAAAGTATATCCTAAACCAAAAGATAAAAGCTAAAGGAGAAAATACAAGAACAAACTGTACAGGATCAAGATGGTGAGTTGGAATTGTGCATGTCTGATTTTCTCTAACCCATGGGTTCACTTCCTATAGAGTAAAAAGAGTATTACTAGAGTTTCATTATAGTTTGCAAATCATGAGATTACCTACATGATAACTTGAATGTGGATAAAACTTATGTTCCTTATCTACAGTTAGAGGTAAGACTTCTTTTTCCCACTCTGCTTTGTAGAAACGTTGAGAACAATATTGGATTCTTTTCCCTCTTTCCCTTGAGTAAATATGCACTAATCACAGAACCATAGATCTAGGTACTAAATCTGGCATTCAAACAAATCCCATCTTATATCACAACCAGTAAAACTTCAAGAAGGACCAAGCAATAGCATCAATAAAACTTGGACTTTAGAACCTAAAGCAAGTACATCTGGCAATAGAAGGTGTATCCTTGATGATAGCATTTAAACAAAACCAGACTATTAATGTGAATTATTACATTATTTATGAATATGTGCAGCACATAGTATTTAAAGAGACTTAGAAGTTACTTTCTAATGTTAATAAATTTACTGGGATTATCACACTTTGGGTAAATTTGTAGAGCATGGACACTCCAAAAAATCGTTGTTATGTGTTGCATCATGTCAGATATCTAACAGACACTACAAATATACTACGAGTCTACGATATGCCAAAATAGGTGTTGTGTCTGTATCACTGTGTCCGTATCATGTTGTGCCACGTATTTGACTGTGCAACATAGGGGTACATCTGCCAATGCTGTTAACGCCTGCAAGGAAAAATGATCATAAAAGCTGGTAAAAAAAACATCTGCACCATATTGTCAAGAAACTCAAGATAAGCATTTGGTATGTCTGTGAGAGAAAGCAATGCATGCTATACCAATATTAAAATATAAAGTATAATAAACAAAATTACCTGAGTATCTCTTTCACAAGATTTTAAAACTATGCCAAGCCGCTTAATCAGTCTGCTGAGTTGTTCCCTGACATCAACCACCTTACTAAATCTAACTAAGGAGCCAAAGTATCCATGAAAATCACAATAATAAGTTTCTTCTTTGTTTCCAGTCTCATTCAGAGGTTATATTAGAACTGTGTTCATGGAGGCTAGGAACCACCCATTCCCTGCTAAGGTATTTAAATTTTAAGCCTGAGTGGCAACACAGTATCAGGGAGGAAAAAGGAAACATATAGTGATGCCCAACATGTGCCAAATAGAAACTACATTATGCCCAACATGTGCCAACAGGAGCCTGGAAGCTAATACATCTTAAACAGTAATTCAATTTGACTAATATACTTAAGCAAATATAAAGGAAGGCTGCTTTAAGCCATATTTATCCAAGATACAAAAAAAAAACAAAAGACAAATACTTCAAAAGATTCTCTAATTCATCACAACAACTATAGTGACACAAGAAGTCCTTCACAATTCTTCCTCTTGTACAGCTCATCACCACCTCTATGGTCTATCTCAAGTGCAGAAACATCTTGCGAGCAATATGATGTATAAACACTTTCATCAAAGGTAGTCAAGTCATGAAAGCCTCTTGGTGGTGCCTTTAATACTACATGCCAATTTGATCTTTCACTTTCTCTGGAGTAAAATACTTGCTTTGCTTGTGATGCAAGAATGAATGGATCCCTTTCAAATTTATTTAATCCTTCATGAAGATTAACTAAAGTGAATCCATGCTCCTTCTTTATACCACTAACAATGTTGGCCCAATCACATTGAAAAACAGGAATTCGGAATGTGTTAAAGTCCAATAACAAAATATCCCTTATAACTCCATAGTAAGAAACATTTGCAACAACTTGTGTTGTGTCTCTGGCACTGGATCTACATATAGTCTCAGCTTCTAAATAAACACCATAATCTTGAGTGGATCGCTCAATTTCTGTTGTATGAAAGCGTTTTCCATTGATCACATAACCCAAGTACGACATTGCAACACATCTAGGCCCTTGCACAAGCCATCTAAGCGTATCCGACATTGTACTCGCTGCACTTTCAAGATTAATCTGCAAAACATAACTGATATTAAAAGTTACACCTCATATATATATATATATATATATATATATAGGTGTGTGCATGTATGTTATATATATATATATATATATATATATATATATATATATATATATATATATATATATATATATTTTTATATATATATATATATATATATATATATATATATATATATATATATATATATATATATATATATATATATATATATATATATATCTATCTGACCTTCTCTGACATCCATGAAATGAATGTTTCTAAATGCCTCTTCTGCAACAAATTACTATCCCGTAACAAACGCCTATCAGCACATTTTAACTCCTCTATGTGTTCTCTAATAAAGACATCAAAGATTATATAGTTACTCATACATACATATACACACATATAGCTAGAAAATCTCAATCAAACTTCTGCTATTGGAATGTGCTGGTAGTATACTCACGAAATATAGGGTTCAACTTCTGCACTATTTAGAAGAACATAAAGATGAGCTGCCTTCAACATTTCACTTGACATGTTAATTACTTTTCCTTTTGAAATTGGACGTCCCTCTATAATTGCATCATCCTCAAAATCTTCATTGCGGTTTAATTTTGTGCCTAAAGCTGCTGCTTGTGGCATGTATTCACTACCAAATCTCACACACTCATCCACTAGATAGCATTCGGCTATGCATCCTTCAGGACGAGCACGATTTCTAACAAATCCCTTGAGATATTTCATAAATCTGTTGCAGGTTAACACACAAAACTTAGATTTAATAACCTGATTTAAATTTTTGTTGAATAATCTATAAACCCTAAAAATGTAATAAGGTTCTATTACATACCTCTCAAAAGGGTACATCCATCGATAATGCACCGGTCTGCATAATCTAGCCTCCCTTCCTAAATGCATTGTCAGGTGAACCATGATATCAAAAAAAAGCTGGAGGAAAGTACCTTTCCAACATGCATATAGTTTCCACAATTTCATCCTCTAATACTTCCAATTTATTTTTGTCAATCACTCTTTGACAGAGTTCATTAAAAAATGAACACAAACGAAAGATTGTGTTCCTTGGTCCCTCTGGAAGAAGTCCTTTTAAAGCAACCGACAACAATTGTTGCATTAAAACATGATAATCATGGGACTTGAGACCAATAATCTTGCATTCTTCAAGCTTGACACAACTGCTAATATTTGAACTATAACCATCAGGTAACTTCAAATCAAACAATCTCTTACAAAAGATTTGCTTCTCAGCTTTTGATAGTGTGTAAGGTGCCGACGGAAGAAAAAATCTTTGCCCTCTTGGTTCTGCATATAAGTCATGCCTAATGTTCATGTCTGCTAAATCTCCACGAGACTGTAATCCATCTTTCGTATGTCCTTTAATATTCAATAGTGTTCCTAAAATGCTTTGGCAAACATTCTTCTCAATATGCATCACATCCAAGTTGTGACGCAATGGTATAGCCTGTGATACAATAAAAAATAGACTAAGTTCCTAAAAAAATTAAGCTATTATAATATAACTAACTAAAAAATGAGTATTATAGTAAAAAATAATTTACCTCCCAATATGGTAGTTGAAAAAATATTGACTTCTTTTTCCACATTTTAGGAGGATCGTTGTTCTTTCTTTTCTTTTTCTTGCTCTTTCCCCACACATTTTGAACTTCAATTACAGCACTTAAAATTTCATTGTTAGTCAATGGTCTTGGTGGGAGTCATTTTTCTTTTGTTCCGTCAAACCAGCTAGCCTTCTCACGCCACAAGTGACTAGGTGGAAGAAAACGCCTGTGAGACATGTACACGGTCTTATGTGACTTCTTTAAGTATCGAGAACATGTATTAGGACCACATATAGGACATGCAAGTTTTTCCTTTGTTGTACAACCAGCCAAATTACCATAAGCTGGAAAATTATTGATTGTCCACATCAAAATAGCTTTCATATTAAATAAAGACTTAGTAAATGCATCATATGCCTCCACGCCATTGCTCCAAAGCTCCTTCAAGTCATCAATAAGTGGTTCAAGGTATACGTCTATGTCATTTCCAGGTTCATCTTTGCCAGGTATAAGTAAAGTCAACATCAAATTTTCTTGCGACATACATACATTGGAAGGCAGATTGTATATACATAGCAAGACTGGCCACATACTGTATTGGGTACTAAGATTTTTGTAAGGATTAAAGCCATCTGATGATAGCCCAAGCCTAAGATTTCTTAGATCTGAAGCAAAATCGGGCCATTTTTTATTAATAACATCCCACACAACCGAGTCTACTGGATGTCGCATCGTTCCATCTTGACTGTGGTGGGTGGAGTGCCAAGTCAATTGCTTTGCCTTATCTTTGGACATAAAAATCCTTTTCAATCTTGGTATTATTGGAAAGTATCGCAAAACTTTTGCAGGCACTCCCTTCCTGATCTTGCTTGTCCTTAGATTTACTTTCCAACGTGAAGAACCATATATGGGACACGTATCCAGGTGCTCTTTTTCTTTTCTAAATAAGCAACAATCATTGACACAAGCATGTATCTTCTCATATCCTAAATCAAACTCTTATAGGAACTTCTTTACCGTGTATAATGAATCTGGAATATTGTTTCCCTCTGGTAACATATCTTGCAAAATCTCAAGAAGTTCATTAAATGCTTTATCTGACAACCCATTTGTAGCCTTATGCTTGTAAAGAGTAATGATTGCTGACATCTTTGTGTACTTGGTACAACTTGGATACAAAGGAGCTTCAGCTTCTTCCAACTTTTTTCTAAAAGCCTCATCTACATTCATATTCATACCCTCAGTAGCCTCTGAATCTCCAGCAGAAGGAATATATGCATCATAGTACATCCTATGAGCATCTGGCAACTCAGAAGTCTCATTTTGTTCAAAACCACCTGAGTCTTCCCCGTGAAGAACCAAAATTGATATGAAGGATCAAAACCAATTCGGACCAAGTGATCAAATACTACATCATTTTTTTGTGACTTTTCAACTTTGCATTCTTTACAAGGACATACGACCCTATCAGGATTCATGGCATGCTTCTTAGCATTTTCTATAAATCTCTTCACTCCTTCTAGGTACTTATCACTAGACCTACAAAAAAAACAAAAAAAAACTATAATTTCTGTAATTATTTATATATTTGAAAGCTTAAAAGTAAAGATAAATCAAGAAAATTTAAAAGAACCTGGAGTAATTAATCCATGTTTTATCCATCCTTAATAACCAAATTTAGTGACTTCATTGGCTGCTCACAACTACTACAATCTCAACCAAAATGACCTATCATGGACACTAAGAATGAAAGTGAGTGTATTGTATAGATAAGCAACAATTACATGTAATTAAAAATATAGAAAAACGTCAACTACAAAATTCTAGGTGGTTATGGTATTTGAAAGTGAAGCAAGCAAGAACAATATAATTTTCTCAAAAACTTGTCATAACCACAAAATTTCAGGTGGTTATGGTATGACCATTCCCGCTTTGTGTTATTAAGACAATACATAACATTTATACTTGAACTCGTTATAGAGATTTATCCTTAGAGCAATACATCTTTGAAGGTACAAATATTGAACACGACTAGATTTCCTGTCTACTTTGATGGAAATAGGAAAATAGTAGACAAAACAGAGATGGTCATGTTTTCCCCTCGCAAAATGCAGGCGGTGTTCTATTGTGCTCGTTACAAAGATTTATCCTCAGAGCAATACATATTCTCATGCTATTTGAAGCTACTTCTGCTATATAACTATACTATCATTCATATGCATTTTCAACTACATTTTGTTGCTCTTTACAGAAGTTACCTAGTAGACAAAACTATCAAGGATCTTAACTACTTTTGTGCTAAGTATAGGTAGGCTTAAGATTCACATTGTGTTTTATATATACATATAATTGATTACCAACTTCAAGGAAACAACAATCTACAATTAGTAGTTCCCAGCAATGTTTTGAGAACTATCAAACTATGAAATATGTTTGGCCAGTAACAAGCACAACAGAACACCTTATGGATATACAAGTAGACTTTCTTTATAGTCCTCCAAGTACTTCACTTTGTAAACGATTTTAGCTTATGTTAGAAGTGTATTTTGTCTCTGTAGAAATGTTTTTCTTTTACCTTGGAATTAGTATTCCATGCCCCTTATGTTCTTTATATCTGGACATTGTATTTGTACAATTTACTAGGTGACACATTACGATTCTTTTGCAGATGACTGTATTATGGAATTTGATGGTGCTTCAAAGGAAATCCTGGAAAAGAGGGTGCTGGAGCAGTAATCTGAACTACAGATGGAAAAATGGTAGACATTTAGTATCTTATCTTCTTTAGTGTAATCAATTACTATTTTTATGTGAATCTTACATGTCATACAACACATCCTAACATGTTATTGGAAAGAAGGACCTTACTGGATGATATCTTATCCATACATCTTTCTTTTAACTTCAGTATATATGCTATGTTTTGTGATATTGGCTCTGTCATAGGTAAGACTACCCAAAGTGATAAATTTATTATAGACATCTAAAATTTATCCACAACTTATAGAATTTTATCTCTCCAGGCTTGAAATTCTTCACATTGAAAGACAATCTTATACAGTTCATGTTCTATTTCATTTACATGAACTTACAAATTGCCTTAGCCTTTCTCATGTTAACATTATTTTCTGATGTTGAGACTACTACAGGTCAGTTTTGTCTATCTAGTCAATATATCTTATATGAATATAGATGATACTCCATGTCGCTTGAGCTTGAACATAGCCTTAAAGCTTGATACTTGAACTCGGCTCGACAAAGTCAAAACCTTAAACAAACCAAGCTTCAACATGCAAAGCTTAACTTGTCTTGCAATGAATTCAACAGTAGGGAAGAATTCATAATGAATCCTACAACCTCGTATAATATTGTATCCTGCAACCTCCTATTATACGCTTCATTTTACAGACTTATGCTAATATTTTCTGTTTCCATTTTATTACCACTATGTTAGTGCATTTGAGTTTCTTCGCAGCATCTTTCTTATTAAATGCTTTATGTAACCCGAGGGCTCTAAATGATTTAGAGTTAGATTATGGATACAATCAATAATTTCAGTTGTAGTTCATGCATAGTCCAGATGTAGACTTTCTGGATCGGCTGGACATAATTTCAGTTGTAACAAACTAAAATTCAATATTAACTTGGTCTGCAGCCTCCTTTTCCTTCACCTGAAGGTTTCCAGTTAGATTATGGATACAATCAATAATATTTTTGAGGACGAGAAATTTATGCAGTTCTTCTTTCTTAAATATCCTTCTATATGTTTTTTTGCCATATGTGAATGTTTTACAACCTTATGGCATCATATGATACAACTGAGTCGATTGTATCGGTCTTGTGTCCTTACCAGACACCAGTATCAGGTTATTGTAGAGCTCTGTGTCGGAGATTTTCTTTAGATTTGTAGTTCATGCATAGTCTGGTCACTTTGTTTGGTAGGTGTGGATCAGGTTCACTTGAATCATGTATGGATAAAAAGATTGAACATATAGTAGTACCAGTTGTTACCCCCAAATTTTGGGCCCAAATCCCAGTATCAGAGAGAAATTAGCAATAAAATTGAATAATAACATCAAATCTAACAATTTGGAAGGAAAAAAAAAGTTAGGGTTTTCCTCACCTCCGAGCGGGATTGGAACAGTGATCCGATGAAAAAGAAACGGCTAGAATTTTTTCCCCCTTCCTCTCGCTTCTACTGTTATATATATCGGAAAAATTCTTCTTCTGAATCTTCTAAACCCTGTGGTGCAAGTGAAAATTCTTAAAAAAATTCATCTTCTAAACCAATTTTTTTTTAAAATAATCACGACAATTACACAGAATCGCACTAATTTGCCATATGGTGCAAGTAAAAATTCTTAAAAATGAAAAAAAAAGAGAAAACTTTTCACAAAAGATAAAAAAAAATCGATATCAAGAAAGAAAATCCTAGATAAGGATCGATTCATCTTCTAAACCCTAACAAAAGAAGGAAAACCATCATCGATTCCAAAATCTTCAATTATTGTGCCTATAAAACCCTACATAATACATAAAGAAACAAAGTGAGGGATGACCTAGACTTACGGTAGATGACCGACAGAGATGACCTGAGATGGTGGCGACGAAGGCAAACGAAATCGCTCCGCTGACGACTGACGATTGAAATTGCTGAGATGGTGGCCGATATATAGAGAGAGAGATGAGATGGTGGCGCCGACCGACGATTGAAATGGCTCCAGTCCGGCCGATAGAGAGAGAGAGAAAAAGTTTGGGGAGAATATTTGGTGAAAAAAAAGGGAAGAAGACTTATTTGGGACCGCGGGCTCGAGAGCGCCAAACTTTGGGAAAAAATTTAGGAAGCGGTAAAACGAAATTTTTTGGGGGAGAATTAAAAATTCAGACGACACCTACCAAGTGTTGTATTTAGTATAATATTTTATACGACATTCAAAACTTGTTTTAAAAGTGTTGTCAAAATTAGGTTAATGACACTTTTTAGAAAGTGAAATAGATGATGATAAATATTAAATTATAATGACACTTTTTAGTATACTGACATCACAAAAAAAATATAACGACACTTAGTTAGAAAGTGTCGTAAAGAAAGTGTCATTATTTATCTATTTTGTTGTAGTGGTTGCATTCTTCATAAACGGACATTCGACCTGGATAACCGGATGGTCTGCAGGGCTTGTGGCTGTTGGGATAATCTCATTGCATCTTGCTAGTAACTAGGCATGTGATAACCCTAGTTAGTTAAAAGTATCAAGCCGTACTCTTGATTGGCCGTGATTAATTGGATGTAGTTTATTCCAGCTTAGTCTTATCCTGATCATGTGCAAGATTGTGACATGACATGATTATTGATGCTTGCCTTAACAATAACGATCGGGGGTCCAGTTCTGTTCAGGCGAAGGGTTACAACCCTAGTTCTTGTTTGGTTTAAGGGGTGTAACCTGGCTTCCGGAGCAGTTCTATGTCATCTCTTCGTTTATTGTCTTATTGCAACCACATGCCACGTTCATCATGTTTTACCTTACCTTAATACCATGATTATTTATACTGGCCATAGCAATAAAGATCAGGGGTTCATTTCTGTTCAGGCGAAGGGTTACAACCCCGGTTCTTGTTTGGTTTAAGGGTTGTAACCTGGCTCCCGGAGTAGTTTTGTGTCCTCTCTTCG
Source organism: Iris pallida (assembly GCA_029216955.1). Lineage (NCBI taxonomy): Eukaryota > Viridiplantae > Streptophyta > Magnoliopsida > Asparagales > Iridaceae > Iris > Iris pallida. Next base: position 1,373,335 of record JANAVB010030217.1, on the reverse strand, counting down.
TTTATTGTCTTCACAGTACCAATAGTATTTGAGACATATTTCTATTCAGGTGAAGGGCTGCAACCCCGGTCCTTGTTTGGTTTAAGGGTTGTGACCTGGCTACTTGAATAGTTTTCTCGTACTCAGTTTACTGTTGTTATCTCTATTATTATCAGTTCTTTATTTATTATCTTTAATATTCTATTGTGATTTACTAGTTTTAGTTCCTAAGTGAAGCCTCCTTTGTGGCACTTGCTCTTTCTGGGATCTGACCCAGCTGGTTTTGTGTGGCCAGATATCGGAGCAGCACCAGAGGATCCACCTGTCTTCCAGCCAGATGGTGACCACCAGGCGTAACCCTGGCAATGAGTGAGTTTCTTTTTGTCCTCCCACTTTATTGTAAAAATTATTCTTTTGAGGCGTTTAGCCGGCGAGCACGTGTTAGCTCATATTGCACCTTTACTTACTATTTGTCTATGGGCTGTAACATGATTGACAGATCCTAGGGTTGATCATGTATGACGGAACTCTTGCTAGTCTTGATATTTTGTACGATTACCTTCATGATCATCCAATATGTAATATATGGGACGCCTTGCTATTATATATTTGGTGCTCTGACATCTTATAACTATTATTGCTTGCTTGAGATTGAGACAATAAACTTGTTCACGACTATAGGAGACTATTGGCTTGTAGTTAAACCCTCATGTATCTAGACAGCCGTGACCGTATAGCGAGGTAAGTTGCACTTCAATATACGTAGCTGGCTATGTACGCCCCCGCTCTTTAGTATTCTGGTTCTGGGGCATTACAATGTTTAAGTGGTGGCCCATGCAGGTCTTATAAATCAAGATATGTGAGGGTTTACCAAATAGATGTCTCAATCAGTACTTGCTTTTGATATCTACTCGTATCTTCTAAATTCCTGTAATCTTGATCTGAACACATGCTTGTATCGTTGATCTGTCCTGGTCCTTTCTTATTGTTTCCTATGTCGTCTTCTTCAGCGGTATTGTTCCTGGACCTGCCGATCAGCAAGACGGAGCACCTCCCGCGGACCAGCAGCAACCTGAAGATCAAGCCTAGCATTCAGGAGTAGCCTCCAGAGTCATGCCTACTGAAGGAGAGCCACCAGTTCAACCCGTCCAGCCTGCAGAGCCTGATGATAGCACTTTGGTGGGTCTCATCAGGTCACTATTAGCCTCCCAGGATCGTCGAGGAGATGCCTTGCACCAGGCGATGGCAGACACTTTGACCAGAGGAGGTCATCAGGATAATAGCGTGGCCAACAGCTTTAAGCGTTTGAATCCTCCCTTCTTCGACGGTAGTGAAGATGCGATCGCTGCTGATGCATGGCTTCAGGACACAGAGGTGATTCTAGAAGCAGCCAGGACTCCAGAGAATGAAAAGGTGGCCGTGGTGTGCCTATAGTTATTGGATCTTGCCTGCAGCTGGTGGGCGGCACAGGCTGTTGGATTAGTGGCCCCTATTGCCTGGGCAGTATTCGGAGAGAGATTCCAGACCAAGTATTTTGATGATGTAGCTCGGTATGATCTACAGACGAGGTTCACCAATCTGAGGCAGATGGGCAGGACGGTCGATGGATATGCGGCCGAGTTCTCCAGGCTTAGTCGGTTTGCTCCCACCTTGGTGGCGACCGAGTTCGATAGAGCCCAGTGGTTCCAGCAGGGGCTCCACCTAGAGATTTTGTTGGCGGTGGAGCAGTTTGAGCATCAGACCTTTGATGCAGTACTGAGGGCAGCCCGGAGGCATGAATATACCCTCCGGAGGATAGTGGATAGGACCGGAGGTCGGAAGCGATTCCATAGCCAGATGAATCAGTCATCAGCACCAGCCCCAGCAGCCAGGGCTTTGACCATTGGAGCTCCGAGGCGGACGGCCTCAGTGACGTCGGTTCAGCATTCCACCCCGATGTACCCTCAGCAACAGATGCAGAAACAGTCTTCCGCAGTGGGATGTTCACACTGTGGAAAGTCAGGACATGTGATATCAGAGTATCACAGAGCACGGGGTTTGTGCTTGGTTTGTGGTACCCCTGACCACAGGGTTGGAAATTGCCCGAACAGGGAGAGTTCATCGGCCTTCTCTAGACCTTCAGTTAGAGGACCAGCACCAGTCCAGCAGCAGCAGCTGCTGCAGTACCCGTTCCCGAGGCCATGGCCGACGCAGGCCCAGGCATTCCAGCAGCAGAGACCGCAGCAGTATGTCCAAGTCCAAGCCCTGATCCAGAGCAGGCAAAGTAATTTTCAGCAGAGGGGACCCGCTCCTAGAGGACATGGTCAAGTGCTGGCTTTGACCATGGAAGAAGAAGGAATGGCACCAGGTGAGGTAGTGGCAGGTACTATTCTCGTCAACACCTTTCCACCTTCAGTATTATTTGATTTTGGTGCCTCGTATTCATTTATGTATGCACAATTCACGACACGGATAGGATTAGAGCTCGAGTCATTATCAGTGAGGCTTAATATACTTACTGGTAATGGACTTGTGGAAGTAGATAGGGTATTTTCCTCGTGTCGGATCGTAGTTAGCGGTAGAGAGTTCCCCGCTAGATTGATAGAGTTCCCGATGGCCGATTATGAAGTAGTCTTAGGGATGGATTGGTTGAGGGACCAGTATGCTAGGATAGACTACCACATTGGTAGGGTTGTTTTTAGCATTCCAAGTGAGCCGAAGTTTTTCTTCTCCCGAGGCAAAGTTGAACCTTTTCCTCCAGTGTTGCAGATGGCAGTAGCAGCAATACAGTTACCCCGGATAGTTGAAAAGTTCCAGATGTTTTCCCAGAAGAGCTTCCAGGGATGCCGTCAGAGCGAGAGATCGAGTTTACTATCGACTTTATTCTCGGGACAGCCCAGTGTCAGAGAGAGTCTACAGGATGGCACCGTCAGAGCTAGAGATGTTGTACAAGATGATTGAAGAACTCAAAACCAAGGGATTCATTCGTGCTAGTGGATCGTATTGGGGAGCCCCGATGCTTCTTGTGAAAAAAGGATGGTACGTCCAGATTATGTGTAGATTATCGTACATTGAACTTAGTAACAATCAAGAACAGATACCCTCTCCCATGGATAGATGACTTGTTTGATCAACTCAAGGGGGCAGCAGTATTCTCGAAGATCGACTTGCGGTCAGGATACCATCAGATCAGAGTCAGAGAGCAGGACATCCCGAAGACTGCTTTCAGATCTAGGTATAGGCATTGGGAGTTCCTTGTGATGCCATTTGGAGCAACCAATGCGCTGGCTGTATTCATGGACCTCATGAATCGTATCTTTATGCCTTATTTGGATCAGTTCGTAATTGTGTTTCTAGACGACATCCTGGTCTACAGCAAGAGTGAAGCGGAGCAAGAGCAGCATCTCCGAGTTGTCCTCCAGATTCTCAGAGCACCAGTTGTATGCCAAGTTTAGTAAATGCGAGTTCTGGCTCGATCGCATTTCGTACTTGGGCCATATCATCACCAGAGGAGGAGTAGAAGTGGATCCCCAGAAGATCGCGGCTATTGAGACGTGGCCGGTACCTAGCACAGTGGCAGAAATTCGTAGTTTTCTTGGCTTGGCCGGCTACTACCGGCGATTTATTTCAGACTTTGCTCGGATTTCAGCGCCATTGACCCAGTTGACCCACAAGGATGTGAAGTTTGCTTGGACAGTAGAATGTCAGGATTCTTTTGAGAAGTTGAAGCGAGGCTTGATGACGGCTCCTATTCTCACGCTTCCAGATGGAACCGGGGGATTCTCAGTGTATTGTGATGCTTCAGGCAGAGGTTTGAGATGTGTTCTGATGCAGCATGGGAAGGTAATAGCTTATGCGTCACGACAACTTCGTGATCATGAGAGGAATTACCCAACCTATGACTTGGAGCTAGCAGCAGTAGTGTTTGCACTTAAGTTGTGGAGGCACTACCTATATGGAGATAGGATAGAGATTTTTACCGACCACAAGAGCCTGAAGTATGTTTTCACCCAAAAGGATCTTAACATGCGTCAGAGGAGATGGCTGGAGCTACTTGTGGATTATGATGTCAACCTGCACTATCATCCTGGGAAGGCCAACGTTGTTGCAGATGCATTGAGCAGGAGAGCCGGAGTTTATTTCCTAACAGCGCAACCAGAGCTGTTAGCCAATCTTCAGAAGATGGGTATAGAAGTTGTCCTCTCTTCCAGTATGGCATTGATGGCCAGCATGTTAGTTCAGTCCACTATAGTCGGGAGGATCCGGATGGCGCAATCAGCAGATTCCAAGCTTCAGCGACTTAGAGCGGGGGCAGACATAGCCAGCTACGTATATTGAAGTGTAACCCACCTTGCTATACGGTCACGGCTGTCTAGATACATGAGGATTTAACTACAAGCCATCAGTCTCCTATGGTCAAGAACAAGTCTATTGTCTCAATCACAAGCAAGTAAGTAAATATTACAAGATGTAAGACCACCAAATATACAATAGTAAGGCGTCCCAAACATTACATATTTAGCTGATCATGAAGCTAGTTGTTACAAAATATCAGGACTAGCAAGATTTTAGTCATACATGATCAACCCTAGGATCTTTCAATCATGTTACAGCCCGTAGGCAGACAGTAAATAAAGGTGCAACCGAGCTAACAAGTGCTCGTCGGCTAAGCGCCTCAAAAGAATAATTTTATAATAAAGTGGGAGAACAAAAAGAAATCCACTCGTTGCCAGGGTTACGCCTGGTGGTCACCATCTGGCTGGAAGGTCGATATATCCTCTGGTGCTGCTCCGATATCTAGCCACACAAAACCAGCTGGGTCAGACCCCAGAAAGAGCAAGTGCCACAAAGGAGGCTTCACTTAGGAACTAAAACCAACATATCATAATAGAATATTAAAGGTAATAAATAAAGAACTGATAATAATAGAGATAACAACAGTAAACTGAGTACAAGGAAACCATTCAAGTAGCCAGGTCACAACCTTTAAACCAAACAAGGACCGGGGTTGTAACCCTTCACCTGAATAGAAACACGTCTCAAATACTATTGGTACAGTATAAACAATAAACGAAGAGAGGACACAGAACTGCTCCGGGAGCCAGGTTACAACCCTTAAACCAAACAAGGACCGGGGTTGTAACCCTTCGCCTGAACAGAACTGGTCCCCAGATCGTTATTGTTAAGGCAAGCATCAATAATCATGTCATGTCACAATCTAGCACAGGATCAGGATAAGACTAAGCTGGAATAAACTCCATCCAATCAATCAAGACCAATCAAGAGTACGGCTTGATACTTTTAACTAACTAGGGTTATCACAGGCCTAGTTACTAGCAATATGCAATGAGATTATCCCAACAGCCACAAGCCCTGCAGACCATCCGATTATCCTGGTCGAATGTCCGTTTATGAAGAATGCAACACGTGACTGTGCGCTAGAAATGTGCCCTACTCGTCGGTAGGCTACAAGTCCACTTAATGCGTCCAGATAACGGGATTGTCTGTAACTGGGAATCTCTTCATGTCTTCTGAATTACTCTAGTTTATTAGCCTTATTCAATTGCTGTAGGTATCCCTGACCGTGGTACTCAGGGAACCCATCCTAGACATGATGCAAGACAGTAATGGTTTATTTGTACAAACATAATCGCCCACGGTGTCCAAGCCATTCATACTTGTCATGTCGGGCTAGCTGTCCTAAGAGCATGTCGAGATAAATCATGTCAGTTTACTAGTTAAGAGTGCGCCACGGCGGGCCACTATCGTGTTCAGGAATATGTGCAAATATTTATAGTACGAGCCTTCTATCCAGAGACCCAAGTTATATAAGCATTATGTAACATTCTAACTTAAGAACAAGAATAATAATAATAATAATAATAATAATAATAATAATAATAATAATAATAATAGAGGAGAAGACTGTAGAGGGAGCCATGCAGCTAAGAGAATAGAGCTCATGCGGCCTGGGATAATAGAGCTTATGCGGCTTGGGGTTCAGGAGTCCATGCGACTGGGCCTTGGGGGAAGACAGGATCTTATGTGGCTCGAATAATACAAGTCCATGCGGCCGGGAAGGAGTGGGCGAATACGGCTGGGGAGTGCAGGGCGCACGCGGCTAAGGGTTCGGGTCATATGCGGCTGAGCAAGGGAACAACTCATGCGGCTGGGAAAGGAATCAGTCCATGAGGCTGGGTAGGGCAGGGGCGCATGCTGCGGGGTAAAAACAGGACTCATGCGGCTCGGAGGTGGCAATCCTATGCGGCTGAGAATGAAGGTGGCTTATGCGGCTAGAGATACAAGGGCTCATGTGGCTGCGGACATGTAAGTGCTTATGCGGCTGAGTTCAAGTGGGATCTCATGCGACAGAGAATTGCCAAGTCTTATGCAGTTGCGGTGAGTTGTCTTCATACGGCTGAAAGGTTAAGGCGCCATGCAGCTAAGTGAAGTCAAGGCCATATGCGGCTGGAAAGAGACTTGCCGCATGAATGTTCATGCGATCAAGTACTTCATGCGGCTGAAAGACTATGCTTCTTCTCCACTGATCCGAGAAAAATAGCCATAAAATCCGTGGCTTCAAAGCTTCATAAACCCTCATCCGAAGTCGAAATTCAGACTTCCATAGGTCAAAATGGGGCAGAACGAAATTTTCTACAACATGGAACCATCAAAATATGGAAATAACAATATTAAGTAGATCAAAACCCAAGAAATTCAAAAATATTATAAACTTAGATCTACACAAATTGAGCCATGGAAATTAGAAATGCTAAGTACTAAAGTATGTTAGAACCTCGAGAGGAAGAGAATGGAACAATAAAATTGAAGCTCCTCCATGAAGCAAGCTACACTTGCCTAAGCTCTCTTCCTGGTAGGTGAAGAAGTAATGGAGGGAATTAATGAGAAGAGAGAGAAGGGAGTGGGTTAATAAAGGGTGAGGAGGTGGTAGGTGGGGGTTCTCCCCTTGGTTCATGATGAACCAAGGCAAACCAAGCCTAGCCGAACCAACCCAAAATAGGCTAAGCCATGTAATGCCAAGATAAGCCAAGCAAGGAATCAGACAATACGAGTCAGGAATACGTACGCGTATTCCAAAATACGTAATACGAATCACAGGTATTACAACGTGGTCACTCAGAAAGGGCTGAACATGACATAAAGGTGGTGGCTTGAGCTGATAAAGGACTTCGATATCTCATTGAAGTATCGTCCAAGGAAGGCCAACGTAGTTGTTGATGCCTTAAGCAGGTACCCGGTAGCTTTGTATTTGACGGTAGATCGCCATCTATTGGCAAATTTGGATAGTTTAGGTATCGAGGTGATCGTTCCTGGGATGGAGATACAGATGTGGGGTTTGCAGATTCAGTCTAAGTTAATGGACAGGGTTAGATCAGCATAGTTTGATAATCTGACTCTGAGGAGCTTCAAACAGCAGGTCCTGGCAGGGTTGCTAGAAGATTTCTCTATCGCCGAGGATTGGTCGTTGAGGTACGGTACTAGATTGTACGTGCCTAATAGAGAGCTTCGGGAGGAGGTTCTTCACGAAGCACACCGTTCTCAGTATTTCATGCATCTTGGAGCCATCAAGATATACAGAGATCTGAGAGAGCACATATGGTGGTATGGTATGAAGCTGAAGGTGGCACAGTTTGTATCCAGATGCTTAGTGTGACAGTTGGTTAAAGTCGAGAGGCAGAGGCCAGGAGGTCTTCTTCAGCCAATACCCATTCCAGAGTGGAAGTAGGAACACATTACCTTGGATTTTGTGTCTGGACTTCCATGATCTTCAGGAGGGAAAGACGCGATTTGGGACATCGTTGACAGGTTGACCAAATCGACCCACTTTTTGCCTTTCAAGCTGGATTTGTCTATGGAGAAGCTGGCCGAGATGTAGATTGCCAGGTTGCACGGGGTTCTTATGAGCATAGTCTCGGATCGGGATAGTCGCTTCACTTCTCACTTTTGGAGTAGTTTGTAAGCTAGCCTAGGTACACAGCTTAAGTTTAATACCACATATCACCCCTAGACAGATGGAAAGTTGGACAGGACCATTCAGACACTCGAGAATATGCTTCGTACTTGTGTGTTATATCTCAGAGGTTCTTGGGAGGACCATCTCTACCTGGTAGAGTTTGCTTACAACAACAGCTACTAGGCCAGTTTAGAGATGTCACCATTTAAGGCTCTATACGAACGGAGGTATCGCACTCCCTTGTCATGGGACAATGTTGGCGAGAGCTTTGCTTGGTCCAGATATTATTGTGGATGCAGCGGAGAAGGTCAAGCAGATTAGAGATAGACTTCGGGTGGCACAGGACGGACAGCTACATTGGGCCGATAACCACCGGAGACCGTTAGAGTTTGAGGTATAGTTTTAGTTCTTTGGTTTGTGCTTGCTTGTGATTGTTTGCTTTAGAATTTTGTGTTGAGTCTTGTTTTCTGATAGGTTGGCGGTATGTTTTTCCTGAGGATTTCTCCTACATGGGGCAGATTCATTTTGGAGGGGCATGAAGCTTAGTCCGTGATTCATCGGACCTTTCACCATTCTTGAGAAGGTCGGTGCAGTGGCCTATCGACTAGACTTGCTGCCTACGCTAAAGGGAGTTTACAACGGATTCTACGTGTCACAGCTAAGACGGTATGTGGCAGACCCAAGTCACGTATTGGATTATTCCGAGATAGAGGTGGGCCCTACTTCCGGCTATCCAGAGTAGCCTGTGGAGATTTTAGATCGTCAGAAAAATGTGATCCGGAACCAGGTTATTTCTTTGGTTCACGTCGCATGGAGGCATCACTTCCCAGGTGAGTCTACCTGGTAGAAGGAGGATGACATGCAGGAGTGATACCCTTATCTCTTCGAGCCTTGGGTATTGTTCTTTTTGTTCATGCCTGTATTCTAGTGCTAGTTTTGTCTTGAATTTCGAGGACAAAATATTTTTAGGAGGGTAGATTTGTCACTATCAAAATCATAAATAGTATTATTTTTTTTATTTTACATTATTTGTATAGTATGTGTATTTACTAATTACATGTGATGGTTGTATTTATTAGTTGACTAGCCAATTTATTGGACCCTTGATTAGTGAACCTATTTGGACTTGCCATGACACTTAGACCTATATTTTAGGGTGGACACAATTAGACTCAATTAAGTCATATTAAGTCATAGATAGGATTATAATTAATTACCGTTTTAGACTAGAAACGCCCATAGGCTAACTTAAGCCTTCATGACAACTAGAAAAGGGTATTATGGACTTTTTCCATAGGCCTCTACGGCTCCAAACTCGATCGGCCATTGCATAGAGAAGGCCTGATTCTTCTCATTTCATTTGGAGCTCCAAAAACCCTAATTTGGTGCTCTCCAAAACCCTTCTCCATTTACATTTATTTCTCCATCAAAATCCCTCAAATCTCTCTCTAATCTTCACATATTCTTCATTGTAGAAGGCAAGGAGCTTGGGGACCAAGGAGCACAAGGAGAGGAGGCCAATAGCTTGAGGGATTGTGTCCTACTTGACACTTGTGTCCACTTTGGGTATTTTATCGGGAATCCATCTCCCAATAGGTAAAATACTTGTCATTTCTCCTAGTTTAGACACTATTCCATGCATGACACTATTAGGGAACCCACCCATTGACTAGGGATACCCATAGGAGGAAGAACATGGCTCTAATGACCATGTTGGTAGAAGTTATATAGGTTTTTTTGTACCATTTTTAGGAAAATCTGAGGGTGGCACACAAAGTGTTTGTCACTTGGTTTAAAAGACTAAATGGATATGTGAATGATGTATGATGCTTGTAATGTGTCCATAAATGGATACATATGTAGAAGCATAAAAAAAGTGCACCATCTACAAAAGTGCTAAATTTGTTTTATGGACATCACAGAAGCGCAGGAGACGCCAAAATTGATGCGTATGCCAGAATTCAGACTACGAAAAAGATGGTACATAAAGGGAAATTCTTTATTAAAATATTGTTTACAAAAGATCTATTACTGACTCTTCATGATTACATATAAAGACTAAAACGTAAAGCACCTACAAAGTGCGCAGTCTTCAAATGCGCAGTCCCCAAATGCGCAGCAGCGTCAGAGCGAATCACTTCCTTGTCAAAAGCGTTGCAGCAGGTGAAATAAAGACGCAGCTTATGCTCGAACCTCACAGAAAACTTGTAGCCCTTCCAGCCTAACAAGGTGTGCAGCTCCCCCACTCCAATATGGCTAATAAAGCATTTATTGAGTAGGGCAGAGCACAACCTGTGGATCTTCGAATTGGCAATCAATCTAAACCCGGTATCTTGGGCCTCGAAGACCTCCAAGATGATGTTCAGGTTCGAACCCCTTATGCTAAATGTTCAAATGCATATTGAAAATCATAAGTTGTCCTTCAACAAGACTACAGCTTCTTTGAACGAAGTGATCTACAACCAACAGTCGACTTATGTAAGGCCTATGGCCGTTCGAAGCTAAGTTGAGGTCGAGCATGACAAAGGAATGACAAGAAGCTATGGGCAAAGACTTACACAAAAGCTCCTCTAATATAGGATGTGTGGTCCAACCCACACGCCATATGGCAGTCGGCCAAAGGATAGGACTCAGCACAATAAATCTCATTTAATAGGTTGATTTGACTAAATCTTTGGCTACTGCTTCTCGAGCCCCCCAAAAATGGCAGCAATTAAGAAGATGTTCACTTAGCCGCTCAAAGGCAGTCATTAATCTTCTTAAGAGCATAGTGACTTCGATGCTTCGTAAAAGCACAGCTCCTTCATTGGCCTCTTAGAGCTTCCAGAAGCACAGTCCCTTTAATGGCTCCTTTATTGGTCTTTTAGAGCTTCCAGAAGTGCAGCCCTTTCAACGGCTCCTTCACTGATCTCTCAGAGATTCCTAAAGCACAGTCTCCTCGTCGCCTAAAAGCATAGTGACTTCGTCACATTAGAAGTACAGTCTCCTCATCGCCCAAAGAGCACATTGACTTCGTTGCCTCAGAAGCATAGTCTCCTCATTGCCCAAAAGTGCAGTAACTTTGTCGCCTCAGAAGTACATTCTCCTCGTTGCCCAAAAGCGCAGTAACTTCATCGCTCCCCAAAAGTGCAGCTGGTATAGCATGCAGCTTCTCCACAAACGTGGTATCATACCACATGGCCATTATGGCGGTCGTATCCCTTCAGATACAATCACATCAGGTTTGTTCAAACAGTTGTATCTTTTCAAGATACAATTGTGTCTCTTCAGATACAATCACACCTCCTCAGGATACAATCAGGTTTAGTTTGCTTAAACAGTTATACCTTTTCAGATACAATCAAATCCGATTTGTTCAAATGTCGCTCGTGAGATAATATCGAAATTTAATTTGTTTAAGCTGTTGTTCCTTCGATAGGAGCAAAATCTATTCAATTTTATCCGAGAAAGATAGTCGAGCAATAGATAGGCACCACGTGTCAGCCACTCGGTCATGTTGATTAAGGGTGCTAACCGTCCTATATCTCGATAATGGAGAACTCCAACAACCGCCACGTGTCAGCTCAACAGCAGCCCTCACGGAGCAGTTACAATAGATTTCCCCGAAATCTCGTACGCGCATCGCTCCTGCACGTCAAAAATCCTCTTGCACAATGTATATGTGCAGCCTATAAATAGAAGGGGTCTTCCTTCATTCAAGGGCTTTGATGTCTTCTTGATTGGCAACCCAGATTACCTCTCACATGCATCAGAAAGTTAAAGCAAGTTCAGTTCGTCGTCAGATCGTCAACGGAGTAAAGGAGCCGCTGCAGAGCTCGATCTCCACCGTCACACTTTCCTAGAAATTTTTGTACCTAGATCTCCTATTTAGGAGTTTTCTGTACTCTTTTATATGTTTGAAATACAAAACGCTTTTCAACTTTTGTTAATGGAAAACAAAATTGCAACTCTGCTGGGGACTGTCTTCTCCTCCGATGAGAAGGTGGTGACGCAATTCGACGATAACTTACTGGGGTCTTCTCAAAAGATGTTGGTCGTATGCTTCTACCAGCAAGCTTTTGAAGATCTCCTTTCTGGAGAAGTTGAGTCCTTCGAAGCGGTTCGTAAAATCGAAGAAGACTCGACGTACTTGGGTGCCCAAGGCTGCTACGACGAACAACAAGACAGAAGGGGATGTGCTCCAAAACCCCCAGAATGGCGAAGCATCGAAGACGCCTTCACCTGCTGCTACTGAACTACCTCAGTCAATCCTAGTTGCTAAGAAGCGCAGTAAAGAACGTGGCTCACTTGCTACAATCCAAGCGAAGGTGTAGCGCAGGAGGAAAGGCATAGCACCCTGCCTGTGCACGAAGATGGTCGCACAGGCTAGAACTTATGACTTCATCAGAATTGTCTACCCCTTGGATAAGGCTATGTTGGATTCTGAATGCTACACACCTTTTAGGGGCACAAAGAAATCCAAGGAAGCATGCGTCCCGTGCGACCAACGTGCTACGTCAACACACTTGATGGAATCTGAGTGCTATGTACCTTCCAGGGATAGCATGAAGAAATCTAAGGTAGCACGCGCCTTGCGCGACCAACGTGCTACGCCGACCACCATGTTGGACTCTGAATACTACGCACCTTCCTGGGGTTGTAGAAAGAAGTCCAAGGTTGCACTCGCTTCAAGCGACCAATGTGCTACACCCACAGGTGACCAAAGGCATGCGTTGACAGTCACGTGTGCAGCCGACAAAAAACTATACAAAATTGATTCGAGTGCTTCGATGCCTCGACCAATAAAACACCATTGTCACTTGAGTCTGCCTTACGAGCAACTCTCTGACCAAGACCTAAGAGTGCCTCACACGGAGCAACTGGAAAGAGGAAAGCTACCTTCACATCTTTACTCATGCATGCAGCATCCTTACGCGCACGAAATGAGTATAGATGTGGAGGCTTCTGATCTACACAACGTAATCTCTCAAAAGCGCATGACGAGGGAAGACTCTGCTGCGCACAATATGCCTATCTCAAGGCACAATTGTGCCAATGTCACCATCTATTGTTGTTGCCACCAAACAGCAGCATTGCCTCCAAGAAGGTTGTCTGTTTTCTAACGACTGCAACCGACGGTACCTGTATAGAGACTCGGCAAGAGATTGCCGAATGTAGAAGAAGATGAACTCATGATCGCTTTATGCTTTGCCGCCTGGGGGTCGCAATCGCTCAAGAAGCTCTCCAAGAATTTGCCTATCTCGGCTAACAAGTCCAAAGGCTGACTCGAAAACAGCAAGCTGGCGGTACACAGTACAGGTGTGTTCCAACACATGAATGCCAAGTCCAGACCCTTATCGCAAGGGAATATTGCTTCAACCGCAACAAAGTCTTGGGGTAGCCAGATCCCTACGATCCATGACAACCCTTCGTTCCAACTGAGCGAAGATGTGTACGGGACCGACAGAGATGCTCCAGAAGCGCAAGCTATCAGCAAGCTGGGGGAACAACTGCTTCAAGTTAGAGGACGATTGCAACTTATTCGTCTACCCTCGGGAAGGCAAAACTCAAGGGTCCAAGCCGGAGAGCGATAGATCTATTGTACCCTCTATTTTCCGGTACCTGATGTCCGCCTACATGACGAAGGTATGAACCCCCCTTCCCAAATTTTTTTATCATTTTTTATGTATATATTTTTTATTCTTAAGTTAGAGTCAGAAATGATTGAGAGTATTTTAGTTAATCAAATGGTTTATATAACCAAATTTCTATTAAAAAAATATTAAAGGTATATCTAATGTCTTTAACCCTATTATTATGAAATAAATAAATATTTTATATAGGTAAATAATATGGATTATATATAAGAAGAATAATAATAAGAGTTATTTGTATTTATTTCCCCAATTGCTAATCATATTTCTATTTTCCCACCAATTTTATTTTAATTAGTGTAACCCCCCCCAATCCTATGGTAAAGTGCAAACAAACCCTCTTTAGATTTTTGTTTTTGCATTTGAAGACCTTTTGTTTAAAAAAAAAACCCCACATTTTAATTTTTGTTCAGTTTGCACCCATGCTGTTAAAAGCCGTTAAAATACGTCTAAAAATAAGATTTTACCCCTCCCACCTCTCTCTCCGGTGGTGGGGGCTTGTCAAGCGGGGCCGACCAGAGGAGAGGGGAGGGTGGCCGGCCAGCGGAGGGAGGAAGGGGCGGGTCGAGCTAGGGGTGAGCATTCGGTTAATTCGGTTCAAATCGAACCGAAAATCGAATTGAACCAAAAATCGAATAAGCAAAACTGAAACCGAACAGAATTGGCCCATAACTGAATCAAATCGAACCGAATTAAATCGGTTCGATTTTCGGTTTATTCATTTTTTGGTTTATTTGCATATTTTTGTTAATATATATAGTACTTAAATATACCTAAATTTATTTAGTATATATCTGTAGTATATACATATATATTAATTTATTATATATATTTTTTTAGTATATATATATATATATATATATATATATATATATATATATATATAAATATATATATATATATATATATATATATATATATATATATATATATATATATTCGGTTTTCGGTTTTGGACTGAAACCGAAATCGAATAAAAAAATTTAGTATTTTCAAAACCAAAACCGAACCGATTTTTTTAAAAAATCGAACCGAATCTCTTATTCGATTCGGTTCAATTTTCGGTCCAAAACAGAATAATGCTCACCCTTAGGTCGAGCATGGCCGGCCAACGGAGGGAGGAGGGGGATTAGGGGGGCTGGCCAGCGGAGGGAGGAGGGGGCGGGTCGAGGGGGCCGGCCAGCGGAGGGAGGAGGGCGGGTCGAGGGGGACCGAATAAGAAAAAATCGAACCGAACCGAACCGAGATTCGATTCAGTTTAGAAAAGATTCGGTTCGATTTCGGTTTTGAAAATACTAAATTTTTTATTGGGTTTCGGTTTCGGTCCAAAACCTAAAACCGAATAAGAAAATTTAGTTTATATATATATATATATATATATATATATATATATATATATATATATATATATATATATATATATATATATATATATATATATACACACACACACACTACAGATATATATTAAATAAATTTGGGTATATTTAAGTATCATATATATTAACAAAAAAGTGCAAATAAACCAAAAAAATGAATAAACCGAAAATCGAACCGATTTAATTCGGTTCAATTTGATTCAGTTATGGGCCAATTCGGTTCGGTTTCGGTTTTGCTTATTCGATTTTCGGTTCAATTCAGTTTTCGGTTCGATTTGAACCGAATGCTCACCCCTAGCTCGACCCGCCCCCTCCTCCCTCCGCTGGCCGGCTACCCTCCCCTCTCCTCTGGTCGGCCCCGCTTGACAAGCCCCCGCCACCGGAGAGAGAGGGGGGAGAGCGTGGGGGGAGGAGTAAAATCATATTTTTTTTGACGTATTTTAATGGCTATTGACGACAGAGGTACAAACTGAAGAAAAATAAAAATATGAATTTTTTTTAAACAAGGGGTCTTCAAATGCAAAAATGCAAATCTAAGGAAGGTTTCTTTGCACTTTATCCGAAGATTGGAGGGTAATAATAATTAAAATAAATTTGGAGGGGCAGTAGAGATATGATTAACAATTTGGAGGTAAATACAAATAACTCTAATAATAATAACAATAGTAATTTTTCTATCCACCCCCAAACCTGACCTCTCTATCTTAATTAAGCCTACTGTGTAAATGCTAACCTATCATACTTTTTATCCTAAAGATACCATCGGATTCTAATCAAATTAAAATCCATGATAAGATCAAGCAAAAATCCACTTATATATATATATATATATATATATATATATATATATATATATATATATATATATATATATATATATATAATGATATTTGTCCCTCCAAATTGTACCTCCAAACCGTACCTTCTTACGTGACAGCTGACGTGGCATGTTGATGTGGCAGTTGACGTGACAAATTTTAAAATTCAAATTCAAATTAACATTAACATTAAAATTAATGTTAACATTAACATTAACATTAAATTAACATTAACAATAATATTATTATTAACATTAACATTAACATTAACATCAACGTTAACATTAACATTAATATTAACATTAATTATTATTAATATTAACATTAAATTAACATGGACAAAATTGGGTAATTAACTTTTTGGGTTTAAATTTGTAATGTCATCGGCCGTGTCAGATGACACATAATATTATTTAATATGCCACATCAGCTGCCACAAAAGAAGGAATATATTGGAGGGACAATTTGAAGGTACGAATAGCATTACTCATATATATATATATATATATATATATATATATATATATATATATATATATATATATATATATATATATATATATATTACTCATATATATATATATATATATATATATATATATATATATATATATATATATATATATATAAAATATATATATATATATATATATATATATATATATATATATATAAAATATATATATATATATATATACGCGAAACTTTCTCCGAAACCCTAGCCTTTTCTTTCATCTTCCCTGTTGTTATTTTCCTTCCTATGTTTTAAGCCCTGGCCAAACCCAAGATTATCCATCACTTGGCCGTCCGAGCCCTTCCAAAACTCTGTCTCCATGATCAGATTGTTGACAACATTGACCTTTTTGGGCTGGCCGAGCTTCCTCGCTGACCCCATGTTCACTGCATCGTGTCGTCCACCGATGAAACCATACTTCCACCATTAGCAGACTCGTGTCAACCTCGTCAACAAGGTTGCCAATGGTGGGGAACCATCGGACCACCCAAGCTGTCCTACCTAAAAACTCGCCAACGCAACCATGCGTTTTTCGGAGCCTAGTTGATCCGATGCGAACTGGAGCACTTAGACCACCATGATGTCGCCTAGCCGAGCAGGCCGCCAGAAGCTGGAGCTTCCTAATCGTCATGCCGTCCTCGTGCGAGCAATCGAGGACCTCAAAACTCAGTTCCCTAAACCGCCTTGACCGGCGCTGCCGAGCCTTCTTCCATATTCATCAAATTCTCATCGCTCGCATGCGACAGTCTCGAATCCCATCTGCCATACCCTTCCTTGCATAAGTACGTGTGACCATGGTGACCATCTCCAACATCGTGGCCCTCCGTCC
Source organism: Iris pallida (assembly GCA_029216955.1). Taxonomy (NCBI): domain Eukaryota; kingdom Viridiplantae; phylum Streptophyta; class Magnoliopsida; order Asparagales; family Iridaceae; genus Iris; species Iris pallida. Next base: position 1,356,229 of record JANAVB010030217.1, on the reverse strand, counting down.
ATCGGCTGAACCCACTCGATTAAGACAACACCCTCAATTTCGCATAGCTCAACTATGGATCAACCACCGCGAGAACCCCACCGTCGGCCTTCCGAGTTGTCGACCTGCATGAGCGTTAGCACGAACCAACCTCAAGTCGATCAGGCAGTTCCAGGCAACTTCTTTGATTGCCTCGCCCCGTGACCAGCGCCGCTCGTGCGCCCCAACCTTCGCTTAGTCATGCTAGCCCTTACGCGCGACTCATTTGTTACCGTTATGTCCGGTGATGGACTCTTGTGCGTGCCTCCTTCACTTCCAACCTCACATTGACGTTGTTATTGTCGACTGCTCATGCGTGACTGCACCTCGTCGTGCATAGGCCATTCTCTCCAAGCGAGAAGTTACCACCGAGCCGCAAGCCCATCACCAACTAAGTGCAGTGTGCACCAGCACCGATGTGCCGGGTAGCCGTCGACCGGAGCCAGAGGAAGCCGCCTCCTTTACAGTCCTATGACTGTCGATCGAGGCTCGTGCGGACGTCCTCCACCGGAAGGTCCTGAGCGAGCTTTTCGGTAAGTCCATCTGATGTCCCCACCGCAAGGGGAAGGGATCAACGTCAGCACAATACCCATGTTCTCCTTTAAGTACCAGCATGAGGTCCTCGGCGATGATTCACTGGGTCCGGTTCATGGAGTTTGTACATTGCTCATTTCGTTGCAGCAGAAACAAATATGGAAGCTGCCAAGGTATGTTTCCACCTTAGACCCAATAGTAGTTACAAACTAAACCTAAAGCAAATAATTAATTACAATTCAAAGATACTTATAAAAACTTATTAATTCAAAGAAATAATTAGGACACAGTTCACGTGTAATATAAAAGGATATTCAACTTTAATTTGTGTGAACAATAGTAAGCCATATTAATGACTCATGTCATATTCTCATCTTTTACAAATTATTTTATGTATCAAGAAAAAACAAGGCAGTCAGCAAAACATAATTAGTGGGATAGTCAACTATAGTTTATTTACAATTAACCCCTCCCCTTCCTCTAATAATTGCAAACATCACTAAGTAATTAGATATAGGTATAACCTAATAAATAGTAATAGAAATAAATATATAGTATAGGCAAAACATTATATAGTATATTATAGGAAATATACTATAACCTAAGGAAATAAGTATTGTATAAATAAATTGGCAGCTAATAGATAAATAATTATAGTAAATAAAACTACCTTAATTTTTTTAAGCTATGAAACGAATAAGGTAACTCGGTATTAAAATTGTGGTTATAAATATTTGTACCTTACATAGGCAACTTGGAATAAGATTGGGATTGGTAGTTGTGACCTCTGCGCGGGATTGAACTACAGGCAAGTATATCTTGCATTTTTTACAGTTTATTTACATGCTTATTCCTTTTTCCTTTGTTACATGTCATTATCTAGTTTCTTTTGTTGATTATTGACATGTATTTTCTCATATTATTTATATTAGTTTAGTTGCGTCATTGATATATAGTCTTTGTTCACTGTTGGCATTATATTTATATTGGATATGTTCTCACCTGTACTTTGACTGAGTCGTATCGTAGGACGAGTGCGTCATGACTGAACTGATATTCCTTCTTTTGTTATTCTTAACCTGTGAGTCCATATTAGGGGCGAGGGTTGATTATTTAGAAAAACTTGTGAGTCCATATGAGGAAGAGAGTAGATTACTTGAAGTTAACCTGCGAGTCCACACTAGGGGAGAGGGTTAGTTATTTGTTCAAACCTGCGAGTCCACACTAGAGGCGAGGGTTTGATTATCCATTTCATTTTTTGTCATGTGTTCACCTAGAAACTTAGCATTTGATACACGTTTCCTTTTCAGCAGTTTATTTATGCGTATTTGTTCTCATATTCATGTTTCGTTGTTGGTTAGTCCTTTTCTGTTTACATTCTAGTTTTCTTTATGCATGTTATACTGTTAGATAGGCATGTTTTATGTATCTTGCTGGTTACCTGAGGACCTGACGATCTTTATAGGTAGTTGATTGCACGGAGTTAGTTAGCTGATCATGATAGTAGTTGATTACTTCATATTCAGGTAACTTTCGTGATTACATATTTATATCCATTATTTGCACTCTGCTTGTTACCCTAGTTTTATAGACTCATACTTTCTTTCGAGTCTAATCGGACATATGTTAGTGGGCTGCAGACCACGAACCATATTGTTCCTTCTTGATGTTTATTTATGTGGATTGAGATATAGTTTTGTCTTGCCATGATTAGGCATATTACTATAGTCTAGACAGCTTATACGTATTCAAGATAGACTGAAGTCTACTTGATAAGTAGCTGGCATGCTTATGTATTCTAGTCCTACATATTTTGGGGCTGTGGTGTGACATATTTTTTGGTGGCCCATGCAGGTCAGAACATATCATCTCGGTTACATTACTATACCGGGCAAGCCTACACTAGAATAAAAACTGATAGGAATTGTAATGCCTATAGTTCGTATTACGTATTTTGAAATACGTGTACGTATTTTATCATGTATTGCATGATTCCTTGCTTGGCTTATCTTGGAATTACATGGCTTGGTCTATTTTGGGTTGGTTCGGCTAGGCTTGGGTTGCCTTGGTTCATCATGAACCAAGAGGAGAACCCTTACCTACCACCACCATCATCCTTTATTAACACATTCCTTCATTCTCTCTCTTCATTTACTACTTCTTCTCCACCATTACTTCTTCAACCACCAGGAGAGAGTGAGAGAGCTTAGAAAAGTGTAGCTTGCTTCATGGAGGAACTTTGTTTTATTGTTCCATTCTCTTCCTCTCGAGATTCTAACACACTTTATTACTTAGCATTTCTAATTTCCATGGCTCAATTTGTGTAGATCTAAGTTTATAGTATTTTTGGATTTCATGGGTTTTGATCTACTTAATATTGTTATTTTTAAGTTTTGATGGTTCCATGTTGTAGAGAATTTCATTATGCCCTATTTTGACCTATGGAAGTTCGGATTTGGACTCTAGATGAAGGTTTTATGAAGCTTGGAAGCCTTGGCTTGCATGGTTCTTCTACTCGGAATAATGGAGAAGAAGAACAGTTCCGTAGCCGCATAAATTTTCGTGGCCGCATGAAGTTCCGTAGCCGCATGAATTTCCGTGGCCGCATGAAGTTCCGTAGCCGCATGAATTTCTGTGGCCGCATGAAGTTCCGTGGTCGCATAAACTTTCGTGGCCGCATGAAGTTCCATGGCCGCATGAATTTCCGTAGCCGCATGAACTTCCATGGCCGCATGAACTTCCGTAGTCGTATGAATTTCCGTGGCCGCATGAACTTCCGTAGCCGCGAGAATTTCCGTGGCCGCATGAACTTCCGTAGCCGTATGAATTTCTCTTGATTCCCAGCCGCATAAGCGCGCATGCTTTCTGCCGTATGGCTCCCTCCTCAAGTCTTGTTCTCTTTATTATTATTTATTATTATTAATATTAGTATTATTAAACTGAAATATCACATTATGTTTATGTCATGTAAATTTTGGCATATTTTTTGAATATGATAGTGGCCCGCCGTGGCACACACTCGACAAGCAAACTGACATGATATATCATGACATGCTGTTACGACAGCTAGCCTGACATGAAAAGTATAAATGACCTGGACACCGTGGGCGATTGCGTTTGTACAAATAAACCAGTACTGTCTTGCATCATGTCTAGGATATGGATCTCTGAATACCACGGTCAGGGATACCTACAGTAATTGACTAAGGCTAATAAACTAAAATAATTCAGTAGACATGAAGAGATTCCCAGCTACAGGCAATCCTGTTATCTGGGCCCATTAAGTGGACTTGTAGCCTACCGACGAGTAGGGCACATTTCCAGCACACAATCACGTGTTGCATTCTTCATAAACGGACATTCGACCTAGATAACCGGATGGTCTGCACGGCTTGTGGCTGTTGGGATAATCTCATTGTATCTTGCTAGTAACTAGGCATGTGATAACCCTAGTTAGTTAAAAGTATCAAGCCGTACTCTTGATTGGCCGTGATTGATTGGATAGAGTTTATTCCAGCTTAGTCTTATCCTGATCCTGTGCAAGACTGTGACATGACATGATTATTGATGCTTGCCTTAACAATAACGATCGGAGGTCCAGTTCTGTTCAGGCAAAGGGTTACAACCCTGGTTCTTGTTTGGATTAAGGGATGTAACCTGGCTCCCAGAGCAGTTCTGTGTCATCTCTTCGTTTATTGTCTTATTGCAACCACATGCCATGTTCATCATGTTTTACCTTACCTTAATACCATGATTATTTATACTGGCCTTAGCAACAAAGATCAGGGGTCCAGTTCTATTCAGGCGAAGGATTACAACCCGGTTCTTGTTTGGTTTAAGGGTTGTAACCTGGCTCCCGGAGTAGTTTTGTGTCCTTTCTTCGTTTATTGTCTTCATTGTACTAATAGTATTTGAGACGAGTTTCTATTCAGGTGAAGGGCTGCAACCCCGGCCCTTGTTTGGTTTAAGGGTTGTGACCTGGCTACTTGAATAGTTTCCTCATACTCAATTTACTGTTGTTATCTCTATTATTATCAGTTCTTTATTTACTATCTTTAATATTCTATTGTGATTTGCTGGTTTTAGTTCCTAAGTGAAGCCTCCTTTGTGGCACTTGCTCTTTCTGGGGTCTTATCCAGCTGGTTTTGTGTGGCCAGATATCGGAGCAGCACTAGAGGATCCACATGTCTTCCAGACAGATGGTGACCACCAGGCGTAACCCTGGCAATGAGTGGGTTTCTTTTTGTCCTCCCACTTTATTGTAAAAATTATTCTTTTGAGGCGTTTAGCCGGCGAGCACGTGTTAGCTCGTATTGCACCTTTACTTACTATCTGCCTACGGGCTATAACATGATTGACAGATCCAAGGGTTGATCATGTATGACTGAACTCTTGCTAGTCTTGACATTTTGTACGACTAGCTTTATGATCATCCAATATGTAATGTATGGGACGCCTTGCTATTATATATTTGGTGCTCTGACATCTAATAACTGTTATTGCTTACTTGAGATTGAGACAATAGGCTTGTTCACGACCATAGGAGACTATTGGCTTGTAGTTAAACCCTCATGTATCTAGACAGCCATGACCGTATAGCGAGGTAAGTTGCACTTCAATATACGTAGCTGCCTATGTACGCCCCCACTCTCCAGTATTCTGGTTCTGGGGCGTTACATGGTTTAAGTGGTGGCCCATGCAGGTCTTATAAATCAAGATATGTGAGGGTTTACCGAATAGATGTCTCAATCAGTACTTGCTTTTGATCTCTACTCGTATCTTCTAAATTCCTGTAATCTTGACCTGATCACATGCTTGTATCGTTGATCTGTCCTGGTCCTTTCTTATTGTTTTCTATGTCGTCTTCTTCAGCGGTATTGTTCCTGGACCTGTCGATCAGCAAGACGGAGCACCTCCCGCGGACCAGCATCAACCTGAAAATCAAGCCCAGCATTCAGGAGTAGCCTCCAGAGTCATGCCTACTGAAGGAGAGCCACCAGTTCAGCCCGTCCAGCCTGTAAAGCCTGATGATAGCACTTTGGTGGATCTCATCAGGTCACTATTAGCCTCCCAGGATCGTCGAGGAGATGCCTTGTACCAGGGATGGCAGACACTTTGACCAGAGGAGGTCATCAGGGTAATAGCGTGGCCAACAGCTTCAAGCGTTTGAAGCCTTCCTTCTTCGACGGCAGTGAAGATGCGATCGCTGCTGATGCATGGCTTTAGGACACAGAGGTGATTCTAGAAGCAGCCAGGACTCGAGAGAACGAAAAGGTGGCCGTGGTGCGCCTACAGCTATTGGATCTTGCCTGCAGCTGGTGGGCGGCGCAGGCTGTTGGATTAGTGTCCCCTATTGCCTGGGCAGTATTTGGGAAGAGATTCCAGACAAAGTATTTTGATGCTGTAGCTCGGTATGATCTACAGACGAGGTTCACCAATCTGAGGCAGATGGACAGGACAGTCGATGGATATGCGGTCGAGTTCTCCAGGCTTAGTCGGTTTGCTCCCACCTTGGTGGCGACCGAGTTCGATAGAGCCCAGCGGTTCCAGCAGTGGCTCCACCTAGAGATTTTGTTGGCGATGGAGCAGTTTGAGCATCAGACCTTTGATGCAGTACTGAGGGCAGCCCGGAGGCATGAATATACCTCCCAGAGGATAGTGGATAGGACCGGAGGTCGAAAGTGATCCCAAAGCCAGATGAATCAGTCATCAGCACCAGCCCCAGCAGCCAGAGCTTTGACCATTGGAGCTCCGAGGCGGGCGGCCTCATTGACGTCGGTTCAGCATTCCATCCCGATGCACCCTCAGCAACAGATGCAGAAGCAGTCTTTCGCAGTGGGATGTTCACACTGCGGGAAGTCAGGGCATGTGGTATCAGAGTGTCACAGAGCACAGGGTTTGTGCTTGGTTTGTGGTACCCCGGGCCACATGGTTGGGAATTGCCCGAACAGGAGGAGTTCATCGGCCTTCTCTAGTCCTTCAGTTAGAGGACCAGCACCAGTCCAACAGCAGCAGCTGCTGCAGTACCCCTTCCTGAGGCCATTACCGACACAGGCCCAGGCATTTCAGCAGCAGAGACCGCAGCAGTATGCCCAAATCCAAGCCCTGATCCAGAGCAGACAAAAGAATTTTCAGCAGAGGGGACCCGCACCTAAAGGACATGGTCAAGTGCTGGCTTTGACCATAGAAGAAGAAGGAATAGCACCAAGTGAGGTAGTGGCAGGTACTATTCTCGTCAACACCTTTCCAGCTTCAGTATTATTTGATTCTGGTGTCTCGCATTCATTTATGTCTGCACGATTCACGACACGGATAGGATTGGAGTCCGAATCATTATCAGTGAGGCTCAATATACTTACTGGTAATGGATTTGTGGGAGTAGATAGGGTGTTTTCCTCGTGTCGGATCGTAGTTAGCGGTAGAGAGTTTCCCGCTAGATTGAAAGAGTTTCCGATGGCCGATTATGATGTAGTCTTAGGGATGGATTGGTTGAGGGACCAGTATGCTAGGATAGACTGCCACATTGGCAGGGTTGTTTTTAGCATTCCAAGTGAACCGGAGTTTTCCTTCTCCCGAGGCGAAGTTGAACCTTCTCCTCCAGTATTGCAGATGGCAGTAGCAGCAATACAGTTACCCCGAATAGTTGAAGAGTTTTCAGATGTTTTCCCAGAAGAGCTTCCAGGGATGCCGCCAGAGCGAGAGATCGAGTTAACTATCGACTTGATTCCCGGGACAGCCCAGTGTCAGAGAGAGTCTACAGGATGGCGCCGTCAGAGCTAGAGTTGTTGTACAAGATGATTAAAGAACTCAGAACTAAGGGATTCATTCGTGCTAGTGGATCGCCTTGGGGAGCCCCGATGCTTCTTATGAAAAAAAGGATGGTACGTCCAGATTATGTGTAGATTATCGTACCTTGAACTTAGTGACAATCAAGAACAGATACCCTCTTCCAAGGATAGATGACATGTTTGATCAACTCAAGGGGGCAGCAGTATTCCTGAAGATCGACTTGCGGTCAGGATACCATCAGATCAGGGTCAGAGAGCAGGACATCCCGAAGACTGCTTTCAGATCTAGGTATGGGCATTGGGAGTTTCTTGTGATGCCATTTGGAGCAACCAATGCGCCGGCTGCATTCATGGACCTCATGAATCGTATCTTTATGCCTTATTTGGATCAGTTCATGATTGTGTTCCTAGATGACATCCTGGTCTACAGTAAGTGTGAAGCGGAGCATGAGCAGCATCTCCGAGTTGTCCTCCAAATTCTTAGAGAGCTCCAGTTGTATGCCAAGTTTAATAAATACGAGTTCTGGCTCGATCGCATTTCGTACTTGGGCCATATCATCACCAGAGGAGGAGTAGAAGTGGATCCCCAGAAGATCGCGGCTATTGAGACGTGGCCGGTACCTAGCACAGTGGCAGAAATTTGCAGTTTTCTTGGCTTGGCCGGCTACTACCGGCGATTTGTTTTAGACTTTGCTCGAATTTTAGCGCCATTTATCCAGTTGACCCACAAGGATGTGAAGTTTGCTTGGACAGTAGAATGTCAGGATTCTTTTGAGAAGTTGAAGCGAGGCTTGATGACGGCTCCTATTCTCACGCTTCCAGATGGAACCGGGGGATTCTCAGTGTATTGTGATGCTTCAAGCAGAGGTTTGGGATGTGTTCTGATGTAGCATAGGAAGGTAATAGCTTATGCGTCACGACAACTTCGTGATCATGAGAGAAATTACCCAACCCATGACTTGGAGCTGGCAGCAGTAGTGTTTGCACTTAAGTTGTGGAGGCACTACCTATGGAGATAGGGTGGAGATTTTCACCGACCACAAGAGCCTGAAGTATGTTTTCACCCAAAAGGATCTTAACATGCGTCAGAGGAGATGGCTGGAGCTACTTGTGGATTATGATGTCAACCTGCATTATCATCCTGGAAAGGCCAACGTTGTTGCAGATGCATTGAGCAGGAGAGCCGGAGTTTATTTCCTAACAGCGCAACCATAGCTGTTAGCCAATCTTCAGAAGATGGGTATAGAAGTTGTCCTCTCTTCCAGTGTGGCATTGATGGCCAGCATACAAGTTCAGTCCACTATAGTCGAGAGGATCCGGATGGCACAATCAGCAGATTCCAAGCTTCAGCGACTTAGAGCAGAGTGTGAGGCAGGACGAAGACCAGAGTTATGTATCCATGAAGACGATACGCTTCGACATAGGAAGCGTCTTTGTGTACCCAGTGGAGATATCAGACAGGAGATCATAGCAGAGGCTCACAGTTCGCAGTATTCCATTCATCCCGGCGGTACGAAGATGTATCGAGATATTCATCAGCACTTTCGGTGGAATGGCATGAAGAGGGAGATAACCCGATTTGTCTCTCGATGTTTGGTTTGCCAATAAGTTAAAGCTGAACATCAGAGGCCAGCTGGACTATTTCAGCCCTTGTCAATTCTAGAATGGAAGTGGAAGCATATATCCATGGATTTTATGACTGGATTGCCTAGATCTCCAGCTGGCAGAGACGCTATTTGGGTTGTCATAGACAGGCTCACGAAGGTGGCTCACTTTCTCCCTTTCAGAGTTGGTCAGTCGATGGCTCAGCTAGCAGAGATGTATCTCCGACAGATTGTCAGATTGCACGATGTACCAGTCAGTATCACCTCGGACAGAGATTCCAGATTTATGTCGTACTTTAGGCGTAGCCTGCAAGAGAGTTTGGGGACTCGCCTCCAGTTCAGCTCAGCATATCACCCACAGACAGATGGCCAGTCAGAACGCACAATCCAGACTCTCGAAGATATGTTGAGATCTTATACGCTCGACTTCGGTGGTTCGTAGAAAGATCACCAGCACCTGGTGGAGTTCTCGCACAACAACAGTTTTCAGGCCAGCATCCAGATGGCACCGTTCGAGGCACTGTATGGTAGGAAATGCCGATCCCCGCTAGCATGGGACGATGTCGGAGAGAGACAGATGCTCGATCCGGAAATGATTGCTCAGACCGTTGAAGTGGTCAGGAGAGTCAGAGATCATCTTCGAGTTGCCCAAGATCGCCAGCATCATTGGGCCGATTCTCATCGGCGACCCCTTGAATTCTCGGTCGATGACCATGTATTCCTGAGGATTTTGCCTAACCGTGGCGTCATTCGTTTCGGCGTACGGGGAAAGCTTAGTCCTAGTGTCACGCCCCGGTTCCAAAATATGTGGGACCAGGAACACGTGGCATGCCAGCTGTACGATCAAGTATAGAAAAACCCCAATTTAATGGACTATACTCGATCGTAGTACGCTAAAGTAACAACTAAATAACAATACAGGCAGGTAAATACTAATCTCATCCACAGGAAAAATCATAGAATAAAGCTGGAAGGAATGAAAATAACTCTGAATCAAACTACAAGTCATGACTAGTGGAAAATAATCCACCAATAAATGTATGAAAGAGCTACTGAAAGAGTACAACTGAACCAGAAAAGAAATAGATAGCCACTAGCAGAAATCACCTAAGAACTCAAGAAACTCACGAGGCTCAACATTGTAGTCCTCGTCAGCAAAAGTCTCCAATCTCCGTAGTCCGTCGGTACCTGTGCTCGTCCCAATCTGGAAAAGGTGCCAGGTCCTCAGAGGGACGTAACAAGTACACAAGAAATCGACATGCATGATAGTACAGGGCAGTATATAAATAACTAGAACAAAATGTAACATAACATCTCCCCAACCAAACAAGGACAGGAGATGTCATGTGACATACGACAGGTAAACTAACCATCTATGTGTAATGCTCTCGAGACATCTCTAATGGTGCATGAGGGAGGGAGAAGAAGAAGAAACTGCCACCAAGCGTTCTACGGTTTGAGAAACGAGGGGCTACGAGCATCCAGCGTCCATTGGAAACAGAATTCTCATATACCACTAGTAGACTCTCCCTACCCAATGTATATCTGTACCATATATGCGGTACAAATAATATGCAAGACGTCATAGTATATATAAGTAGACCTGTACCAACCACTAGACCAGACGCGAACTCACGTGCCAATGATCAGTCGACACACAAATCCATGCTCTCAACTCACTCATATAGTGATCGTGTATGATACGGTGTCCGGCTAGAAGGTACCACATACCTTCACAATACACGGGATAAGTCCACTACTACTAGATGCGTGCACACAACTGAGAAGTAACTAGGTAACATAAACTAACTGCAAAAAATATACAATCAAGCAAGGTGTACTTGCCTGTGTCCAGCAACTGAGTATCCGGGTCCGATGTAGAGTCCGAGTTCCGAGAAGCAAACAATCCTAAACAAGCATGATTTATAATTAATCTCTATTTAACAATTTACTAAATTGATTAATTGCTAATTAACCAACAAACATTAGTATTTTATTAAAACTAGCTAACTAGTACCAATAATTATGAATAATACTTATACAATAATAAGTATGTAAATATACTTATTATCATACATTTATATTCTATAATTAATAATACAACATGATATTTAGTAATTAATTAATTAATTATAATCAATTAACTACTCAATTTAATACACACGTGCATACATAATTCCTAATAATACTAACAAAAATAGTAAAAGTCCTTAAAAATCATTTCTAGTCTATTATAATAATAAACTAAATAATACCAGAATAATAAATATATATTATATATATATTTACAGAAATGAATTTATTACCATTAAAACTATTTATTAAATAAATAGTTAAATAATACAAAATAATTCAAAATAAATCTTGAAAATTTACTATAAAACCTAAATTTATCCATTAAATCTAAATTCACTATTATACACAATAATAACACATAATTAGTAATTATTTAAATTAATAAATAATTATTTAACAATTTAATAGTAATTCTAAAATAATTCTAGAAATTACTTTTAAATCCTAAAAATTAGTAATAAATATAAAATACCTAAAATAATTTCCAAAATAGTTTAATTATCTATTTACAACAGAAACCTTAACATTTACCCATTTACAAATAATTATATAATTAATATCGATTAATTATATAATATACTTAGTAATCAAAATTACCCTTCTAAAATATAAATAAATATAAATAAATATAATTAAATATTGGAAATATTTTTATACAGTAAAGTATATTTTTACAAACATTTTCTATATAATATATATTATTTAATTAACAACCAATTAAATAATATAAATTAAAAATCGGTAATTGGAATTAATTTAAAAATCTAAAGTTCTCGGTTTTAATATAAAATAATTACAAATAAAATTCTATAATTTCTGGAAAAATGGTTATAAAATAATACATAAATTTTACAAACTTTTTCCTCTACAAGGTTTTATTTAATTAATAATAAAATTATTAATTAACGATTAAAACAGTAAATACAAACAATTAATTAACCGCGTATAAAATTTATAAGTAAATAGTAATAAATACTAATAAATAATATTAATTCACACAAAATTTAATGTAGATCCTATACTTAATTACTAATGATCCCTTTCAATTAGATCTAATTAATTACCAATAATTAGGCAATAATTAACACTAAAAAAACTGAATTAATTGGATTAAAACCCTAAATCTAGGGTTACAGTAAAAAATAAGATTTCCCACGTGGAAGAGCCACGGGGTCGCTCGGGGGGGTTACCTGCCCGCCGCAGGGGGTCGGGGTCGGCCTCCAGGCGTGGTGGCGCCGCCGGGGGTCGTCGGGATCGGTCGGCTCTGCTGCTCACAGCGGCAACCGCAGTCCCGTCCGGCCTTGTGCTCCTCCGTACGTCGGCGAGGAGTCTCGGGTTGAGGGAGGAGGTAGGCGAGGTGAAGGTGAGGTCAGGGGGGGCGGCTTGGAGACAAAGCTCTAGGGTTAGGGTTAAGAGGAACTTGGTTAAAGAAGGCTATATATATATATATATATATATATATATATATATATATATATATATATATATATATATATATATATATATATATATATATAAATCTAATAAAACATCTATAAGCAATTCTTAAGACAAATAATAGAATTTAGTAATAAAACCTAATAGGGATATCCAATTTAATAAAATAATAATAATAGACCATGGCAATAATAAAAATATAATAATAGTGATAAACCATAAATAAAAGGTAATAAATAATTATAAACTTGCTATTAATTATAATATTATGACAATAACTAAGGATTATAAATAATAATAGAGCCAATATTTATAAGGATAAAATTTGACTAGCACTAATAAAAGTAACCCTGATGATCTTGCCAACAATATTGTCAGATAGAAAATAGCATCATCTTGCATCTATATATATATATATATATATATATATATATATATACAATATAAATTAAACCCTGATTAGAAATAATTAATTAATTATTTAATTAAAATAAATTAACAAGCTATTCTTCAAAAAAAATAATAAAATAATTTTAAAAATTCCCTGAAAATTCAGGGGGTTTACAATCTACCCAACTTATAAGAATTTCGTCCTCGAAATTTAAAATAATTCTAATACCGAAGAAATAATAAGAAAATCAATGTAAAGTAAATATGTAAATTGTAACTTACTCAACAAGACAATTTACAACGATACTTGGGGGTTTATAGAGGGGTCAAAACTGGCATCATATCCTACAAGAATATGTTCTAGGTCCGGCATAGGTCATAGGATTTCCAAGTGATCAGGGAATAGATCGATATTGCATGGTCAAATCTAATAGGATAAGGAGAGGACACAAATAGTCTATTCTAAGGGAAAGATTTGTCAAACAAGTAGAGTTATTAAAATAGAGCACATAAAGGTGTGTTTATGGGGGGCATAAATGTCATGTGTATGGTACGGTTTGTCTAGATCATAATGGTGCAATTATTGGAAGAAAAATCCTAATATTGTGCTTCAATTACCCAAGTCATGGTAAGGGATCAAATGATATGAACCAAGGAAAGGATAATAGGAAAACTTTTATTTGCTAAATGTCCGACTAAAATCAGTCTAAGATGGCTACTAGGGTGCTAAGGGTATTACTAAAATAAGATATCATACAAGGTATACTTAACTGACTTAGTAGAAAGATGGTTCTACTATAAATCATAGCTAATAAAGGGTTATAAAGAAAATTCTATACTAAGACGCAGAATAAAGAAGAGTTCAAGGGGGATGGGGTCGATTACAAATTTGAAGGTCCAATGCGAATAAATGTTTCAAGAAAAAAAAATTGTCAAACGGTCGCAAATGAGATCCTAGGACAAGTTTACTATATCTTCATCTGCATAAAATAATCATAGGGAAAACGAATCAACATGCACTAGGTTGGCCAGACCATCATGCACCGATTCTGATTAGACAACATTTTAGTGGGTGCACCCAATAATATATGTGTCAAGAACAAGCTTGAGAAAAGAAGAAGCTTGTAAAAACTAGGCTATAACAGCAATATTAGTCAAGACGATAAAAATAAACGTACAGAAGAAAAGAAAGTACAAGATAGTTCAAGTCCAAAACACAAATAATGATTTGACCTTTCTAGTTGCCCTACGAATCTCTAACCTTAGTTGAGCTAGGGGATAGGAACCCACAAAGTTATGTCTAGGTAATCTAAATACTTATACCAACATATAGTCAGTGTTATCCAACTATAATTTCTTAATGGTCCTGAGAAAAGTATGATGCTAGACTACAAGGTATACTACCCAACTTATAAGAATTGAACTAGTACCTCTAGCTGTCTCTTTAGGGAAGCAAGTTTATCCTACCAAATTGTAGCAACAACATAGAATTTCCTAGAGAAGCAATAATAATCCTAACATTCTTTAGCTCGATAACCGGGACATGAGCTAAAGGTGTTTATTACAGAAAATATCAACCAAATATTGGTTACAGGTAAAATAACAAACAACTAAATAGATATTCCTAATATTAATACTAATAATATAATACTAAAATATAGGAGAAGATATACTGGTTGACGGATTTGGGGTATGGTCAAGAAAAATTTATAGACATCTATAGCTCTAAACAATTAGGGAATCATGATACTAGTTTAGGGTCGAGAACAAGGATGATAAAATTTTAAGAAGAAGACATAGTCACATGGGTCGATGACTTAACTATAACTGCATATAATCACTATCATGGCTATGAAAAATATGGCAACTAAGGCGTGACACTTCTATCTCATTAGAGTAACATCCTCTATGTTTATTTCCTCATCAAGATAAAAAAAATTAAATTCCTGTAAATAAAATTTCTTCATAAATTCTTTCACTATAAAATCTTTAAATCAAAACAATCATCCACCAATTTCCTTAATCTCTTTAAGATCGTCGCATATAATCATAATTATAACTTTAAAATACCCAACAAATCCTTTTATCATCACACCAACTCCCTTTTATTTTCCCCCTTTTTTTTTCCTCAACTTTAATTCAGTTTACCTAATATAAAAGATTGTAACTCTCTTATGAAAATACTTAAATCAATCACCGAGATAAATATTATCATAATACTAAATTCTTCTTCTTTTTTCCAAAAGAAACTTCAATAAAAATTTATCAATCTAAAAAAAAAGATTTAAATCTTAAATTTTTTTTTAATCAAAATTTGTTCCATCAAACAAAATTCAATCACAAAAAAATACCTCAAATTTCTAAATTGATCCTCGAAATAAACTTTATTATAGTACAAACATCCTTTTCTTTTCTATTCAAAATTTTTAGATTAAAATTACCCAACTCCAAATTTTAAATCACTTTATGAAATGCATCAAATTTCTAAATTTTTCTTAAATAAACCCTTTTTTCATCAAGGTCAAAATATTCAATCTTTAAAGAAATATAAATCTCATAGGCAACTCTTAACTATTTCTATTTACAATCATCTATCCTCAAATTTTAAAAAAAAATTTATTCTTCTATTTTGGAAACCAACATAAATCATCAACCAATTTATATCTCATGTAGCAATGTGAATATTTAAATTTTTAATCATCAAGTTGATTTTATATCCTCTCTAACCAATCATAGAAATTTTTTTTTTAAAAACTCAAATCAAAACTTTAAATCATCCTCTCAAATCGATCATCGAGTTTATTTTATTAATCAACTTCTAACAGTCTTTCCCATATGAGTATAAGTAATCTTTCTCACTATCATTCGAAATTGATATATCATTACTACTCAACTTTGAATTAACTAATCATTCATGCAAAAATTATATCTTTTAAAAATATGGTGTTCATCAACCTGCAATATTTAGTACTTTCCAAGAATTCAATTATAGACTCAACCGCATAATTAGCTGCCAAGGTAACCCATCTAGCCATATAGTTAACTCAAGAGTGTATATAGTATAGCATCTTCCAAACCTCTATCAATCATGACAAGCAAGGGGTACGGTAGATTAGATCGAGAAGGATATAATTGCAAGGAAGTCAAAGAGTCAGAAGATATAAATCAAAGAAGCGATCAAGTATTTCGAGGAGTTTGAAATGAGTCGAAATCAAACGAGATCAAAGGATAAAAATAATCAATTGTGGATGAGACACAATAGTCCTAATCCTATACGCAGGCTTGCTTGGTACGGTAAAGTAACCAAACAATATTTTCTCGACCTGTATGGGCCACCACTAAAAATATGTCACGCCCCGGTTCCAAAATATGTGGGACCAGGAACACGTGGCATGCCAGCTGTACGATCAAGTATAGAAAAACTCCAATTTAATGGACTATACTCGATCGTAGTACGCTGAAGTAACAACTAAATAATAATACAGGCAGGTAAATACTAATCTCATCCACAGGAAAAATCACAGAATAAAGCTGGAAGGAATGAAAATAACTCTGAATCAAACTACAAGTCATGACTAGTGGAAAATAATCTACCAATAAATGTATGAAAGAGCTACTGAAAGAGTACAACTGAACCAGAAAAGAAATAGATAGCCACTAGCAGAAATCACCTAAGAACTCAAGAAACTCACGAGGCTCAACATTGAAGTCCTCGTCAGCAAAAGTCTCCAATCTCCGTAGTCCGTCGATACCTGTGCTCGTCCCAATCTGGAAAAGGTGCCAGGTCCTCAGAGGGACGTAACAAGTACACAAGAAATCGACATGCATGATAGTACAGGGCAGTATATAAATAACTAGAACAAAATGTAACATAACATCTCTGCAACCAAACAAGGACAGGAGATGTCATACGACATACGATAGGTAAACTAACCATCTATGTGTAATGCTCTCGAGACATCTCTAATGGTGCATGAGGGAGGGAGAAGAGGAAGAAACTGCCACCAAGCGTTCTACGGTTTGAGAAACGAGGGGCTACGAGCATCCAGCGTCCATTGGAAACAGAATTCTCATACACCACTAGTAGACTCTCCCCACCCAATGTATATCTGTACCGTATACGCGGTACAAATAATATGCAAGACGTCATAGTATATATAAGTTGACCTGTACCAACCACTAGACCAGACGCGAACTCACGTGCCAATGATCAGTCGACACACAAATCCATGCTCACAACTCACTCATATAGTGATCGTGTATGATACGGTGTCCGGCTAGAAGGTACCACATACCATCACAATACACGGGATAAGTCCACTACTACTAGACGCGTGCACACAACTGAGAAGTAACTAGGTAACATAAACTAACTGCAAAAATATACAATCAAGCAAGGTGTACTTGCCTGTGTCCAGCAACTGAGTATCCGGGTCCGATGTAGAGTCCGAGTTTCGAGATGCAAACAATCCTAAACAAGCATGATTTATAATTAATCTCTATTTAACAATTTACTAAATTGATTAATTGCTAATTAACCAACAAGTATTTTATTAAAACTAGCTAACTAGTACCAATAATTATGAATAATACTTATACAATAATAAGTATGTAAATATACTTATTATCATACATTTATATTCTGTAATTAATAATACAACATGATATTTAGTAATTAATTAATTAATTATAATCAATTAACTACTCAATTTAATACACACGTGCATACACAATTCCTAATAATACTAACAAAAATAGTAAAAGTCCTTAAAAATTATTTCTAGTCTGTTATAATAATAAACTAAATAATACCAGAATAATAAATATATATTATATATATTTTTTTACAGAAATGAATTTATTACCATTAAAACTATTTATTAAATAAATAGTTAAATAATACATAATAATTCGAAATAAATCTTGAAAATTTACTATAAAACCTAAATTTAACCATTAAATCTAAATTCACTATTATACACAATAATAACACATAATTATTAATTATTTAAATTAATAAATAATTATTAAACAATTTAATAAATAATTCTAAAATAATTCTAGAAATTACTTTTAAATCCTAAAAATTAGTAATAAATATAAAATACCTAAAATAATTTCCAAAATAGTTTAATTATCTATTTACAACAGAAACCTTAACATTTACCCATTTACAAATAATTATATAATTAATATCGATTAATTATATAATATACTTAGTAATCAAAATTACCCTTCTAAAATCTAAATAAATATAATTAAATATTGGAAATATTTTTATACAGTAAAGTATATTTTTACAAACATTTTCTATATAATATATATTATTTAATTAACAACCAATTAAATAATATAAATTAAAAAAACGGTAATTGGAATTAATTTAAAAATCTAAAGTTCTCAGTTTTTAATATAAAATAATTACAAATAAAATTCTATAATTTCTGGAAAAATTGTTATAAAATACTACATAAATTTTACAAACTTTTTCCTCTACAAGGTTTTATTTAGTTAATAATAAAATTATTAATTAACGATTAAAACAGTAAATACAAACAATTAATTAACCGCGTATAAAATTTATAAGTAAATAGTAATAAATACTAATAAATAATATGAATTCACACAAAATTTAATGTAGATCCTATACTTAATTACTAATGATCCCTTTCAATTAGATCTAATTAATTACCAATAATTAGGCAATAATTAACACTAAAAAAACTGAATTAATTGGATTAAAAACCATAAAACTAGGGTTACAGTAAAAAATAAGATTTCCCACGTGGAAGAGCCACGGGGTCGTTCGGGGGGGTTACCTGCCCGCCGCAGGGGGTCGGGGTCGGCCTCCAGGCGCGGTGGCGCCGCCGGGGGTCGCCGGGATCGGCCGGCTCTGCTGCTCACAGCGGCAACCGCAGTCCCGTCCGGCCTTGTGCTCCTCCATACGTCGGCGAGGAGTCTCGGGTTGAGGGAGGAGGTAGGCGAGGTGAAGGTGAGGTCAGGGGGGGCGGCTTGGAGACAAAGCTCTAGGGTTAGGGTTAAGAGGAACTTGGTTAAAGAAGGCTATATATATATATATATATATATATATATATATATATATATATATATATATATATATATAGAATATATATCTAAATCTAATAAAACATCTATAAGCAATTCTTAAGACAAATAATAGAATTTAGTAATAAAACCTAATAGGGATATCCAATTTAATAAAATAATAATAATAGACCATGGCAATAATAAAAATGTAATAATAGTAATAAACCATAAATAAAAGGTAATAAATAATTATAAACTTGCTATTAATTATAATATTATGACAATAACTAAGGATTATAAATAATAATAGAGCCAATATTTATAAGGATAAAATTTGACTAGCACTAATAAAAGTAACCCTGATGATCTTGCCAACAATATTGTCAGATAGAAAATAGCATCATCTTGCATATATATATATATATACAATATAAATTAAACCCTGATTAGAAATAATTAATTAATTATTTAATTAAAATAAATTAACAAGCTATTCTTCAAAAAAAATAATAAAATAATTTTAAAAATTCCCTGAAAATTTAGGGGGTTTACACCTAGGTATATAGCACCGTTCGATATTCTGGAGCGAGTAGGAGATGTATCCTATCGTCTCGCTCTTTCGTCGTTGCTACGTGAGGTGCATAATGTGTTCCATGTATCCCAACTGCGACGGTATATCCCAGACCCGAGCCACATCCTGGATCATTCAGAATTGGTTGTTGGTACCAACCTTTCATATGAGGAGAGGCCCATATCTATATTGGACCGAAGAGAGAAGACACTCAAGAACAAGACTATCAAGTTAGTCCGAGTTGTTTGGGGTCATCACTCTTTGGGTGAGTCAACGTGGGAGCATGAGGATGATATCCGATCGCGATATCCCGACCTGTTTGACTCGTGAGGTATAATATCTTTCTCATGCCTTTGATTCTTTGCTTGCATGAATAATTACTTGATTAGTACAGCTTGCCTATGAATAGTATAGCTTGGTCTTGTCCCTCTAGCCTCTTAATTAAATTCCGAGTACAGAATTATTTTAAGGTGGGTAGAGTTATAATGCCTATAGTTCGTATTATGTATTTTGAAATACGTGTACGTATTTTATCTTGTATTGAATGATTTCTTGCTTGGCTTATCTTGGCATTACATGTCTTGGTCTATTTTGGGTTGGTTCGGCTAGGCTTGGGTTGCCTTGGTTCATCATGAACCAAGGGGAGAACCCTTACCTACCACCACCATCATCCTTTATTAACCCATTGCCTCATTCTCTCTCTTCATTTACTACTTCTTCTCCACCATTACTTCTTCAACCACCAGGAGAGAGAGAGAGAGAGCTTAGGCAAGTGTAGCTTGCTTCATGGAGGAACTTCGTTTTTATTATTCTATTATCTTCCTGTCGAGATTCTAACACACTTTAGTACTTAGCATTTCTAATTTTCATGGCTCAATTTGTGTAGATCTAAGTTTATAGTATTTTTGGATTTCTTGGGTTTTGATCTACTTAACATTGTTATTTCCAAGTTTTGATGGTTCCATATTGTAGAGAATTTCATTCTGCCCTATTTTGATCTATGGAAGTTCGGATTTGGACTCTAGATGAAGGTTTTATGAAGCTTGGAAGCCATGGCTTGCATGGTTCTTCTTCTCGGAATAATGGAGAAGAAGAACAGTTCCGTAGCCGCATGAATTTTCGTGGCCGCATGAAGTTCCGTAGCCGCATAAATTTTTGTGGCCGCATGAAGTTCCGTAGCCGCATGAATTTCCGTGGCCGCATGAAGTTTCGTGGCCGCATGAACTTCCGTGGCCGCATGAATTTCCGTGGCCGCATGAAGTTCCGTGGCCGCATGAACTTTCATGGCCGCATGAACTTCCGTAGCCGCATAAATTTCCGTGGCCGCATGAACTTCCATAGCCGCATGAATTTCCGTGGCCGCATGAACTTCCGTAGCCGCATGAATTTCTCTTGATTCCCAGCCACATAAGCGCACATGCTTTCTGCCGCATGGCTCCCTCCTCAAGTCTTGTCCTCTTTATTATTATTTACTATTATTAATATTAGTATTATTAAATTAAAATGTCACATTATGTTAATGTTATGTAAATTTTAGCATATTTCCTGAACACGATAGTGGCCCGCCGTAGCACACACTCGACAAGCAAACTGATATGATATATCATGACATGATGTTACGACAGCTAGCCTGACATGACAAGTATGAATGACCTGAACATCGTGGGCGATTGTGTTTGTACAAATAAACCAGTACTGTCTTGCATCATGTCTAGGATAGGGATCCCTAAGTACCACGGTCAGGGATACCTACAGTAATTGACTAAGGCTAATAAACTAGAATAATTTAGTAGACATGAAGAGATTCCCAGCTACAGGCAATCCCGTTATCTGGGCGCATTAAGTGGACTTGTAGCCTACCGACGAGAAGGGCACATTTCTAGCATACAGTCACATTTTGCATTCTTCATAAACGGACATTCGACCTGGAAAACCGGATGGTCTCAGGGCTTGTGGCTGTTGGGATAATCTTATTGCATCTTGCTAGTAACTAGGCCTGTGATAATTCAAGTTAGTTAAAAGTATCAAGCCGTACTCTTGATTGGCCGTGATTGATTGGATGGAGTTTATTCCAGCTTAGTCTTATCCTGATCCAATGCAAGATTGTGACATGACATGATTATTGATACTTGCCTTAACAATAACGATCAGGGGCCCAGTTCTGTTCAGGCGACGGGTTACAACCCCGGTCCTTGTTTGGTTTAAGGGTTGTTAGCTGGCTCCCGGAGCAGTTCTGTGTCCTCTCTTCGTTTATTGTCTTATTGTAATCCCATGCCATGTTCGTCATGTTTTACCTTACCTTAATACCATGATTATTTATACTGGCCTTAGCAATAAAGATCAGGGGTCCAGTTCTGTTCATACGAAGGGTTACAACCCCAGTCCTTGTTTCGTTTAAGGGTTGTAATTGGCTCCCGGAGCAGTTTTGTGTCCTCTCTTCGTTTATTGTCTTCACTGTACCAATAGTATTTGAGATGGGTTTCTATTCAGGTGAAGGGCTGTAATCCCGGTTCTTGTTTGGTTAAAGGGTTGTGACCTGGCTACTTGAATGGTTTTCTCGTACTCAGTTTACTGTTGTTATATCTATTATTATCAGTTCTTTATTTATTATCTTTAATATTCTTTTATGATTTGCTGGTTATAGTTCCTAAGTGAAGCCTCCTTTGTGGCACTTGCTCTTTCTGGGGTCTGACCCAGCTGATTTTGTGTGGCCAGATATCGGAGCAGCACCAGAGGATCCACCTGTCTTCCAGCCAGATGGTGACCACAAGACGTAATCCTGGCAATGAGTGGGTTTCTTTTTGTCCTTCCACTTTATTGTAAAAATTATTCTTTTGAGGCGTTTAGCCGGCGAGCACGTGTTAGCTCGTATTTCACCTTTACTTACTGTCTGCCTACGGGCTGTAACATGATTGACAGATCCTAGGGTTGATCATGTATGACTGAACTCTTGCTAGTCTTGACATTTTATACGACTAGCTTCGTGATCATCCAATATGTAATGTATGGGACGCCTTGCTATTATATATTTGGTGCTTTGACATCTCGTAACTATTATTGCTTGCTTGAGATTGAGAAAATAGGCTTGTTCACGACCATAGGAGACTGTTGGCTTGTAGTTAAACCCTCATGTATCTGGACAGCCGTGACCGTATAGCGAGGTGGGTTGCACTTCAATATACGTAGCTGGCTATGTATGCCCCCGCTCTCCAGTATTCTGGTTCTGGGGCGTTACAGGAATCTTAATCCACAACTGCTTTGAAAACTCTCCCTATTGAATTTGATTATATCCCTTGACCTTCGTAATTGTGTTCAATTGTGCTCACTTGACATCACTGTTCTTGTTTCTCATTTCTTCCTATTTCGAAGGGACAAATGCTCATGTTGGTTATCCAAAGTTAGGAATGGAAAATTGTTGTTTAGGTGTATTGCATAGTTAGTGTGCTATTATGATTTTGGTTGCCTTAGGGAGGAGTATGAGGGGTTATCACCCATAGTGATATTGAAATTTTATAGCAATTAAAAATACAAAAATTTTTCCTTTAGAAGTATAAAATCTTGAGGTAATTTTATAATTTTATGGAGTATTGAGATCAAAGGTGGGGAGACGTTCTTAGTATGTAATTTGATTCTTTTATGGCAAAACTATTGCTGAAAGTATTTATTAGGATTACTAGTATTGGTTGATACATTTATGACAATTACAAAATAAAGATATATGGAATAATAATTTTATAGTTAAGACAAACTTGATTTCAAATATGTGAATATAATCGAGGATTGGACTTGAGGCTATAGGTATGCTAAATGTTTACGATTGTAGGGACGATTATATACTTGAATTTTGATATTGAAGTATATTAGTGTCTTCGAGAAGAATATTGATGTTTTAAATTATAGGTTGATTCTTACCCTTTCTGGATCAAGATGGTTAAGGTAGATATTTGAGTGGTATTATAAGGAGGAAAAAAATGTTTATGCGAGAAAATAACTACAACGAATAAACATAAAAATTAGATTTCTATGACAGTTGAGTATACAACGACACCATGAGGAGCAAAGGCCGCAAGAGAGAGTATTAACGGATAGTCATAGTAGTATATGTTAAACAATTACCTGGGTAGTTACAGAAATATGGATATTGATCTACACTAGCTTATTAGTTTATAAGTTGCACAATGTAGACTAGTTATCGTGGAAAATCTTATCAAATATTAGGACCATGAGAATAATTGATAGTTAGTTTGGGGATATCACCTTCTACCAATATTGATCGACCCTTTCCAATTTCGAAGAGTTTGAAGTTCAAGAGGTTTAAATTTAAGAAAGGAAAATTTTGAATTTTGAAAAGTTCAATTTTGAAGTGATTAAATTTCGAGAACAAAATTATTTTAAGGTGGGTATTTATTGAACCCCCCTTCCCAATTTTTTTTATTATTTCTTTTTATGTATATATTTTTTTATATTCTTAAGTTGAGTTGGAAATGATTGAGAATATTTTAGTTAATCAAATAGTTTATATAACCAAATTTCTATTAAAAAATATTAAAGGTATATCCCATATCTTTAACCCTATTATTATGAAATAAATAAATATTTTATATACGTAAATAATATTGATTATATAAGAATAATAATATTAATAATAACAATAGTAATTTTTCTATCCACCCCCAAACCTGACCTCTCTATTTTAACTAAGCCTATTGTGTAAATGCAAACATATCATACTTTTTATCCTAAAGATACCATCGGATTCTAATCAAATTCAAATCCATGATAAGATCAAGCAAAAATCCATTAAGATCAAGCAAAACTTTCTTCGAAACCCTAGCCTTTTCTTTCATCTTCCCTGTTGTTATTTTTCTTCTTATGCTTTAAGCCCTGGCCAAACCCAAGATTAGCCATCACTTGGCCGTCTGAGCCCTTCCAAAACTCTGCCTCCATGATCAGATTGTTGACAACATTGACCTTCTTCGGCTGGTCGAGCTTCCTCGCTGGCCCTATGTTCACTACATCATGCCATCCACCGATGAAAACCATCCTTCTACCGTTTGCAGACTCGTGCTGACCTCGTCAACAAGGTTGCCAATGGTGAGGAACCATCCGACCACCCAAGCTGTCCCGCCTAAAAACTCGCTGTAGCACCCAGTTTTCCAAATGAGGATAATTTTAAAATTTCGTGTTTATAATTATTTTAATAATGATATTTAATTCATGATATGATTTTTTGGTGATTTTAAAATCATTTTAAAATTATTTAAATCAATGACTTGTGGTTTTGACGTTTTGCTAGTGAAACCCTAGAGACTGTTTGACCTAGAGCCTAACCATGTGATTATGATATTTTAATGTCATTTTTGGCCTAAGAATATTTTTGCATTTGGCCTCTTTAAATTATTTTGATATTATTTTATTATTTATGATATTGTTTTGGGGTTATTTGAGTCGGGTTCGAATATTAATTTTAGTCCACATGATATTAATTTTTGCATTAGGCATGGCCCACATGATATTAATTTTAGTCCACATGATAGAAATATTTTAGTTAGAGGATAGACTAATTATTATGGATAAGGTTAGTGTGATTAGAGACTTTAGAATGACTAATTTAGCCCCAACCAATTAGCCCTTTCCTAGTACTCATAGAATAGGTTAGTGGGGGCATTTTGGACCTTACCATAATAGGACAAATAGCCCCATATGGCCAGCCACTTTGGGAGAGGATAGGCTCAAGTTCATTTTATTATTCTCATCCACACTCTCTCTCTTGTTCTTCCCCAAATTCCTAGAGAGCAATCCCTAGCAATTTCTCCACCAAATCCTTCCATTTTGCCACCAAATCTTCTTCTTTCCTTCCCCATTCTAGCCAAGGAGGAAGCTACCCAAGTTTGGGAGGATTCGGAGCTCGTTCGTGTCCTTTTGGAATCTCTACGTGTCGGTGTCGCTCTGGGAAGGCTTTTCTTCGATTCGATCTACCGGGAGGTATAAATCCTTTCTTCTTTTTATTTTCTCATGCATATAGGTCTATTTTGAACCCATAGGAATGACCCCCATGGTTGTATCTCCATTTGTGTCCATTTCGTGTTCATTTGGAGGTCATAGGAGTGTCCTTTGTGTTGTGGTTGTGTCCATGTGGGAAAACCCCAAATTTGGACACACTATGTGTTGTTGTTATGTATGAATGAATTATTACATGTTTAATCTCATATTTTTGTATTGGAGATGTGTTCTATAGTGTCTCATATATATATATATTAGTGTAGAGAGTGAGTTCTTGATATATTATGTTATATACTTGTGTTCTTTTGTCTCAAACTACCCAAATCCGTCATAATTTTTATCCACGTTTTTAATTTCAGCCCTAACTTAGAAATATCATAACTTCTAGCTCAAAGCTCGGTTTAATCTCCCATTTTTTTTTAAAAGAAGCGTATTGAAGTTAGCTTTCAAAAAACATGTATTAATAGGCCTAATTCGTTTTGTAACTTTCTGGAGAATTATTTGAGTGTCAGCTGTACGAAAGACAAACGCGTTCTCGGTGTTTTCGCGATTCTGGGAGTTTTCGGAAACGAAAATGCGATCCGTTTAAAGTTTCAAAAAGCTAACACATAGATCTATAACATACTTTAATCTTAGATTTTAATTCATGCTAAGATGGTACAGTATTGATTATTAGTAGGAGTTACTATTCAGCATATGTATTTTGTGTACCCTTGTGTGTAATATAATGTTCTATTTGATTTTAACCCATGTTAATGTATATACATTATATAATTAAATAGAGAATGCAAACATGAGTAAATGTTTAAATAAATGATGTATGAGGTGTAAGTATCCTATCTAATGTAAGTATGTATAAGTATGGCTTGTAATGAATATGTAGGTTCCATAGTATGTAATGTATGGTGCATATAGTGGTACAAGAGAATAAATGAATGATGAATGAATGCAAGCATGAATGTAATATAAAACTAGATGTAATGTATACAATATACAAGTTAATGAGATGTAATGTTCTATGTTAACACAAATTCTATATTACCTCATGTTCCCCCTTACACTATGTTGACACTATCACACTTGATACATTGTTCACTTACACTTTGACACTCTTTGATATGTATACACTATGTATGCCCATTTAACCCTCACTTGCCCCTTTGCCATGTTCACATACACACACATAGCCTCTTAAATAAGTATTTATGAATATAGTTAACTTAGCTATGTATGTATATTATATATATGTTAGCATATTGTGTTGTAATATATAAGTTTATATAACCATTTGAAATGCCATAATTATAGACCTAATATTGAATACCAATATATGCATGTGTATATATGTGTAGACATATATAGCTTAAAGTAATAGATTACCTAGTGTATATCCAATATGAATTCTTGCCTATTTGAGTATTGAATAATTGCATACTATATGGAGTTGGGTGTATGTTGGCTTGTATAGCCTTGTATTGATGTGTGCTTGCTAGGATAGTCTTGGTTAGGCCTAGTAAGACTTGCTGGGTTAGGACATGACCTAGTTTGACCTAGTTTGACTAGTGCAGTTGACCAGAGTTGACCAAGGGTTGACTTTGGCCTAGTTTGACATAGATTCATGTAGAATGTATTGTAGTGCTTTATATTACCCTTCTGGACATATTGTGACTTGTGCTGTTCTAATTAGGAGCCAGACACCTCTCCTCGGACAGTATCTTTACCTTGGACATTCAGATATCAGGCGAGTACATTCTCTGATCATTTCATATCCTGTTAGAATTATTTTCCTGCTTTAGATTACTATACTTGATGCTGTCACGTTGGTAACACGGATTAGTACTATATGGATCATTTCTTAAGATGTTATCCCCTCAGGGAGCATCGTATACTACATGTTCTGTGCGTTTCACTTACATGGTGTAACACTATGCTTCACGGTTCTTCGATCACTTGTGACATGTACTCTCATGATCACAGAGTCTTCCCAGAATCACCCATTTATGGGCTATCCATGTATCACCCCTTGTGGCCTTTGCATGGAATCATAACATAACCTGGTTGGATCCTTGTGTATTGATTGGGGGTACGGGGGAGTAAAAATAGCATGTGAATAATTCCAAATAATATAATCTTGAACCACCTCTCATGAATCACCTCTACCTGTTCACATGTCTAGCTTGTACTCTGATTCACTAGTCACTGTTAGTTCTCTACTTATAGTAGATATTTCTATTATAGTTCTCTCTCTCTGTTTACATACTGTATTTTTTTCAGATCCTGTATCTTAATTTACTGCATGATTATATTTTTCTAACCTGCCATGATCTGTTGAGATGTATTGTGCTCGCTCCAGTCCTGACTGGACCTGTTGATAAATTTTACAGATAGCCTGGAGGTTGTCTGCTAGCCTAGAGGAGACAGTAGAGGTTGCATAGATAGCTAGAGTTTTTGCTTATAGTTTATTTTCAGTCATCTTGACTTGTATTTATGGATTACTGTATTTGAGTTTTGAGATGTATTCTGAGTTTGTATCTTAGACACTTAGACTTCTATCTGTTGTATCTCTTTTCGATTTTATGTTTTATCTATATTCCTTTATGCTCTACCTTAGATGTGATTGAGTTTACATTCTGCTATGTCACCCCCATTCAGGGAGTATAAACTGTTTAGTCTTATACTGTTAGATGCATTAAGACCTAGGACAGCGTTCTACCGCCGACACTGTGGTGTAGGCTGGGCGTTGTTACGTTCTCATGCCCTAACTCTAGGGTGCGGATCGTGACACATTTTTAGTGGTGGCCCACGCAGGTCGAGATTCGTATTAGTGCGATTTCGTAGTAGCGCAACGACTTAGTTGTACTACTACGAGCCTGCTATAGGATATATAAATTAAGGTGTTAGGATGAGAGGATACTCAATCACTGTTAGGATTCTTTGAGAGATTCCTGGGATGACCCTTGAGAATCTCATTTTGAATTCCGATTTAAACTCCTTTTCCTTGTTTTGATTCACCTTTTTCCTTGATTTGAATTTGATTTTGTGGATTCATTGTAGAACTTTGAATCCTGGTATTAGTTGATGATTTTGATAAAATTTTGTAGTTGTTGATTTAATTTTGTATTTAGATTAATATTTTCAAATCCAAGGTACTCAATCACACTTAGGATTCTTTGAGAGATTTCTGGGACGACCCCTGAGAAACTCATTTTGAACTTCAATTGGAATTTCTTTTCCTCTTGTTTGGATTCACCCTCATTCCTTGCTATTGAATTTAAGCTTGATGGGCTCCTCTCGTTTGAACCGATGAGAAGGAACATATCTTCATTATTTTTTCTCGTCATTATTCCCTTGTATTTATATTTACCTCTTATCTTAAACTCTGTCTCATTACATTAATTACCCATATCTTGTCGTCCCTACCAGATGTACTTCGAAACCCTTGAATCTTCGTATCTTTTGCATGGGGAAGGCTAAGGAAGTGTCGTAAATTATGTAGCTCAGAGAAGACGTAACTGGTTATTTTATGATGATCTAAAGGAAATCAAATGTGGAGTGTTCCATATGGAAACTTGAGATAGAAATGTGGTAAAGGTCTCGAATAGAATAAAGAGATGTATACTGCCAATCTGGAAATAATTGCATTTAGAGAAATTTTGGGGTTATGAGATAGTTTATAGGTGTATTCAAAACTAATGAGGATATCAGAGGTCAACCTAGTTTTGAGAACTTAGAAAATCTTGGTTATTGATTCTGGGAAAAACTTTTACTCTGAGGCTATGTAGAAGGTTAGTGATGGAAAAGAGAAGTTAATTGTGTTTAATAAGGATATTAAACAAGATGTTACGAGAAAATGACTAGGGATAGAGAGAACACAAAGTTATGGAAGTTTAGAGATTGTTGTAAAATATTTTTAGGATAATAATATTCAAGGGTGTATGTCGAAGAAAATACGGAAGTTGATTTTATGATGAAAGATAAGTTTTGTAAGGCCTAGAGATTTAAATTAAATAATACGAGGAGAACAATTTGAACAAGTTCAAGGAATTCGTAAACGGGATTTAGAGGTTTTGGGTCAAATTTAAGATAAGGTGAAAGAACTTGAAAATTTAAATAAATGGTTATTGTTGATTCCTAAATGTGAGGGCTGTGCTTCAAGAGTGATGTTTGGAAATTGGAAATTGCCTACGGTAGTCATGGTAAGGGTTTAAGTAAAGGTTAAATTTTCATATGGAGACTGGTGAGGTAAAGATATGATTGGCAAGTTATGACCAGATGAACTTAAGAGTATCAGAAGCAGATGACTAACTCGATCTTCATTATTTTGTGCATTAATTACCACCTCTTGAACTCCCACTTTCTAATTGAGATCCTTGACGTTCCTTATCGTGACTTTGATATTCGGAATGTAATACTAGCTGTTACCTTCCAACAAATCTTATATGCAAGACCTAGACGAGCTCACCTTCGTGTAGGTATATCATGTCCCACTAAAACCCGTCTTCTTGTACTCTATTTTCTTGATATGATTTTCTGGTCAACTGGCTAAACTATAACCTCTACCATTATACTAAATTTCTTCATATTTTAATTAAAAATCCAGCCTTGACTCAATTCTTTCGACCCGACATGTGATGGTGTTCTGCTTGTTTCCTTAGATGCTTAACCTTATACCTTATCTGATAACTTGACCCGTTGGTTAAGAAACTTGGACTATGTAATTCCTTTCATCATTACCACCCTTATATCTTGTGCTGCTAAATTAGCCTTATTTTTGCAAGCTTATCTATTTTCGAGCTTGGTCATGACATATTTTATTGGGTGGCCACCCACTAACATATTGTCTAATCAGAATCGGTACATGATGGTCTGATCAACCTATTGCACTTTGGTTTGCTTTTTTATGTATCAATCTACGAGAATGGAGACATAGTTAAACTTGACCCTAGAGTCTCATTCGCGACAGCCTTGACAATTCTCCTTGAAATCTTTTCATCGCCTATGAACCTCGTATTCGTACTCAGTCGAATTAAATTTAATCATGACCTGAACCTCCATCATTGGATGCTCGTGCTCATACTTTGATTTTATTGATTTTCCTTCTTGCCCAAATCTCGTTTTATCCCGAAATTGGTCAACTTAGATCGTGTCAAGACAAAAATCTATTTATGATTTGTTGTGCCTAAATTTTTAATTTTTGCCATTTTATGGAATAGTAACCTTTTAATAATTTCTTAGTTGCTTGTTAATGACCAATTTTTATATAGGATGGTAGACAGCCCTACAACCTTGATGATTGTTGTTCCCTTACCTTCCCAATTAGGACACCCTAGATTGTTTGTGTGTTGATACCATAGTACTGTTTTGACCTAGAATGACCAGTGCACCTAGGTAAGACTTCCAACTGCTATGGTATGCCCTGACCTTGTATACTATTCCTTCAAATTGCATGATTTAGATAAAAAAAAAATTTAGACCTTGATTGTTGGGAAATAGGGACGTCACCCCATTAGTATCAGTTATAGATATATATAGGTTAGTCCTTGATGTGGGGATGTGTGTCTCTAAACATGTAGCTTATGAGATTTATAAGAGATTATAGTATCATCCTTGATCAAGGTTGTAAAAATTGCTAGTCGGCCGCTAGTCGGTTCGTGGGGACTACGGATTAATCGGACTACTCGGGGACTAGTCGGATTAGTCGGTTTAGAATTTTTAATGAATATATATATATATATATATATATATATATATATATATATATATATATATATATATAAAAATATATATATATATATATATATATATATATATATATATATATATATATGTGTGTGTGTGTGTGTGTGTGTAATATGTGTGTGTGATATATATATATATATATATATATATATATATGTGTGTGTGTGTGTGTAATATGTTATAAAAATATTTTAAAAAATAATATGTTAATTGTTGAACTTTTAATTATCGCAGATTACAGTGGCATAAATTTCTATTTCGATAAATATTTAAATAATATGTTAACAACTTACTATTTTGTACGGAGAGTTACAGCCACAGTAGCAAGCAAAAGCAAAAAAAGTAACAAGCAAAAATTAAAAAAAAAGAGCCACAACAACAGTAGCAAAGAGATAACAAAGCAAAAGTAAAAATAAAAAAAGAGTAGGCTAGTCACTTTTTTCAAAAATAGAAAAAGGCAGCAACAAAGTAAACAGTCGACGATGACTGCCCTGACGAAGTCGACGGCAGCCCAGACTAGTACCAATTTAGCTAATTTTTGGATGGACCAGCCCCTAATCGAGTCGACGGTGGCCGACAAGTGACTAGTCGGGGACTAGCCCCTAGTCGAGTCGGCGGCGGCCGACTAGCGACTAGTCGGGGACTAGTCGGCCGCCTAGAGGGATTTTTACAACACTGGCCTTGATAGGATGTACTAGTCTTTTGGTGAGTATAAATGTGTTATGAGAGATAGGGGCCTATATGTCTTAGTAATGCATCGTTCCTATGGTAATAGAATGTATTAATAGATGGTTAATAGGAAGATAATAGTTTGAGCATACCTATAGCCTATGATCAATTCCTTTTCATCCTTAGTTAAGACCACTTTAAAATAGGTCCAGTCCCTTGGATATAGGTTCCAGTCCATATTTTATTGAAGTTCCATTACCGCCGTACAGCAGAGCATGTTGGAGGTATTCCTAGATTGACACTATTTAGATGTTCGTTTATTATTCCAGTGTTAGGAAGTGTTACCTTAGATATTGGGTAGGTTAGAGGCTCTAGAAGGAGTACTATCGATCTTAAATTTCGAGGACGAAATTTTTCTAAGGTGGGTAGAGTTGTAGCACCCAGTTTTCCAAATAAGGATAATTTTGAAATTTCATGTTTATAATTATTTTAATAATAATATTTAATTCATAATATGATTTTTTTGATGATTTTAAAATCATTTTAAAATTATTTAAATCAATGACATGTGGTTTTGACGTTTTGCTAGTGAAACCCTAGAGACTGTTTGACCTAGAGCCTAACCATATGATTATGATATTTTAATATTATTTTTGGCCTAAGGATATCTTTGCATTTGACCTCTTTGAATTATTTTGATATTATTTTATTATTTATGATATTATTTTGGGATTATTTGAGTCGGGTTCGAATTTTAACTCAATCCGACTTGAAACGGGGACCCAGGGGTAGTTTGACTCTAGTGGGACCCACACACTAGTTAGGCATGGCCCACATGATATTAATTTTAGTCCACATGATAGAAATATTTTAGTTAGAGGATAGACTAATTATTATGGATAAGGTTAGTGTGATTAGAGACTTTAGAATGACTAATTTAGCCCCAACCAATTAGCCCTTTCCTAGTACTCATAGAATAGGTTAGTGGGGGCATTTTGGACCTTACCATAATAGGACAAATAGACCCATATGGTCAGCCACTTTGGGAGAGGATAGGCTCAAGTTCATTTCATTATTCTCATCCATACTCTCTCTCTTGTTCTTCCCCAAATTCCTAGAGAGCAATCCCTAGCAATTTCTCCACCAAATTCTTCAATTTTGCCACCAAATCTTCTTCTTTCCTTCTCCATTCTAGCCAAGGAGGAAGCTACCCAAGTTTGGGAGGATTCGGAGCTCGTTCGTGTCCTTTTGGAATCTCTACGTGTCGGTGTCGCTCCGGGAAGGCTTTTCTTCGATTCGATCTACCGGGAGGTATAAATTCCTTCTCCTTTTCATTTCCTCATGCATATAGGTCTATTTTGAACCCATAGGAATGACCCCCATGGTTGTATCTCCATTTGTGTCCATTTCGTGTCTATTT
Source organism: Iris pallida (assembly GCA_029216955.1). NCBI lineage: Eukaryota > Viridiplantae > Streptophyta > Magnoliopsida > Asparagales > Iridaceae > Iris > Iris pallida. The sequence goes on along the minus strand of JANAVB010030217.1, from coordinate 1,322,932 downwards.
GGAGGTCATAGGAGTGTCCTTTGTGTTGTGGTTGTGTCCATGTGGGAAAACCCCAAATTTGGACACACTATGTGTTGTTGTTATGTATGAATGAATTATTACATGTTTAATCTCATATTTTTGTATTGGAGATGTGTTCTATAGTATCTCATATATATATTAGTGCAGAGAGTGAGTTCTTGATATATTATGTTATATACTTGTGTTCTTTTGTCTCAAACTATCCAAATCCGTCATGATTTTTATCCACGTTTTTAATTTCAGCCCTAACTTAGAAATGTCATAACTTCTAGCTCAAAGCTCGGTTTAATCTTCCATTTTTTTAAAAGAAGCATATTGAAGTTAGCTTTCCGAAAACATGTATTAATAGGCCTAATTCTTTCTGTAACTTTCTGGAGAATTATTTGAGTGTCAGCTGTACGAAAGACAAACGCGTTCTCGGTGTTTTTGCGATTCCGGGAGTTTCTGGAAACGAAAACGCGATCCGTTTGAAGTTTCGGAAAGCTAACACATAGATCTATAACATACTTTAATCCTAGATTTTAATTCATGCTGAGATGGTACAGTATTGATTATTAGTATGAGTTACTATTCGACATATGCATTTTGTGCACCCTTGTGTGTAATATAATGTTCTATTTGATTTTAACCCATGTTAATGTATATACATTATGTAATTAAATAGAGAATGCAAGCATGAGTAAATGTTTAAATAAATGATGTATGAGGTGTAAGTATCCTATCTAATGTAAGCATGTATAAGTATGGCTTGTAATGAATATGTAGGTTCCATAGTATGTAATGTATGGTGCATATAGTGGTGCAAGAGAATAAATGAATGATGAATGAATGCAAGCATGAATGTAATGTAATAATAGATGTAATGTATGCAATATACAAGTTAATGAGATGTAATGTTCTATGTTAACACAAATCCTATATTACCTCATGTACCCCCTTACACTATGTTGACACTATCACACTTGACACATTGTTCACTTACACTTTGACACTCTTTGATATGTATACACTATGTATGCCCATTTAACCCTCACTTGCCCCTTTGTCATGTTCACATACACACACATAGCCTCTTAAATAAGTATTTATGAATATAGTTAACTTAGCTATGTATGTATATTATATATATGTTAGCATATTGTGTTGTAATATATAAGTTTATATAACTATTTGAAATGCCATGATTATAGACCTAATGTTGAATACCAATATATGCATGTGTATATATGTGTAGACATATATAGCTTAAAGTAATAGATTACCTAGTGTATATCCAATGTGAATTCTTGCCTATTTGAGTATTGAATAATTGCATGCTATATAGAGTTGGGTGTATGTTGGCTTGTATAGCCTTGTATTGATGTGTGCTTGCTAGGATAGTCTTGGTTAGGCCTAGTAAGACTTGCTGGGTTAGGACATGACCTAGTTTGACCTAGTTTGACTAGTGCAATTGACCAGAGGTGACCAAGGGTTAACTTTGGCCTAGTTTGACCTAGATTCATGTAGAATGCATTGTAGTACTTTATATTACCCTTCTGGACATGTTGTGACTTGTGCTGTTCTAATTAGGAGCCAGACACCTCTCTTCGGACAGTATCTTTACCTTGGACATTCAGATATCAGGCGAGTACATTCTCTGATCATTTCATATCCTGTTAGAATTATTTTCCTGCTTTAGATTACTATACTTGATGCTGTCACGTTGGTAACACGGATTAGTACTATATGGATCCTTTCTTGAGATGTTATCCCCTCAGGGAGCATCGTATACTACATGTTCTGTACGTTTCACTTACATGGTGTATCACTATGCTTTACGGTTCTTCGATCACTTGTGACATGTACTCTCATGATCACAGAGTCTTCCCAGAATCATCCCATTGTGGGCATTCCTAGAATCACCCATTTATGGGCTATCCATGTATCACCCCTTGTGGGCCTTTGCATGGAATCATAACATAACCTGGTTGGATCCTTGTGTATTGATTGGGGGTACGGGGGAGTAGAAATAGCATGTGAATAATTCTAAATAATATGCTTGAACCACCTCTCATGAATCACCTCTACCTGTTCACATGTCTAGCTTGTACTCTGATTCACTAGTCACTGTTAGTTCTCTACTTATAGTAGATATTTCTATTATAGTTCTCTCTCTGTTTACATATTGTATTTTTTTTTAGATCCTGTATCTTAATTTACTGCATGATTATATTTTTCTAACCTGCCATGATCTGTTGAGATGTATTGTGCTCGCTCCAGTCCTGACTGGACCTGTTGATAAATTTTATAGATAGCCTGGAGGTTGCCTGCTAGCCTAGAGGAGACAGTAGAGGTTGCATAGATAGCTAAGGTTTTTGCTTATAGTTTATTTTCAGTCATCTTGAGTTGTATTTATGGATTACTGTATTTGAGTTTTGAGATGTATTCTGAGTTTGTATCTTAGACACTTAGACTTCTATCTGTTGTATCTCTTTTCTATTTTATGTTTTATCTATCTTCCTTTATGCTCTACCTTAGATGTGATTGAGTTTACATTCTGCTATGTCACCCCCATTCAGGGAGTATAAACTGTTTAGTCTTATACTGTTAGATGCATTGAGACCTAGGACAGCGTTCTACTACCGACACTGTGGCGTAGGCTAGGCGTTGTTACGTTCTCGTGCCCTAACTCTAGGGTGCGGGTCGTGACACTTGCCAACGCAACCATGCTTCTTTCGGAGCCTAGCTGATCCGATGCGAACTAGAGCACTTAGACCACCAGTGATGTCGCCTAGCCGACCAGGCCATCCGAAGCCGGAGCTTCCTAATCGTCACGCCGTCATCGTGCGAGCAATCGAGGACCATAAAACTCAGTTCCCTAAACCGCCTTGCCCGGCGCTGCCGAACCCGCTTCCAAATTTATCAAATTCTCATCGCTCGCATGCAACAGTCTTGAGTCCCAGCTGCAATACCCTTCCCTGCGCAAGTACGCGTGACCATGGTGACCATCTCCAACGTCGTGGCCCTCCTTCCATCGGTTGATCCTAGTCGATTAAGACAACACCCTCAATTCCGTATGGCTCAACCATGGATCGATCACCGCGAGGACCCCACCGTCGGCCTTCCGAGTTGTAGACCCGCATGAGTGTGAGCACGAACCAACCTCGGGTCGACCAGGCAGTTCTAGGCAACTTCTTTGATTACCTCGCCCCGTGACCAACGCCGCTCGCGCGTCCCAACCTCCGCTTAGACATGCCAGTACTTACGCATGACTCATTTGTTACCATTCTGTCCGGAGACGGACTCCTGTGTGTGCCACCTTCACTTCCAACCTCACTTGACGTTATTATTGTTATTCCCGGGGCTTGATCAAAGATGGAAAAACTGATGCAATCGAGATCTGAGATGTCACACAAAAATTTGCAGTGATCAAACTCAAGATCTACGATGGTACAATAAAACAAATAGCCAAATTACAATCTGAAGGAGGGAAATAGAGAAGAGAAGATCTCTCGTTCTTCCTTGCAAACGTGTTGCAATTGGGACAGAACGAGTTATAATAATCTGGAGGAAGATTAGATGAAGAACAGTTGCTGGGGTGTCAAAACACCGTTGCTCAAAGCAAGATTCGCCCCATATGATCTGCTTCCAGGAACCAGCAAGTTTGAAGAACTTGTGGAACGCTCGAAGTCACCTCTGTTCTGACTCCTCGGATGGACTTGCAATAGCGGCAGCAACTCTCTCTCTCTCTTTCTCCTTTTCTGACTTATAATTTTCGTAGTAGTCACAAAGGAGGCCAGAAGAGAGTATTTATAGAGAGGGTGGAAACCCTAGCCGCCTCTTCAGTTATGGAAAGATTGAATCAAATCCCAAAAGATAGCAACGAGATTTAATTCAAATCCCATGAAATTAATTCAAATCCCACAAAGATAGGATCTGAATTAATTCAAATCCCACAAAGATAGGATCTGATTTAATCGCATTGATTCAGCCTTTCCATAACTGATTTGTAATCTGCACAGTCAGTGGATCCCTCCATGCGGCAGCAGCAGCAGCCTGGTCGCATGAGCCTAATAGCCGTATGGACCGCATGAGCCGTATGGACCGCATGAGCCGCATGGACCGCATGGACCGCATGGGTCGTATGAGCCGCATGAGACGCATGGACCGCATGGACCGCATGGACCGCATGAGCCGCATGTGCCGCATGAGCCGCATGAGCCGTATGGTCGCATGAGCCGCATGGCCGTATGAGCCGCATGAGGCCGCATATGAGCCGCATGCCGCATAAGACCGCATGGCCGCATATGAGCCGCATAAAGACCGTATGACTGCTGACGTGCTAAGTGCAAAGTACGCCAACAAAATGCCACATTACGCCCCATGAGCCCGAGTCCGAGTCGCTAAGCCCCTTTGGGGCTTAGCTCCAAATGGAATTAATCCAAGAGAATGACAAAAGCATTAATGCTTAATCCTTTGAGCCTTATTCTTACCTCCTTGTAAAATCACCCACATGGTTCCCTCCTTAGGGTCACCACTCCATGTAAATCTCTCAACAACACACCCAAGTATATATGTTGAGATAACTCATGGTGCATTTTCGATGTGGGACTAAAATTTACAAGGCATGTTGAGAGCAAGCTCTCTCCATGTAAAGAAAGCACCAACAATCCCCCACATATCACAACATATATATGTGTCCAGGGTTAAGCGTTCCCCACAGTAACTGTCCATTTTGCATTAGGATAGATGTCGCTGACGACTTGAATCTTCCCGCATGGGTTAAATAACAATATGATACAAGAATGGACTACGCCTTGAATTCTGCACCACATTTGTAATTCTTTCCACTCATAAAGTATAGTTACGTGTGCTTCTGACTGCACATTAAAGGTCCTGTGCCAGCCTAGTTTCAGTGTATAATTTTGGGCGTCTACAAGTTTACCCTCAAGAGACGGCCTGATATCTCTTTCCATACACTATAGGTGAGTTCTTTATTAAAGAGATATGGCATGAAGCCTTGCGCTTCCTTGCGGTGCTATACCGCTATGACATGGCCTGAAGCCGAGGCATTACCCCTACCTGGGAACCTCATCGTAGTGTCATACTACTGTAGCATGAGGTCACAAGCCTCTTTGTAGTGCCAAACTACCCAACATGAAGCCTAAGGCTTCCTTGCGGTGTTACGCCACAACGACATGGCTTGCAATACCGAGGCTTTACCCCTACCTGGGTACCTCATCGTGGTGTCGTGCCACTGTAACATGGGGCCATCCTCCCCTTTGTAGTGCTGTCTACAACTCTTTAATTACGTCATACAGTATTAGGCTACCTGCCTATTTGTGGTGCTACGCCGCTGTGACTTGGCTTGCAAAGCCGAGGCATTACCCCTACCTGGGAACCTCATAGTGGAGTCACCCCACTGTAGCATGGAGTTTCACTCCTTGTAGTGCTGCTCTACTGTGCTTCCTGTAAAGCACACCAGGCATTCACTCTGCCTGAGAACTTATTAAGGCGTTTAAGCCAACCTTCCACAGGATCTATTTTTCTGCAGAAAAATACATAGTAGACAACAGTGGTTATGGGTCCGTATCCCTTCCATGTTCCAGAGAACAAGTACCCACTGTTACCTGATAGTTTTCCAGTCAGTGATCCTCCTTTGAACCAAAAGTTAGATGCCTAGTAGATTTCTCTTTGAACTAATAGCATAAAACTTTATGGTAGGATTACAAAGACACACTATCAGAATGCCTTCAAGCCCATTTTACAAGCTGTGTCATCGACCAACTGGCGCTTGAGGCCCTTTGTGAATGGATCTGCCAGGTTCTCCTGACTCCGAACATCAACCACTGCAATTACACCTCTTTTGATAAGATCGTGTACTGCCCTATGCTTCAACCGCACAGTCCTCTTCTTTCTGTTGAAGAGGTCATTTGATGCCACCGCCGCAGTCGCCTGGTTGTCACAGTATATCGGTATCACCGGTATCTGAGCCCCAACCACTGGAAGATCATACATGAGCTCCCGAAGCCATTTTGCTTCATCTGCTGCAGTTTCAAGTACATAGAATTCAAATTCCATGGAGGAACGAGAGAGTATAGTCGGCTTCTTCGACTTCCACGATATAGCAGCTCCACCCAAGAAAAAGACATATCCACCTGTGGATCTCTCGCTTTCCACCTCTGAACACCAGCTAGCATCACTGAAGCCTTCCACTACTGTCGGATACCCGTTGTAGTGCAGTGCATATGTCTGAGTTTTTTTGAGATATCTCATCACCCGCTTCACAGCTTTCCAGTGCTCAACCCCTGGGTTGCTTGTGAACCGACTCAGCATTCCCACGGCGAAAGCTATGTCAGGCCTTGTGGCAGTGGTGCATACATCAAACTTTCGATAACGCTAGAATACTCCAGCTGCCTGACGCTTTCCCTTGAATTTGGCTTCAGCTTCTGATCACACTTGTATGGCGTATCGATCCCTGGAAGATCCTTATACCCATAGCGTGTGAGCATCTTCTCAATGTAGTGAGATTGTGACAGCGCTACTCCAGTGTCTGTCCGGATGATCTTTATGCCCAAGATGACATCTGCATCCCCCAAGTCCTTCATACTGAACTTGGTTGAGAGGAACTTCTTTGTCTCTGTGACACAGCCTATATTCGTACCTAGGATTAGCATGTCGTCCACGTACAGACAAACGATGACTCCTCTTCCATCAGCGAACTTTGTGTAAACACATTTGTCCGTCTCGCTGACTCTGTAGCCGTTTGACCTAATAACTTTGTCAAACTTCTCATGCCACATTTTGGGAGCTTGCTTCAAACCATACAGTGATTTCACCAACTTGCAGACTTTGTCTTCAAGACCTTTGACGACAAATCCATCTGGCTATTGCATGTAAATCTCTTCGGTTAGCTCCCCATTCAGGAATACGGTCTTTACATCCATCTGATGTATCACCAACTTATGTATAGCTGCTAGAGCGATTAACATCCTGATGGTGGTCATCCGAGCTACTGGAGCGTACGTGTCAAAGTAGTCTATCCCTTATTTCTGAGAAAATCCCTTGGCTACCAGCCTGGCCTTGAACTTGTCAATAGTTCCATCTGCCTTCATCTTCTTCTTGAAGATCCATTTACATCCAATGGGCTTCTCTCCTTCAGGTAGATCTACCAATACCCATGTGTTATTGGAGGTGATAGAGTCAAACTCGTCATTCACTGCCTCCTTCCAGAAGATAGCATCTCTGGTCTTCATCGCCTTATCATAGGTAAGCCGATCTGCTTCCACATGATAGGTGACAAAGTCATCTCTGAAATCTTTCGGTCTCCTCGCTCGCTTAGCTGACGGCTCTGCGAGTTCTGGTACAAGAGTTGTTTCCTCAATAACAGCTTCTTCTTGGACTACAGGCCCATATGAGATTTCAGTCTCATTTGTACCTACATCATTTTCCGGAATGTCCGAAAGAACAATGTTTTTGTCTTTTGCAAACTTGTCTTCAAAGTATTCAGCATCGCGAGATTCGATGATATGATTTGACTCAATATCAAGAAATATCCTAGCATCACTTTTCTCGACATACCCCAAGAAGATCGCTTTCGTAGTCCTTGTCCCTAGCTTCTGAATCTTCAGATCTGGGAGCTTCACATACGCCAGACACCCCCACACTCGAATGACATTCAAGTTTGGTCTGACTTTGAACCAGAGTTCATGAGGAGTTACGTCCGAAGTTGCATATGGCACTCTATTTAGAATAAAAGTGGCCGTCAATGCAGCTTCTCCCCAGTAGCATTTAGGAAGACCCGTGGTTAGCAGCATTGAGTTCATCATTTCTGTCAACGTTCTGTTCTTCCTCTTCGCTACTCCGTTGGATTGAGGAGAATATGGAGCAGTAGTCTCACATATAATTCCATGTTCTTTGCAGAACGATACGAATTTATGAGACCTGTACTCCCCACCTCGATCACTCCTTAACCTCTTGAGTTGTTGTCCAGTCTGCCGTTCAGCTTCGGCCCTGAACTCTCTGAACTTCTCGAAAGCTTTGTCTTTAGACTTGAGCAAGTAGACGAACGCGTATTTTGAGAAGTCGTCGATGAAGGTTATGAAATACTTCATCCCGGCCTTCGTAGAGAAATGTTTGAAGTCACAGATATCGGAGTGCACCAACTCCAGAAGATCTGTGCTTCGATTGACCCGATGAAAGGGTTTCCTTGTGATCTTCGTCTGAGCACACACTTCACACTTCTCCACCTTATCCCCACATTTGGAGATAAGTCCTAGACTAGACATTTTGTTAATTCTTTTACAATGAACATGTCCAAGTCTATTATGCCACAACTCAAGAGAATAATCAGAAAAAGCAACTGCATTAATGTCTTCAAACTGGTTGACAAGCTGAATTTTAAACATTTCTTCGATTTGATAAGCCTTCCCGAAGTATGTTCCTTTCTTGGACATCACCATCTGACCAGCATTGATGTCCATCCTCAAGCCTGCGTTGCAGAGCAGGCTCCCAGAGATCAGGTTCTTGGCAATCGCCGGAACATGCTTCACACCTTGAAGCGTCAGAGTGTTCCCAGAAGTGAGTTTCAGTTCCACGGTCCCGATCCCCAGAACTTCAGCTTGGGCCTGGTTCGCCATGACAACCTTCTCAGATATCGGCTGGTACGTGATGATCCATTCCTTGCCAGAACAGACATGGCAAGTCGCATCAGTGTCTATCCACCAGTCAGAGTCAACCCCCACATTTGTGACCTGTGCGATCATAGCAACAAAGTTAGAAACCAATGAAACCTTATTAGGCTCACCTTTCTCTGATTGTTTAGGCTTAGATCTGCATTCACTCTTGTAGTGGCCTTTCTTGCCACAATTGTAACAAGTCACGTGGGACTTAGTCTTCTGTTGCTTGAAAGAAGGACCCTTCACTTTTAGATTAGTGAAGTCCTTCTTCTTGGGATGAGAAGCCGCCTGCTTCCCCTTTGGATCTCTCGTCTGCACAAGATTGGCTTTAGCCAACTGTTTGGACAGAGTGTCCACCTTCTGTTGGGAACGCATCTCGTCCTCAACATGGATCTCTTGCAGTAGATCTCCCAAGCTAATGTCTAGCTTCTTTCTGTGCATCCTTGCATAGAAGGTACTCCATCCAGCAGGAAGTTTTGAGACGATTCCTCCGACGACAAACTTGTCGGGAAAGGGCATCTCTTCGTCTTCCAGTTTCTGACGCAGCTTCAGAAATTCCTTCACCTGTGGCAGCATAGACTTTTTGTCCTCAAAGAGCACTTTGTGATATTTTTCAACCACAAACATTTTGCTCCTGTTCTTGTCTTCTTCATACAGATTTTCTACAGACTCCCATATGTCTCTGGCAAGTTCCTTCTATGAGTAGGATTCTGCCAGGGAGTCTGTAATGCCTGTTGTTCGTATTATGTATTTGAAATACGTATACGTATTTTATCTTGTAATTGCATATCTCCTTGGTTTGGCTTGGCTTGTTTACTCTCGGTTTGGGTTGGCTTGGTTCGGCCGGCCCAATGCTTGGTTCATCATGGGCCAAGGGTGGAACACCTTAGCCTATGCTTCTCCTTCATTTCCACCACAACCCCCTCTTTATTATCCCCACCAACCTTCTCTCTCCTCCATAATTCTCATTTACTTCTCCTTCCCCCACCATTACTCTTCTCCACCAACCAAGAACACCATAGGCAAGTACAACTTGCTTCCACAAAAGAACTCCTTTTGATGGTTTCATTAGCTTCTTCTCATGATTCTAAACCACATTAGAACTTGTCAATTTCCATTTTGAGGCTTTAATTCTTGTAGATCTAGAGTTTTGATATTTTCGGATTTTTGGTGGTTTTGATCTATTAAACTTCCTTGTTTTCAAGTTTGGATGGTTCCATGTTTTAGAGAATTTTATTCTACCCAATTTTGACCTTTGGAAAGTTGGATTCGGACTTATTTTGACCAAGATATGGACAATTGAAGCTTAGATTCAACTTTAGAGTTCTTACTGTTCTTGCCATTTGGAGAAGACAGTGAACAGTGAGCTAGCTTTTTAGCTTACACCACTGAGTGTACGTTGCTCTTTAGCGAGCGTACGCTGACTTGTGTACGCTGCTCTTTAGCGAGCGTACGCTGACTTGTGTACGCTGCTCTTTAGCGAGCGTACGCTGACTTGTGTACGCTCCTCTTTAGCGAGCGTACGCTAGCCTTGATACGCTGCCTGTTGGCAGCATGTCTTGAGCGTACGCTAGCTTGAGCGTACGTGTGCCTTGGTACGCTAGCTTAAGCGAGCAAGGTGTACGCTGGCCCCTTTCGTACGCTAGCTCGAGCGTACGCAGTCTTGAGCGTACGCTAGCTTGAGCGTACGCTGACCTGTAGCTTGAGCGTGCCCTTGTGTACGCTGACCCTTGCGTACGCTTCCCATTGAAAGTGTATGGATCTTTTGGTACGCAGACCTGAGCGTACGCTAGCCTGAGCATAGCCTGGCTTGAGCGTAGCCTGATTACCCTTGATCTTCTATAGCCCTGTATATTGATATTTTATTAGATATTTAACGTCCATTTTATGTCCTTACGCCTTTTGTCATGAACTTGATAATCATGGATTTGTTTAATATGTTTGGAAATGATAACTGAGCCTGACATGATAGTGACCCGTGATGGTGCACTCTTGACATAATGACCTGACATGACCTGATAGTGGTCCGTCGTGGCGCCCTCCTGACAAGTACACTTGACATGATAAACCTGACATGTTATATCTTGATAAGCTGTTGCGACGGCTACCTGACACGACATGACCTGTATAAATAACCTGGACACCGTGGGCTATTGTGCTTGTACAAATAATCCAGTCCTGTCTTGCATCATGTCTAGGAGGGGACTCCTGAGTACCACGGTCAGGAGTACCTACTAAATGGACTAAGGTTAACAACTAGATTAATACATTAGTCATGAAGAGATTTCCCAGCTACAGGTAATCCCGTTACCTGGGCGCGCTTGGGATCTGTAGCCTGCCGTCGAGTAGGACACATTTCCAGCACACTGTCATGTGTTGCACCCTTCAAACTGCTTAAGGGTACATGCGTTTCCTGGACGATGTACCCACCTGAATTCAACCCTAATCTCTCGACCTGGGTGACCTGGATGGTCTGCAGGGCTTGTGGCTGTGGAATAATCTCACTGCATCTTGTTAGTAATTAGGCTTGTGACAACCCTAGTTAGTTAAAGTATCAAGCCGTAGTTCTTGCTTGGCCGTGAAATGATTGGATGGAGTCTAACCAGTCTAGTCTTGCCCTGACCCTGTTCCAGACTATTGAATGACCAGAATGCTTGTATTTATTTTACCGATAAATGGTAAGAAACCAAGCTCCGTTCAGACGAAGGGTTACAACCCCGGTCCTTGTTTGGTTTACGGGTTGTAACCTGGCTATCTGAATAGTTCCATGGTTATCTCGTCGTATATCATCCTGATATGTTTCCTTTTATTCCAGTCATTATTTTATTTATATTTATATTCCTGTGCTGATTGCTGGTTTTAGTTCTTAAGTGAAGCTTCCTTTGTGGCACTTGCTCCTTCTGGGGTCTGACCCAGCTGGTTTTGTGTGGCCAGATTTCGGAGCAACTCCAGAGGATCTACCGACTTCCCAGCCAGATGGTGGCCACTAGACGGAACCCTGGCAACGAGTGGATTATTTTTGGCTCTCCCGCTCTATTGTAAAAATATTCTTTTGAGGGGTTTAGCCGACGAGCACCTGTTTAGCTCGGTTGCACTTACTTACTGTCTGCCTACGGGCTGTAACATGATTAACAGATCCTAGGGTTGATCATGTATGACTAAACTCTTGCTAGTCCTAACATTTTGTAATGACTAGCTTCATGATCAGCTGAATATGTAATGTTTGGGACGCCTTACTATTGTATATTTAATGATCATACATCTTGTAACATTTACTTACTTGCTTGTGATTGAGACACTAGGCTTGTTCATGACCTTAAGAGACTGTTCGCTTGTAGATAAACCCTCATGTATCTAGACAGCCATGACCGTATAGCGAGATGGATTCCATTTCATATACGTAGCTGGCTATGTCTGCCCCCGCTCTCCAGTATTCTGGTTCTGGGGCGTGACAGAGTCCTCCATAGCATTCAGGATGAGAAGCCTACAGATGCTATTTTTCCTTCTCCACTTGGCCTGGAGTTTGGTAGCCGCGTTGATTGCGGCAGTAGATCCAGTGTCTGGAACAGAGGGTTCTTCCTCTAACAGAACGTGATCAACGTCTTTCAGTTGAAGAGTTAGGTAAACCTTTCTCTTCCAGACTTGATAGTGCTCTCCATCAAACTTTTCCAACTTGCAGAAGTCCGATTGGAGAAGCGAAGCATTAATGTTTTCCATCTACACGGATCTTGCTTTGAGATTGTTATTCCCGGGGCTTGATCAAAGATGGAAAAACTGATGCAATCGAGATCTGAGATGTCACACAAAAATTTTGCAGTGATCAAACTCAAGACCTACGAAGGTACAATAAAATAAATAGCCAAATTACAATCTGAAGGAGGAAAATAGAGAAGAGACGATCTCTCGTTCTTCCTTGCAAATGTGTTACAATTGGGACAGAACGAGTTACAATAATCTGGAGGAAGATTAGATGAAGAACAGTTGCTGGGGTGTCAAAACACCGTTGCTCAAAGCAAGATTCGCCCCACACGATCTGCTTCCAGGAAGCAGCAAGTTTGAAGAACTTGTGGAACGCTCGAAGTCACCTCTGTTCTGACTCCTCGGATGGACTTACAATGGCGGCAGCAACTCTCTCTCTCTTTCTCATTTTCTGACTTGTAATTTTCGTAGTAGTCACAAAGGAGGCCAGAAGAGAGTATTTATAGAAAGAGGGTGGAAACCCTAGCCGCCTCTTCAGTTATGGAAAGATTGAATCAAATCCCAAAAGATAGTAACGAGATTTAATTCAAATCCCACGAAATTAATTCAAATCCCACAAAGATAGGATCTGAATTAATTCAAATCCCACAAAGATAGGATCTGATTTAATCGCATTGATTCAGCCTTTCCATAACTGATTTGTAATCTGCACAGTCAGCGGATTCCTCCATGCGACAGCAGCAGCAGCCTGGCCGCATGAGCCTAATGGCCGCATGGACCGCATGAGCCGCATGGACCGTATGAGCCGCAAGGACCGCATGGACCGCATGGGCCGCATGAGCCGCATGAGCCGCATGGACCGCATGGACCGCATGAGCCGCATGAGCCGCATGGACCGCATGGACCGCATGAGCCGCATGTGCCGCATGGCCGCATGAGCCGCATGAGGCCGCATATGAGCCGCATGCCGCATAAGACCGCATGGCCGCATATGAGCCGCATAAGGACCGCATGACTGCTGACGTGCTACCGCATGGACCGCATGAGCCGCATGTGCCGTATGGCCGCATGACTGCTGACGTGCTAAGTGCAAAGTGCGCCAACAAAATGCCACATTACGCCTCATGAGCACATGAGCCCGAGTCCGAGTCGGAGTCGCTTTGGGGGCTTAGCTCCAAATGGAATTAATCCAAGAGAATGACAAAAGCATTAATGCTTAATCCTTGCAGCCTTCTTCTTACCTCCTTGTAAAATCACCCACATGGTTCCCTCCTTAGGGTCACCACCCCATGTGCATCTCTCAACAACACACCCAAGTATATATGTTGAGATAACTCATGGTGCATTTCCGATGTGGGACTAAAATTTACAAGGCATGTTGAGAGCAAGCTCTCTCCATGTAAAAAAAGCACCAACAATTATTGCCGAATGCTTATGCGCGACTGCACGTCGTCGTGCATAGGCTATTCTCTGCTTGCGAGCGGTTGCCGTTGAGCCGCAAGCCCATCACGTTGGCTGAACAAACACTCTCGATGCACGTTCCTAAATAACCGAGTATCCACCTCACCAACGACGTGCAGTGTGCGCCAGCACCGATGTGCTGGGTAGCCATCAACCCGAGCCAGAGGAAGCTGCCTCCTTCACAGTCCCATGACTGTCGACCTTGCCTCGTGCGGACGTCCTCCACCCGGAAGGTCCTGAGCGAGCTCTTCGATAAGTCCATCTGATGTCCCCACCGCAAGGGGAAGGGATCAACGTCGGCACAGTACACGCGTTCTCCTTTAAGTACCAGCATGAGGTCCTCGACGGTAATTTACTGGGTCTGGTTCATGGAGTTTGTACATTGTCAGTTTGGTTGCAGCAGAAACAAATATGGAAGCTACCAAGTTATGTTTCCACCTTAGACCCAATAGTAGTTACAAACTAAACCTAAAGCAAATAATTAATTACAATTCAAAGATACTTATAAGAACTTATTAATTCAAAGAAATAATTAGGATACTGTTCACGTGTAATATAAAAGGATATTCAACTTTACTTTGTCTGAACAATAGTAAGCCATGTTAATGACTCATGTCATATTCTCATCTTTTACAAAATATTTTATGTGTCAAGAAAAAAAAACATAGTAGTCAGCAAAAGATAATTAGTGGGACAGTCAACTATAGTTTATTTACAATTAATCCCTTCTTCTAATAATTGCAAACATAACCAATTTATTATATCTAGGTATAACCTAATAAATAGTAATAGAAATAAATATATAGTATAGGCTAAATATTATATAGTATATTATAGGAAATATACTATAACCTAAGGAAATAAGTATGGTATAAATAAATTGGCAGCAAAAAGATAAATAATTATAGTAAATAAAACTCCCTTAATTTTTTTAAGCTACGAAACGAATAAGGTAACTCAGTATTAATATTGTGTTTACAAATATTTGTACCTTGGATAGGCAACTTGGAATAAAATTGGGATTGGTAGTTGTGACCTCAGTGCGGGATTGAACTACAGGCAACTATAACTTGCCTTTCTTTATAGTTTATTTACATGCTTATTCCTTTTTCCTTTGTTACATGTCATTATCGAGTTTCTTTTGTTGATTGTTGACATGTGGTTTCTCATATTATGTATACTAGTTTAGTTGCCTCATTAATTAATATATATAGTCTTTGTTCACCGTTGGCATTATAGTTCATATCGGATATTCTCACATGTACTTTGACTGAGTCGTATTGTAGTACGAGTGCGTCATGACTGAACTGCTATTCCTACTTTTGTTACTCTCAACCTACGAGTCCACATTAGGGGCGAGGGTTGATTTCTAAAAATAACCTGCGAGTCCAAACTAGGGACGAGTGTTGAATGCTTGAAGCTAACCCGCGAGTCCATACTAGGGACGAGGGTTAGTTATTTGTTCAAACCTGCAAGTCCACACTAGGGGTGAGGGTTTGATTATTCATTTGATTTCTTGTCATGTGTTCACCTAGAAACTTGACATTTGATACATGTTTCCTTTCCAGCAGTTCATTTGCGTGGTTGTTCTCATATTCACGTTTCGTTGTTGCTTAGTCCTTTTCTGTTTATATCCTAGTTTTCTTATGCATGTTATACTGTTAGATATGCATGTTTTATGTATCTTGATAGTCCCCTAAGGACCTGATGATCTCTTCAGGTAGTTGATTGTATGGAGTTAGTTAGGTGATCGTGATGGTAGTTGATTACTTCAGATTCGGGTATCTTTCGTGATTACATATTTACATCCATTATTTGCACTCTGCTTGTTACCCTAGTTTTATAGACTCATACTTTCTTTCGAGTCTAATCGGATATATGTTAGTAGGCTGCAGACCACGAACCATATTATTCATTCTTGATGTTTATTTATGTGGATTGAGATATAGTTTTGTCTTGCCATGATTAGGTATATTATTATAAGTCTAGACAGCTTATACGTATTCGGGTTAGACTGGAGTCTACTTGATACTTAGCTGGCATGCTTACGTATTCTGGTCCTACATATTTTGGGACTGGGACGTGACAGACGGTGACAACACGGAAAGCAGCGAGGGGTCCAATCATCAACAATATATAGAAGCCCTTCAGACGGGCCTGAATACACTAAATGAAACCATACAAGCCTTGACTTTTGTGGTCCTAGAGATCAAGGACAAATTGACATCCAATACTTCTACTCCAGCAAATCAAGACCCGGGAACGAATACGGAGTCCAACGCACCTCTTCATGACTCAACTTCCGTCGTGAACCAAGGACTGCTGTAGTCGTCTACTCCGTCAACGAATGGACCCGCAATGTCAAATGACTTGCAGCAGGATCTCAAGGAGTTGTACGCTCGCTTTGACGCCTGAGAAAAGAATGAATCACTCTAAAAGATGGGGATCCGGCAACCATATCCCTCTGAATGGAATAATATGATATATCCTCCCAAGTACAAACCACAGACACTAGTACCATTCGATACGAAGGAGTCTCCTCGTTGATACTTGAGGTACTTCGCCTCAGTAACGGGGCATCTGCCAAAAGACGACGCTCTGCTTACGAATATATTCATTGGGGGCATTACAGGGGGTAGCCTACGAATGGTTTTGTAGCCTTCCCGATAATTGCATCTCGTTATTCGACGATTTAAAGCATCTCTTCTTTGCTCGGTTCTACGATGGAGGAATGGACATGACGATGTCTACTCTCATGGATATTGTCCAGAAAGAGAAGGAGCCTGTACGTGCTTACATCGAGTGCTTCCGCCAGACAACTCTGAGGCTACCACCTGGTGTACCCGAGCACATGCTTATGGATTCGTGTCGCAAGAACATGCTCTCCACAATTAAATTGTGGCACAGTCCTCCATGCATAGAATGGACGCCTTTCATTACCGAGGCTGATGTCGCTGGAAAAAAAAAGCTCAGGACGCACAGTTGCTGGGACTGAGTTTTCCCTCACTCGAAGACAAAAGGAAATGCTCGTCTAGCAATAACCATATCCACAAGGACGAAAAGGGGAAGCAAGCCCTGACCGTCAACATCTCCAAAGGTTCAACGTCAACGAACCAGAAGTCGGCAGAACCACCAAAACTGAAGGAAAGCTACTCCTTCAATGACGAAGATGTACTAGAACTATTCAACATGCCGATGAAGGGTGAAAAACTTCAACTCCAGCCTCCCAAGCGTCCTAACGAAGTAAAAAAGGTGGACAATCCAAAGTACTGTCACTATCACCAGCACGTTCACCATTCAACATGGGACTGCTACGTATTGAAGAAGCAGATTCAATGGCTCATTGATGCCAAGGTTATCTCACTCAACTACGAGGACAAGACGGTCACTATCAATATGGTGACCCACCAGTTTGGAAGCTTCCATAGGACAGAGGCTCAATATGGTGTCGTCCCCATCCCAAAGGCGGTAATGGAAGTAGTCAATCTTCCACCAGCTCGTGACAATGCTCATGGCCTGTCACGCCCCAGAACCAGAATACTGGAGAGCGGGGGCGGACATAGCCAGCTACGTATAACGGAATGGAATCCACACCGCTATACGGTCACGGCTGTCTAGATATGTGAGGGTTTCGCTACAGTCCATCAGTCTCTTAAGGTCATAAAATATCCTATTGTCTCAATCTCAACCAACTAATAATAATCACAAGATATCAGATCTCCAAATATACAATTGTAAGGCGTCCCAAATATTACATATCCAGATGATCATGAAGCTAGTCATTACAAAATATGAGGACTAGCAAGAGTTCAGTCATACATGATCAACCTCCGGGGCTTGTCAATCATGTTACAGCTCGTAGGCAGACAGTAAGTAAGTACAATCGAGCTAACACTTGCTCGTCGGCTAAACGCCTCAAAAGAATAATTTACAATATTACAGTGGGAGAATAAAAGAAATCCACTCGATGCCCTGGTTACGCCTGGTGACCACCATCGGGCTGGAAGACAGGTAGATCCTTTGCTGCTGCTCCGGTATCTGGCCATACAAAACCAGCTGGGTCAGACCCCAGGAAGAGCAAGTGCCACAAAGGAGGCCACAAAATAAGAACCAAAGCCAGCAAATTAGCACAATAATATAATTACATAATAAGATACAGTAATTTAAGAAAAAGTATGATGGGTAATTATAAAAGACAATCTTGCATAGAATCACTAAAAGACAGGACATATGGAAAAACATGTCAGGATGATATACGATGAGATAACCATGGGACTATTCAGATAGCTAGGTTACAACCCGTAAACCAAACAAGGACCGGGGTTGTAACCCTTCGTCTGAACGGAACTTGGTTTCTCTCACCATTTATCGGCAAGATAAATATAAGAAATCAGGTCAAGTAACAATCTGGAGTGACAATCATTATAGTGACAATCTGGAGTGACAATCATTATAGTGACAATCATTATAGTGACAATCTGGAGTGACAATCATTATAGTGACAATCTGGAGTGACAATCCTTCAATCATTCAGGTACAATCTTACAATCAATCAATTCTAGACAATACTATACTGTACTAGACTCCATCCAAGCAATCACGGCCAATCATTGCCTACGGCTTTCTACATTAACTAATTAGGGTTATCACAATCCTAGTTACTAGCAAGATGCAATGAGATGCTCCAAGTAGTCACAGGCTGTCACGCCCCGATTCGGGGAATCGCTCGCTTTGCTTTGATTCACGCCGAATCGATCGTCCTCGCTAAGGCGTGATGCCGTACAAGTCTGGAGTTGCACATTCATATCATTTGAAACATTTGAAATTTAAGCCACAGTTGTGGAAACATTGGAAACACAATATAGGAAGAAGAAATACTCATTTTATTCATAATTGTAGTCAGAATACAACTTTTCTCGATAATATTTGAAATGCCATTTCAGCTACATTGATTCATGAAAAGAAGTACAACTGATAGGCTGCCATGAAATAACTTCTCGTTCCATACATCATGCCCCCTTAGTACTTTGAAATGTAAGCAGCTATCTTTTGAAAACTCCGCAATACTTTGTGCGTCTTTAGGAAAAACAACTTGAAAGGAAAATAGCAGTTCAGAAAGCTTTAATTCGGACGTGCGCCTGAGCCTTCTCTAGTACCTGTGGAGGAGGGGTCAGCACATTATAACAATGCGCTGGTGAGCCCCGTTGGCCCACTCAGCTAAACCAACATTTTATTAATGACAAGCATTTTAAAGATATGAACTTATTAGGGACAGGCAACATTCAGAGTAAATCACAATAATGTAACATGGAATAAACCATGTTTACTTTACCATTGGCCGAATCCAGCTTTCCTGCACAAGATACAGGATAATAATAATATACTTACCGCCCCTACATAAGATAATCGTTAGCATGCATTCGGACTGGGTCGTTGGTGAGACTGTACCATAAAGGACTTTCCAACGGGTATTACGGTGTACCATTCCAGAGTAGGTTACAAGCCTAGTCGAATGTCCCGCAATACCTCGTGCCACCATAGCACGACCAACTGTTTCCCCCTAGGTCGAGCCGGTCCCCGGTGCCCCAAGTACCGTCCCGAGGAAACTACTCAAACCTTGTGCACAAAGACGTCCATGACCACGCGAATGCATAACCGACTCAACAGTACACAATTGCATGGTATTAATAAGACAACATTAGATACGCAGCATTCTCATATTCAACATCTCAGGCATCAATTCATTTCCTACATTTTAATGTTCAAGGGACAAGCATAATTCTCAATGTTGTTAACAGTATAATCAATTCTTTCAATGTTCTATGGACTAGTATTCAATTCAATGTTCAATGTTCAATCTCTAGCTTCTTAGTGGTATTGACTTGTGGCAATAGCAACTGATATCGATCAACGGATGTTGCAAGACAATTATTTAGTTGGCATGAAGGAATAGCGAGAGGGACAATACCACCACAGAGATCCACACTCACCAAATTAGAGAATCGCCGAGAGAGAGAGGAACACTTGCACGCTTAGCCTTCCGTCACGCGTCAGTCTGCATTGGCACCAAAAGTTTGATTAATAATCCATCTTGTTGTGTTCTTTTCTCTCAGAATTCTCAAGAATGAATGCTATGCAAATCGATGAAAACGGGCAAGAATCAAATCATCGAAAATCGTCCAGAAAAGCATTCATCAAAACCAAGCAACAAAACCAGCAGCAAAAACATCCAGAGAAAACTCTTGGACGCATTTCAAGAGAAACCAATCCATTAGTTTGAAAGGTTCTTATGCACTTGTCCGTGATCGATTCGGTGCCGACGGTAAGTTTCCCCAATACTCGGTTCCGACCGAGTTAGCCAAGCCACAAGCCTTACATAGTGAACTGCTAGGAGCGGGACACTACATAATATACCACTAAGAAAAAGTTTCGTCCTCGAAACTTAAAGCACAAGTCCTACCTCAAAATTATCAAACAGCGAGGGGTATTTCACCCGCATCTCTTCCTCTAATTCCCATGTCGACTCCTCTACAGCATGGTTCCGCCACAGCACGTTGACCAGGGATACTGTTCTATTCCGCAAAACTTTCTCTTTCCTGTCCAAAATTTGGACAGGCTCTTCAGTGTAGGATAGGTCAGCGCTCAGCTGAAGCTGATCGAAATTCACTACATGGCTTGGATCATGTACGTACTTCCGCAGTTGAGATACATGGAAGACATCGTGCACATCAGCCAGAGCCGGAGGTAGTGCAAGTCGATAAGCCACTGAGGCTACCTTCTCCAAAATCTCGAATGGTCCGACAAATCTCGGGCTTAGCTTTCCTTTCATCCCAAACCGCATCACACCTCGCATGGGTGTGACCTTCAAGAAGACATGGTCGCCTGCTGTGAATTCCAAAGGTCGTCGATGTACGTCCGCATAACTCTTCTGTCGACTTTGAGCAACTCTAAGTCTTTCTCGAATTAAGCGAACCCTCTCGACGGCCTGTTCCACAAGTTCTGGTCCGAGCACTTGCCGTTCACCGACTTCATCCCAGCATATCGGTGACCGACATTTCCGTCCATATAAGGCTTCGTACGGGGCCATTTGAATACTTGCCTGATAACTGTTGTTATAGGCAAATTCTGCTAATGCGAGATGTGTGTCCCAATTTGCCTTCGAATCGAGCATGCACAATCTCAACATATCTTCAAGAATCTGGTTTACTCTCTCTGTCTGACCATCGGTCTGCGGATGGTAAGCTGTACCGAAATTCAACTTTGTGCCCATAGCCGAGTGCAGACTTATCCAAAATCGCGACAAAAATCTTCTGTCTCTATCCGATACTATAGAAGCTGGCACCCCATGTAATCGAATAATTTCGTTTATGTAAATCTGAGCCAACCGTTCTACTCCCCATGTAACTTTTATTGGAATGAAATGTGCCGACTTGGTTAATCTATCCACGATAACCCAAATCGCATCATTTTTCTTCTGAGTTCTTGGCAAGCCGACGATAAAATCCATACAGATATTATCCCACTTCCACAGTGGAATAGCCAAATTTTGTAGTTCTCTGCCTGGCCGTTGATGCTCGGCCTTCACACGCTGACAATCCATGCATTGTGACACAAAAAGAGCCACATCCTTTTTCATGCCATGCCACCAAAACGTGGTGCGCAAATCTTTATACATTTTCGTGCTTCCCGGGTGCAAGGAGTACTTCGCGAAATGAGCCTCGGTCAGTATTTCCTTCCTGATATCCTCATCCTTAGGGACGCACAATCTTCCCTTGACACGAATAGTGTCATCTTCAACGGTAAAGTCTGACGCCTTTCCTGCTAGAATCAACTCGCGTATCTTCTGCAGGAACGAGTCATCCTTCTGAGCTATCTTAATTCTTCCCTGGAGACTCGGCTCAAGTTGTAACTGAGCCAACTGCACATTCTGCGGACGAATCCTGAACTCGATGCCCATCTCTTCAAGATCTCGTAGTACCTCTTTTGCTACTGTTAGGGACCCAACAAATTTCCGACTCAAAGCATCAGCTACCACATTTCCCTTACCCGGCGTGTAGGAGATTGTCAAGTCATAGTCCTTGATCAATTCTAACCAACGCCGCTGCCTTAAATTCAATTCTTTTTGTGTGAATATATACTTCAGGCTCTTGTGATCCGTGAAGATCTCGCAGGACACACCATAGAGATAGTGTCGCCACAATTTCAACGCGAACACAATCGCCGCCAGTTCCAGATCATGTGTTGGGTAATTCTTCTCATGCTGTTTGAGTTGTCTCGAAGCATAAGATATTGTCTTCCCACGTTGCATGAGAACACATCCCAACCCAAGTCCCGACGCGTCACTGTAGATTTGAAATCCCTCAGAGCCTTCCGGAAGTGCTAAAATTGGAGCCGTGACGAGCCGCTGCTTGAGTTCTTGGAAGCTACTCTCACAGTCGTTCGTCCACTTAAATACGACTCCCTTCTGAGTCAGGCGAGTCAAAGGCGAGGCGATTCTCGAGAAGTCTTTCACAAATCTACGGTAGTACCCGGCTAAACCAAGGAAACTCCGTATTTCACTAGCTGATGCAGGCTGCTTCCAGTCCACAACTGCCTCAATCTTCTTTGGGTCAACGGCAACACCTTCTGCCGAAACAACATGTCCTAGAAACGACACGCTGTCCATCCAAAACTCGCACTTGCTCAGCTTCGCATAGAGCTGGTTGTCCCGCAGCGTCTGAAGTACTTCCCTCAAGTGTTCGACATGAGTCTCCCTGTCTTTTGAGTAGATCAAGATGTCATCGATGAATACGACAACGAACTTGTCTAAGAACGGTCGAAACACTCTATTCATTAAATCCATAAAAGCTGCCGGAGCATTAGTCAAGCCGAATGGCATGACCAAAAACTCATAGTGTCCGTATCTCGTACGGAATGCTGACTTAGGGACATCCTCGGGCCTAATCTTCAATTGGTGATATCCTGAGCGAAGATCAATTTTTGAAAACACGGTCGCCCCTTGAAGCTGATCGAATAGATCATCTATCCTTGGCAAGGGATACTTGTTACGGATGGTTGCTTTGTTTAGTTCTCTGTAATCGATGCACAGCCGCATCGTCCCATCCTTCTTCTTTACAAACAGTACTGGAGCTCCCCATGGAGATACACTTGGGCAAATGTATCCCCGGTCTAGTAATTCTTGTAGCTGTACCTTTAGTTCCTTCAATTCCGCCGGAGCCATCCTGTACGGCGCCTTAGATATCGGACGAGTATCCGAAAAGGTGTCAATTGTGAACTCAATTTCTCTATCCGACGGCATCCCAGGTATCTCGTCTGGAAACACATCAGGAAACTCTGCCACAATTTTGGTCTGATTTGAGCCTACACTCTTCATTCGAGTGTCTTGGACAGAAGCGAGGAAGCCTTCACACCCCGAGTACAGCATGTGCCTTGCTGTAATTGTCGATATTACCATAGGTCCTTGGAACGCTGAGCCGTACGAATAAGAAAACTCTGTTCCTCCAGGTAGGCGAAACACAACTCTCTTATCCGTACAGTCGATCGTTGCATGACAGGGGCTGAGCCAGTCCATTCCCAGTATGATATCGTACTCTTTGATGTCGAGTACAATTGCGTCCAAAGATAAAGTTTTGCCTCCAATCTTGATGTAGCCGTTTCTGCAAATCAAAGTTGCAGGCATATCTACTCCCGAAGGAGTACTAACACACAAAGCTGTCTTTAATTGAGTCATACAAATTTTATTTTCTGTTGCAAAATCAGAAGAGATAAAGCAATGAGTAGCACCAGAATCAAAAAGTACTCTTGCAGGTATGTCTTTGTACAGCAACATACCTGTTATAACATTCTCTGCGGTCTGGGCCTCTGCTTGAGTCAAGGCATAAACCCTTGCTTGGCCACCTTGTTGATTCGGTGCATTTCCAGTTGGAGCTGGCAAGGCTGGTGGCGCCTGGCCACGATTTTGATTGTTGTTCCCCCGATACTGATTGTTATTCGGTCCACGATGATTATAGTGCTGATCCCGTGGGGGATTCTGATTCCTTCCCTTTCTACATTCAGATGCCCTGTGGCCTATGCCGCCACAATTGAAGCATCCGGCTCGACATTCTGCTTGCCGATGCCCATACCGGTTGCACTTGAAGCATCGCGGTCCTTGATATTCATCTCTATTCTCGCCAGTGTTGTGACGTTTAGGAACGTCATTCCTCTCTGCAGCCAAGGGTCGTTTATGGTTGCTACCCTGGTTGTTCTGTATTGTTTTGCGACTAGCGGACAGGTGAAATCGCTCCATCTCGAGCGCAGTTTCATACGCCTCTCTGTAAGACGTACACTTTCGACTTAGAACATCCCGCTCCAGGCCCTCATTCAGGCCTTGCACAAATCTTCTTCGCTTGGCATCGTCATTCGGTACCATGTACCCAGCGAATGCGACTCTCTTCAAAAACTCTGTCTCGTAGTCATGCACTGACATACTGCCTTGTCGAAGTGCAATGAACTCATTCTCTTTTTGTTGTCGGACAGCGGGTGGAATGAATTGAGTAATGAAAGCCTGTTTGAAGGCCTCCCAAGACATCTTTATATCCTGATTATTTCCGCAAAGTGCCTGTCTCTGCGAAATCCACCATTCCTGGGCCTTGAGGCGAAGTTGTACAGCAGCACACTCCACTCTCTTACTGCCCTGAATCTCTAACATCCGGAAATAGCCCTCCAGTGTGTTCAAGAAGCCCATCACCTCATCTGGCTCCTCTTTTCCATTAAAATCAGGCGGGTCGCAACTCTTAAATTCAGAGAACTTGAAGCTCGGTCTCTTCCGTGTCGGCGTCTCAGATTTCTCTGCCGGCACTTCCACGGTCTCGGTTACTGCGGCCTTTGCAGAAACATTGGAATCGGCCGTCAGCTTGGTGACAATCTGAGTTAGACTGTCTACTTGTTTTTGTTGAGTATCCAGCTGCTCCTGAAACTGATACTGAAGCTGCTCCTGAAGCGCGCGATGTTGAGCTTCGCTCTGCTTCCTCTGAGCCTCCATCTGCTTAATCAGTTTCTCAATCGGGTCCGACGATGAAGTCATCTTTGAGCTATCACCCTTAGTCATTCTACAACAAAGAAATAATTCCATTAGCACTCATAAAATATTTATGGGCTTATTGTATGGAACATTATTTCATGCCAGCGCTATCGACACCATCAATCGAGAAAATTTGCATCAAGACTTCTTTTTTGAAAATATGTTTGAATCCGAGGATTCTAAACCGTGCTCTGATACCAACTTGTCACGCCCCGATTCGGGGAATCGCTCGCTTTGCTTCGATTCACGCCGAATCGATCGTCCTCGCTAAGGCGTGATGCCGTACAAGTCTGGAGTTGCACTTGTACAAGGCTAGAACTTGCACATTCATATCATTTGAAACATTTGAAATTTAAGCCACAGTTGCGGAAACATTGGAAACACAATATAGGAAGAAGAAATACTCATTTTATTCATAATTGTAGTCAGAATACAACTTTTCTCGATAATATTTGAAATGCCATTTCAGCTACATTGATTCATAAAAAGAAGTACAACTGATAGGCTGCCATGAAATAACTTCTCGTTCCATACATCATGCCCCCTTAGTACTTTGAAATGTAAGCAGCTATCTTTTGAAAACTCCGCAATACTTTGTGCGTCTTTAGGAAAAACAACTTGAAAGGAAAACAGCAGTTCAGAAAGCTTTAATTCGGACGTGCGCCTGAGCCTTCTCCAGTACCTGTGGAGGAGGGGTCAGCACATTATAACAATGCGCTGGTGAGCCCCGTTGGCCCACTCAGCTAAACCAACATTTTATTAATGACAAGTATTTTAAAGATATGAACTTATTAGGGACAGGCAACATTCAGAGTAAATCACAATAATGTAACATGGAATAAACCATGTTTACTTTACCATTGGCCGAATCCAGCTTTCCTGCACAAGATACAGGATAATAATAATATACTTACCGCCCCTGCATAAGACAATCGTTAGCATGCATTCGGACTGGGTCGCTGGTGAGACTGCACCATAAAGGACTTTCCAACGGGTATTACGGTGTACCATTCCAGAGTAGGTTGCAAGCCTAGTCGAATGTCCCGCAATACCTCGTGCCCGCACGACCAACTATTTCCCCCTAGGTCGAGCCGGTCCCCGGTGCCCCAAGTACCGTCCCGAGGAAACTACTCAAACCTTGTGCACAAAGACGTCCATGACCACGCGAATGCATAACCGACTCAACAGTACACAATTGCATGGTATTAATAAGCCAACATTAGATACGGAGCATTCTCATATTCAACATCTCAGGCATCAATTCATTTCCCACATTTCAATGTTCAAGGGACAAGCATAATTCTCAATGTTGTTAACAGTATAATCAATTCTTTCAATGTTCTATGGACTAGTATTCAATTCAATGTTCAATGTTCAATCTCTAGCTTCTTAGTGGTATTGACTTGTGGCATTAGCAACTGATATCGATCAACGGATGTTGCAAGACAATTATTTAGCTGGCATGAAGGAATAGCGAGAGGGACAATACCACCACAGAGATCCACACTCACCAAATTAGAGAATCACCGAGAGAGAGAGGAACACTTGCACGCTTAGCCTTCCGTCACGCGTCAGTCTGCATTGGCACCAAAAGTTTGATTAATAATCCATCTTGTTGTGTTCTCTTCTCTCAGAATTCTCAAGAATGAATGCTATGCAAATCGATGAAAACGGGCAAGAATCAAATCATCGAAAATCGTCCAGAAAAGCATTCATCAAAACCAAGCAACAAAACCAGCAGCAAAAACAACCAGAGAAAACTCTTGGACGCATTTCAAGAGAAACCAATCCATTAGTTTGAAAGGTTCTTATGCACTTGTCCGTGATCAATTCGGTGCCAACGGTAAGTTTCCCCAATACTCGGTTCCGACCGAGTTAGCCAAGCCACAAGCCTTACATAGTGAACCGCTAGGAGCGGGACACTACACAGGCCCTGCAGCTATCCAGGTTATCCAGGCAATCATTATAGTGACAATCTAGAGAGTACAATGCATTATAGTGACAATAGAGTTCAATCATTTAAGTGACAATGGTGGGTGCCCCACATAACAGTGGGCTGGAAATGTGCCCTACTCGTCGGCAGGCTACAAGTCCAATCATTTGCGGCCGGGATAACGGGATCGCCTGTAACTGGAGAACATCTCTTCATGACTAGTGAATTATACTAATTATTAACCTTAGTCCAATTCAGTAGGTACTCCTGACCGTGGTACTCAGGAGTCCCCTCCTAGACATGATGCAAGACATGACTGGATTATTTGTACAAGCACAATCGCCTACGGTGTCAGGATTAATTATACAGGTCATGTCATGTCAGGTAGCCGTCGTAACAGCTTTTTAAGATGTATCAGGTCAGATTATCATATCAAGTGTACTAGTCAGGAGTGCGCCACGACGGGCCACTTATCAGGTCATGCTCAATTATCAATTCCAAACATATCCAGTAAATTCGTGATTATCAAGTTCCGGACAAAAGGCGTAAGGATATAAAATGGACGTAAAATATCTAATAAAATATCAATATACAGGGCTATAGAAGAGCCAAGCTTAAAGAATTAAGACCAAAACTCCAAGAGCCAATGGGTTAAGCAAGGGGTCAGGGGGCAGCGTACACAAAAGTCACGCACGCAGGGGGAGCTGCGTACGCGAAAAGTCACGCACGCTCAAGGGAGCAGCGTACATGAAAAGTCACGCACGCTCAAGGGGAGCAGCGTACATGAAAAGTCACGTACGCTCAAGGGGAGCAGCGTACATAAAAAGTCACGCACGCTCAAGGGAGCAGCGTACATGAAAAGTCACGCACGCTCAAGGGGAGCAGCGTACATGAAAAGTCACGCACGCTCAAGGGAGCAGCGTACATGAAAAGTCACGCACGCTCAAGGGGAGCAGCGTACATGAAAAGTCACGCACGCTCAAGGGAACAGCGTACATGAAAAGTCACGCACGCTCCAGGGAAGCAGTGTACATGAAAAGTCACGCACGCTCAAGGGAGCAGCGTACATGAAAAGTCACGTACGCTCAAGTCTGCGTACGCACAAAAGCACGCACGCAGGAGACACGCTTCCAACAGGAAGCGTATCCAAGGCTCAGTGGCGTAAGCTAAGAAGCTCTGCACACTGCTCACTGTCTTCTCCAAACAGCAAGAACACCATGATGAACCCAAAGCTTCAAAGCATCACAACTTAGCCATCCGAACTCCAAATTCGGATTTCCAAGGTTCCAACTGGAGTGAAACTGAATGCTCTTCCACATGGAAACATCAAAACCCATAAACATCCAACTAAAATAGATCAAACCATGCAAAATCCGAAAATAGCTAAAACCTAGATCTAGAACAATGGAGACACGAAATCACAAAAAGCCAAGAACTAATATTGATCACCATGTCCTAATCTAGCTAATGGACCAAGAAAATAGGGTTCTCATGTAGTGGCAAGATGCACTTGCCTATGGGTGGAGAGTTGTGGAGGAAGGAGAAGAAGAAGAAATAAATGGTGGTGGTAATGAAGAGAGAGAGTGGTAGGTGGGGATTATAAAGAGGGGGGGATGTGGTGTGTTGAGGGTGGAGCATAGGCTACGGTGATCCAATACTCATTAAATCAAACCAAACCAACCCAAAACCAATCCAAACCAATTAAAACCGAGCCATGACAAAACCCAAAATACGAGAAATAATAAAATTCCACAAGTCGAGAAAAATAAAAATACATGCCAAAATCCAGATACGAATATAAATACGAAATACGGGAAATACGAAAAAATGAGGGTGACATGGCCTCATCCCGCTTACAACGTCGTGAGACGAAGCTATGTGGGTCCATCATGATCTCGCCCCAGACATGATGTTGCCTGAAGCGCACTCTGTTAAGGAGAAGAAAATCAAGTCGTGCCATATGATTTCTACATCGACCAACGACGCTCTGGTTACCACTCGCTCGGCTCACCAACGAAAAGATAACCAGGCCCCAGAGGAGAAGGTACTTCCGCCTGCTTCTGCCACCACACCTGATACATCCGAAGCAGGCCCATCTCAAACTCCGGCAGCAGATAAACAGAAGCAGAATGAGGTTTGCTTTGACAAACCTCTAAGGAAAGCCTCAGTAGCGGGCCGATCAAGCCCTACAACTTCGATATATTGGCACAACTTGCCAACACTCCAGTTCGGCTGTTACTCTTCGACCTCCTCCATCTCTCCAAAGAGACTCGGGATACCCTCATCGAGGCTTTGCAGAACGCTAACTCGTTCCCTACCCACGTGCAATCGCCCAAGAAGGATCCTACCGCTTGCCCACAATGCCATAATTGGTCGAGGTGATTCCTAACGTCTCCTTTACTCTGCAGGATATGTTGCTGAAGAAGAACCGGCAAAATAGACCCATGTATTATATCGGGTATATTGCTGCCATCAAGTTCGATCGCATCCACATCGACCATGGCTCCTTCTTCAGCATAATTCTCTGGAGTTTACACCAAACCTTAGGGATTCTGATGCATCGGCTGACCGCGTCAAACACAACAATCAGCAATTTTAATGCTGGAAAGAGTGAGCCCTTGGGCAAGATTCGTCTGAAATGCCAGATAGGGGATCTCCAAACGGATATGACTTTCTTTGTCATTGATGCAGATATAAACTACAATATGCTATGGGGTCAGCCATGGATATATGAGTACATTATTGTACCCTCTACTCTCCATCAATACATGAAGTATGTGGCTAGCGATGGGACCATCATGATGGAGTTCATTGACATTGACCCATTCTGAGGACTCGAAGCATACTACACTTATGTTGATCTGTACAAATCAGTCCCCTGGGACGACGAGGCCAACGATCAGATGATAAGGAAAAAACTACATCGAAGAGCGCAGTTGTTGTCGAAGAACCACTGTGGGTTCGACTAAAAGGGAAGCCTCCCCAAACATCAGCGCCTCTCGTCATCAAGCTTCGAGGAAAGGCTCCTGCTCACTCATCTCGACGGTGTCAGCCGCTTGCCAGAGGCCTATTCGGATAAAGCTCCCCCGAAGAGGCTCAAAAACAGCCATGATGTCGCAAGAATCTCCGGCTCCACCACTCTTGATAGTCAAACTGAAGCGGAGACCTCTTCCACCTTCTCTCATGGTAGCCCCGATTCTTACTGATGAGGAGTTAGGGGACTACATGTGCGCCAATGTTGATGCGCACTTTTTAGATGATGTAATCCCTTGGGATAAAATTTCGCATTTCATTAATATAAAGTTGTCTTTGAATTACTCTTATGCACACTGGAACACTATGTATTTCTTAGACAATGTTCTGTATATGCTGCAAACACAAGTGACAACAGCTAATCTGGCAAGCCGAGTTGTCTCTTCCCGAGATGCTTACTTCCTAGTACCAGCTATGAAGGAAGATGAGGAACCCATCATCTTCGGTCGGGTCGAACATCCTCAAAGACTTACTATTGCAGAACCGGAACCTGACAACGGCAAGATGCGGCTCTACCGTTACACCGCTCAAGCCAAACACCTTATCCAGAAGATGGGCTATGACTTGACTAGCGACAGAGGTCTGAATTCACTACAAGAAAATTACTTTTTTATGACGTCTAAAAACCGTCATAAATGATATTTTATAACGCTTTTTTGTAAGCCCGCAACCGTCATGAAAACCATTGTTATAAATATTTACTAAAGCTGTTATAAATGCTCTCTCCTTATACAACACTTTTTTTTCCCAAAAAAAACATTATAAATAATACAACTATATATGACACAAATTTCTGAAGCATTATAAATATTTCCATATATATAAACATCTATTTCGAAGCGTTAAAAGTAGGAATTATATATATAACGCTTTTCAAATTGTTCTAGAAATTATATATATATATATATATATATATATATATATATATATATATATATATATATATATATATGGGTCCTGTGAAAGAAGTGAAAGAACTGCAACAAATTTAGATACAAAGAACGCCAATACAGCTCTAACCAACTGACCAGGGAGGCCATCAGACAGATCCACAAAATCAGCAAACTTTGTAAACATGTTGGGGAGGGCGTCTGGAAATCCTTGTACATCTGACTTTTCTCGGGTGGCGATAATTCCTGGCCCCTTCCCCCTCTTTCTTCTTTTTGGAAGTTTTGAAGTTTAGTGCTTACTTGTAAAGGCTTCGACATTTTGCGCCTACACATGAATAAAGTCAGTTGTGGTTAATATATATATATATATATATATATATATATATATATATATATATATATATATATATATATCACATGTCAAAGTGTTATAAAAAGAACACACATCTATATATCACCTACCAATGTGTTATAAAAAGTAATGGTCAATACTGACGATTTCCAAAACATTCATTTCGAAGCAGACAACATAAATTATGAAGTTTAACAAACATCTGATGCATTCCTTTTGAATTAAAATATCTCATTTCAAACTGCATATAATATCACCCTCTTAATTGTATTTTTTTACAAAAATATATCCACATATATGTATATATACATCTTAATGTTTCCTTTTTCAGGGCACCCTTAAAACATTCCTTTTAGCTTCATCAACAAAACTGTTGACATCCTTTCAAAACTTTCAACACATAGAACCCTCAATACGGTCAAAAGGAGACCAGCACATCCTTGATTCTACAACCTACAAATAAAGGTACAAATAAATGTTATCTTCAGCACCAGAATTCATTTAAATACCTCAAAAGATAGGACATGCAAAGTTATGTACCTGGAACACCAAACTGATAGTCTACTATAGCATACTATCTGCATTTGCAAAAAAAAATTGATATCATGCATGCAAGTTAAAGGGGACTGTGAAATAACTGCAGTCCTATCCTTGCTGTAGGGGAAAAGGAAATAAAAAGTCAAATGAAATGAGGAAACATGGGTAATAGAGATGGAGTAGGAAAATGCAGGGATGCATACAGGTTTCATATATTTATTGCAAAGTGGATCTTCCTCTAAATGTGGAAAGGTTGATGGGTAAGAAAGGACATGACACCTAGAAATATTTATGTACATAACTTTCGGATATATTAGTTTTTCGATATATTACTATGATAATCATAGTGAATTAGATTAAACAGATCTTTCGGATCATTGATTTAGAGGATGGATTTTACAAGTTATATTGCTAAAATACAACTTACACTCTAAAAAAAAATTAGGCTGAAATCTTACTTGAAGTACATTGTTAAAGATACACAACTGACCATGCTTTCTGAAGGTCGATCTTTGTTATTCTTTCCAGGTGCCTATAGAAACGTAGATATATATATTATGTGACATCAACATACTATATGAATAATAATAATAATAATAAAGTAGAGTATAGAATCATGAATCATCGTAATGAATTATGCTGAAGTAGTAAAATTTTAAAAAGCACAAAAGTAGATACTAGATAATAAATAATGATGCTACAATTTTACAGGACAAATGGGAATATATAATAACAAGCATCTATTCCAGAATTTTAGAGTTGGCCACTTGAAGTCTTCTTGTCACCTCCGTTTTCCGTTATACGTATTTCCAGTATACATGTACGGAATCCTGACACATATTTTTACTTCTCCTGCCTTGCTAGCTAATTTTGGCTTAATCTTGCTTAGGTTCATCATGGCATAACATGGTTTGACTTGGTTCATTTTGGGTTGGCTTGGTTTATTTTTCCTTTGGTTCAACATGTTAAACCCCCCATTTAAAGCCCACAAACCCACTCTCTCTCCTCCATTACTTCTTCATCTTCTTCATTTACTCCTCCCACCTACACCCAAGAGCTCTAGACAAGTGCAACTTGTTTCATGATGGATCTTGGATTTTATTGTTCCAATGTCTTTCTCTCCTAGTTCTAAGCCTCTTTAGAATTTGCCATTTTTGGTTTTGATGGATAGATTTTTATAGATCTAGGTTTTGTCCTTTCTCATGATTTTCTTGGTTTTGATCTATGAAAACTTGGTATTTTCGAAAACTAATTGTTCCACGTTGTAGAAAATTTCATTATATCCAATTTTGACCTTTGAAAAGTTGGATTTGGACTTGTTTTGACCAAGTTATAGACTTTTGAAGCTATGGGTTCAACCATGGAATTCCTGCTGATTGGAGAAGACAGTGAGCAGTGTGCGCAAGCTTTTTAGCTTGCGCCACAGTGTTGCGTGCACTCCTTAGCGCCGCGCAGCCTGACCCAGTGCGCGCGCTTCTTAGCGCGGTGCAACCTGAGTCAGGCGCAACCTGACCTGGCGCACCCCAGTCAGGCGCAACCTGACCTGGTGCACCCCAGTCCGGCGCAACCTAGCCTCGCGCAGCCTAGTGCCTGGCGCAACCTGACTTGGCCCGACTTGTTCTGGCACAACTCAGCCTGTCTTGGCACAACTTGACCTGACCTGGCGCACCCCGGTGCCTGGCTCCATAGTGCCTAGGCTCAACCTGATGTTTGGGCGCAACCTGTGACCTTGGTACCCCTAGTGCCTGGCGCAACCTATTACCCTGGCGCGACTTGGCTAATGCCATGATAAATTTTTGATGGTGGTCCGTTGTGGCACACCCTTGACAAGCAATATTGATATGATAATATGACACGACATGATAAGTAACTTGATAAGGCATGTATAATCTTGATAGTGGCCCGTCGAGGTACACTTCTGACAAGTAATCTTGACAAGTAACAAGTAACCTGGCATGACGTGATAATCTTGAACGCTGTTGCGACAACTATCCTGACTTGCTAAGTAACTCTTGTCTTGACACCGTGGTTGATTTTCTTGATTGTTCATGTATAAGTTACATGTCTCGTCCTGCATCATGTCTAGGACATGAATTCCTGATTTCCCACGGTCAGAGATTTATACTGAATCTGACTAAGTTAATGACTAGATTGATCAAGTAGTTCATATAGAGAGATGTTTCCAGTTACAGACGATCCCGTTATCCCGGCCATACCTGAGGGTCTTGTAGCCTGCCGTCGAGTAGGGCACATTTCCAGCCCACTGTCATGTGGGGCACTTCATGAAACAAGTTCTATGCACATTGTCATGTGTTGCACTCCAAGCCACCTAAAAATTCATGATAACTTTTAAATGAACCTCACCTGGATAACCTGGATAGCTGCAGGACTTGTGATTGCGAAAACATCTCATTGCATCATGCTAGTTAGTTAAAGTATCAAGCCGTACTCTTTGCTTGGCCGTGAATGATGGATGTAGTCCAGTCTAGTCTTGTCTAATTGATGCCAGTCTATGATTACTTCATCGCATGCTTGCTTATGCTTTACTCTTGGCGATAATTGGTTGGAAACTAAGCTCTGTTCAGGTGAAGGGTTACAACCCCGATCCTTATTTGGTTTACGGGTTGTAACTTGGCTACCGGAATAGTCCCTTAGTTGTCTTATCGTTTATCACCTTGTTTTCTCTAACTCATGTCTTTTATTACCATTTATGTTCACATGTGCTAATATGCTGGTTTTAGTTCTTAAGTGAAGCCTCCCTTATGGCACTTGCTCTTCTGGGGTCTGACACAGCTGATTTTGTATGGCCAGATTTCGGAGTAGGACTCGAGGATCCTCCAGCCTTCCAGCCATATGGTGACCACTAGGCGTAACCCTGGCAACGAGTGGTTTCTTATTTTGCATCTCTCACTCTCTTGTAAAAATATTCTTTTGAGGCTTTAGCCGCCAAGCAAGTGTTAGCTCGTTTGCAACTTTACTTACTGTCTGCCTACGGGTTGTAACATGATTGACAAATCCTAGGGTTGATCATGTATGACTGAAACTCTTACTAGTCTTCACATTTTGTATGACTAGCTTCATGATCATCTGAATATGTAATGTTTGGGACGCCTTACTTTGTATGTCTAATGATCTAACATCTTGTAACATTTACTTACTTGCCTGAGATTGAGACACTAGGCTTGTTCATGACCATAGGAGACTGTTGGCTTGTAGATAAATCCTCATGCATCTAGACAGCCGTGATCGTATATTGAGGTGGATTATACTTCAATGTACGTAGCTGGCTGTGTCTGTCCTCCGCTCTCCAGTATTCTGGTTCAGGGGCGTAACACTTCTCTTTCATCCAATTGCATTACAGGACATCCTTTCCATCGCATTAACCACTTTTACCACTCAATCCATGTTCACAATAACCTAGGCCTAATTCTAGAAGCTCCTCAATCAAAGTGCCTTCCTGAAAACACTCCTTAGAATTACCATGGACCTTTTTAGAGAAATCCAAAAACTTATGATCACTTTATCTCCCAAAAGGAAGAAACTAGAAGAAACTTAAAATGAGAACTAATAACTAAAACAAATAATGATGAAGAGCTCAGAGAACCACTAGGCATGCCACTAATGACATAGTTAAGGGAACTTTAAAGATATTTTAACATTTAGTATGCCACTAATGACATAGTTAAGGGAACTTTAAAGATATTTTAACATTAAATACTAAAGGAGACCGGCCATGTTCCATGCAACAAACAACATGCCTTAAGATAATCAAACATATAAGGCATTGAAGCATGACATGGTTTGGAAAACTGGGATCTTTTAATTACAAAGGAAGAAGGATATTATCATAAGACATCTAAACAAAAAGAAAATCTAGTTTATGTCAAACAACTCTGCCTAACACATTTACCTCTAATCCCATTAGTTTATTGCTTGTCAAGTATTTGATGCTGAAAGTAGCTTTCCTCTTGCTCAAGATTGTTTGCATTTCCATCAACGTCGGTCAGAGGTTGAGCTTCAAATGCATCCAATACAATCTAACATTCATGGATTTTGAAAAGAAAAGACAATATAAATGAGTAGATAATGTGTATATTGATATTTAACAAACACACTAGGTAACCTCAAAGATAGTTGATACAAGTTCAATAGTTAGTGAAAAAACATTATAGTTGATACAACATAACATTCATGGAGTTGTGGCTTGATGCCTCTCTGTTTTTCCCTACAGAGAAGACAGAAAGAGTCACATGCTATGTCCTCTATGTTTTCCCTACAGAGAAGGCATAGAAAGAGTCACATGCTATGTTAGAAAGTAGATTGTAGTAGTACAATCATTCCAGAAGATTGAAACCAATTATGTAGTAAGATTAAAGTGCCTTCAACTTGTAGTTACTACTAGTATCGGAACCTACTATGTCATCACATTATAGCTTATTATTATAAAATCTTGGAAAATAGTTTATTATTATAGCTTATTATTATGAAATCTTGGAATATAGTTATCACCACTTTGATCCTCACATTCCAATGGCAAGGAGCTTAACAATTAGGCAACCAGTTCCCCTATTGTGTAACATTGTAATTTCATCTAGCCCCATTACAGTAGGCATTTGTGGCCAAATATAACAAATTACCAATTATCAATTTTATATCACATTTTAATTCAGTCGAGTAGCCATGATGGTTGCATGTGAGTAGCTACAATATGTAGGGCACTTCTACCTACTAAAATTTTCCATCTCTGACACTTGTGTGAACAGACGAGATCTTGCCAACCTTTATGAATCATAAAATATTCATAACATTAAGAGTATTGTGTCCATATTTAGCTAAAACTATAATCTCAATGTACTTGTCAATTTTTCTACTTATCAAGTTCCTAAATATGTTGCATCCTCTTATCTAGGTTTCAAATAGTTATTTTGATGGACACCATGTGTCCATATCCACTAATTATATGTTTGTAGTGATACAATGCACATATATGTTTGTTCTTTGTGGTTATCTAATAGATCAGAAACATAACTTGGCATGAAATAGATCAAAGAGACTTGTATCAGTACTTACCTATTTGGCAAGATGATGATTTAGGTCACTGATGAGAAAAGGTCTAGGCCTGCTTTAGAATATAAATTTATCCAACAAGCAGGAACCAGCGCTAACTCCTTTAGAGTGCACTTAGACTGGAACTTAGTTCAATCCATTTTTTCATCTTTTCGTCTACTTGATTAGTTGAGCAAACAGGACTTCTCAAAGCATTAGTAACTTTCAAAATGAGCAAAAATCAAAAGTTACTCTCTAAAACTCTTTAAAACGTCAAAACTTCTCCATTATGGTATGTAATTGTTATCTCTCGCCTAGATGAACCCAAACAAAATCTTCAATAGTGATGATACTACAAGAAGTTGATATCCTCATAAAATTGAAAGATCATCTTCAATAGTGATGGTATGACAAAAATTTGAGGATCATCACTATTGAAGATTATTAAAATATCTTCAATTTTGAGTATCAGAAAACCATATGCAGAAAATTTGAGTGCCAGAAATCATATGCAAAAAAGTTCATATCCTCATCTAATTCATAACCAAAATTGAACATTCAAACCCAAAAAAGATAGCAGCTTTAAGGAGCTTTTACACCCAAATATTAGAACTGAAACAAAGGCAACAAATATCATATCCAAGATAAATGGAAGTCAGCGTTTTGTTATTAAGAAAAAAAAAGAACCTTTGACCATAATATATAATCTAAGTATCTTCAAACTTATTATTGTCTGCCTTGTAAAATTTTTTTTCACCACTCTAGAATTTAACATCAATCTCATGATGGATTATTGTGGTTGTCGTATGCCTAGAACACCAGAATATTGAATCATTTATATTTCCATAAATATAAAGAATGGGAATTACTGTGGGCTAAATGTGCATGTCAAATTGGAGGTTATTAGTGAGATGGTTCATGATGCTAATTCAAGTGAAGCAATTAAGGAAAAGATGGACAAAAATATTAGTGAGATGGTTCACTATACTTGTTTTGTTCGTTATGCATAGGTAAACTTCCCAAAAGTTGCTTGTAAAGCTTCTTGGTACTTTGTTTGTTGCTTTCCTCCAACACGTACACTGTGTCACCATGTCACAATGACTTGGTGGTTCATGCCTTGCAGGTACTAACTAAGCTAAACATGGCAGTAGGTTTTATGGATGTAAGAAGTTGCAGTTTGAAGTCGGGGCTTTTGGTAGACAGTAATAAACTTAGAGGAAGCAGTTTTGCTCCCTTCTTCTGTATTTAAGTTCTACAAACATCAATAAACAACACTAATACAAGCAAGACATTGCGGCAGAAAAAGAATAATATAATCAGATCCAAAGTAAAAAAACCAGTTTTTATAAGACAAAAGTGCCAAATGAATAAAGAAGAATCTCAATAGAATGGCAAATTCTTGCCTCGAGTCTACATACAAAGAAATACTTAAATAGAAAAATAAGTACATGTGGAGGTAAGAGAACATTTCATATTCATTAACAGAAAGACAAAAATAGAGAAATGGGTAATTTTTGGTACATTGTAGACATCAAAAATAGAAAATAATGCAGATTAAAATGATATAGGTAAAGATGTACCATCAAGAGTATGAACAGATGCAGAATGAATAGGAGAGTTGATAGGAAATGAGAAGAACACAAGTCACATGATAGGTTGCTCTATAGTCTAGAATCTAATTTGTTCACAAAATCCATTGCTTATAAAAATTTGAAGCCAAATATGACCCAGAGTTAAGTTTTTGCCTATCGGACATTAAAATCACCGTTCTCTAGCATATATCTCATAAATCTTAAGAATAATGTTTTTGAGTAGTGGCATACATATTTAAGGTATACTTTTAGAACAATATATATAGAGAAGATAACAAATGATGATGGAATAAATGTCCTTGCAGCACACTTGTTTGAACTGGATTACATCCTGCTGGATTTGATTGCAACGACGTTAGTGCCTGTGAATGTATGGTGAAACGGGTAAAGACAAAAATGTTTCAAGGGAATACGAATGTTTCACAAAGAAAATAGCAATGATGTTTCTTAAAAGCATAGCTATAAGATGAATATGTATCTTGTATCACATATTTATGCAATAATTTGACATGTAAAAACCCAAAAATATAACATGAAGTATTGGAAAACTTGCATGCGGTTTGAATAGCTTTAGAAGGTCCAAAGTACCAACAACTAGAAAAGTCATCGAGTGAACAATGCTAGTTTAAGTTGAATGACTTTTGATAAAGTGATACTAAATGACAAAGTGAAAGTAAGCATGATGTAAACAAACTAACCTTCAGTTCTTTTAACAAACAAAAACAGCCTTTTCCTTCGCTCCCTTTCTATTTTTATCACATCCATGTCCTATTAAATGGTCATCCTTAAGCTGTATAGAAAGCTTAGAAATAACTTCTTTCCATGTGTTGTACAGTTTGTATGTATAAAATAGCCAAAATACTGCATAACTCTATTAATTCATGCAAATGAGGTAATGTGAGCTTACCAGGTGTTATGATAGGAGAAAAACGTTTGAAAATGACCCAAACTACATCTATATTAAGAATTTTATCCATTAATGTTGCGCCTGTGATACTCTCTACCATGTCCCCAGGCACCTGCATCAACATAGTGAAAGCAAGTTATTTTCAGAAATATAAATCAATTGAACAGTAATGAATATAAATTATTGATAAAAGGTAAAGATATGTCAGTAAAATACACCATCTGTAGTGCATTTAAAAACAATAGCATATTAAATTCTATTTCTCATGGTGAATGATGAACAATGAATGTTAAGAACAAACGCTAGCTTTATACACAGTTATTAGTTGTTTATTGAATGTTAAGAAGTACACTTTCATAAAGATGATAATGGACATAATGCACTTTGTTGATCAAACAATGAAGAATATGTTCAACATAAGATTCAACTGCATACGTCTCAACCTGGAAAATAGATCTAGGTAAAATCAAATATAATACCTTACGATTGTCCTGAATCCAAATCCAAGAAGAGAATTTGCATAGTTCTCTTCTATTCTCGGAGGAGCTTCGAGTTTTTTTTTTTTTTTGCATGGACTTCCGAGCCTCACGGTGTGGTGTTTCCTCACCATGAACTTAAATTCCTTCCACGTTATAGCATGCTTGTCAAGATCATCCATCAGTTCTATAAATGTTTTCCTGAAAGAAGTTGTAGAATCATTTAAACTTCAAACATTTGCACGTATATATATATATATATATATATATATATATATATATATCCCTTTTTCCAAAATATATATATATATATATATATATATATATATATATATTCAAACATTTGCCCTATAGAAGCTCACCTATCAGGATTGTTGGTCTTGAGAAACCCTTCAAAATTTCTGTGTCCCTGTAATGCTCTGGCCATCTTATCGTCATAAGTGTACACCAAAACATCGCTACACAGAGCTATGAAATAAAATCTTCAAGTGCACAACATTTCAATGTATATGCTCATACAACTTATTCACGACAGTTTTCAATAACTTTCAGTGAGCCCTAAGAAACATTGTATATTACCCAATAATATACCTCACATATATAACATTAAAAGTTAAAAAAAATGAATAGCATATCACCAAATAAATAATTTAAGGAATAACTATTAGTTCATGATGTTACTAGCAATAACAGCTTCGTTATCTTTTCCCTTGGTAATTTCACAGAGATTTAGCAAAAACCTGGAACAAGGTGAGTTGTGCAGAAAGCGTAAGCATTGTTGCTTCAGTTTGAAGCGAGCCTTTTTTCTTCGGAGCAAGCAGCAAATTGTCGGTTTGTAAGTATTCGGCTTGAAGCGAGCCTTTAACATAAACACAATTTGTAAGCAGCAAATTGTTGCTTCAGTTTGAAGCGAGCCTTTAACATAAACACAATTTATAGCCGAAATATGCATATATAGATATAGGCATATATGCATCAGAAACAAAATTATATACATTGTTGACTATCAGAAACAAAACCAATATTCTGCTTAACTCAACCAGTATCAGGATTACATATGAAGAAACCGGCCTGCATCTCCGGCAAGTTGTGACATGTCAACAGTTTCAAAAGATATCCAAAATCATATACACTGTAAAAATTAACCCAATGGACTGAATCACTCAACACGATTTCAGAGCTCATAAGAAGCTCACCGAATCAGTGAGCATCTATCTCAGTCTCGTTATTTTTCTTGAAGTCGATACACTCTGGTGGAGAATTTCAATGGAGTTGACAGCAAATACGTCGATTCGAATGTACCGAATTTGTCAGAGAAGGTCAATCTGAGCTGGATCAACTTTAGCATGTGTACGTTGGATTTCAAGTGGCATATTTATAATCAAAACTCGATTTGAAAATCCTGAGAGGCTGATTCCGGAGAACTCGGTGTCCATTGCAACGTAAAGGAAATCGCCTACGACCTCACGGATCAGAGCGAACTCCGAGTGAAGGTTGTCGCTCCAGACCTCCCGGATCTGGACGTACTCGTCGTTCTTTGGAATAATCGACTTCATAATATCAACAGATCTAGAAGGAAAATCCAACTTTCAAAAGCTAATCGAAGGAACTGGTAAAAATTAAAGGATAAAGAAGAGAAATATGGCCTGTATAGAACTTCTTGAAAGGAGAAAACAAGAATTAGGGTTGGGATATTTGGGGGTTTCTTAAAAATACAAGAGGGGGAATGATGTAATAACGAAAAGGAGTGTTAAGGAGGAGGGATTCGCCTTTCCCTAAGCAACATCATCGAAATTTCTTTATGGATTTTGGGAAGAATGAGAAAGGGAGGTCGGATGAAAGAAGAGAGAGAGAGAGAGAGAAGGGGCAGAGACAAGAAGTAACAAAATAATCAAAATCTTTACCAATTACTCCACCACGATCCTCTCAATGTACTCGTCGGCCGTCACCGTCTACTCTTTCCCGTCGTCGAATGCGTCCATTGTCAGTATCGGTTGTCGACGAGAAGACGACCGGAGCAGTATGGCTCTGCGGTCGACTCGTCGACGAGAAGTAGATGAGGAGAGCGAGAGAAGGGAGAGAGCTCAGAGAGATGGCAAGGAAAATGAGAGAGAGAGAGAGAGAAAGGAAAAAAAAAGAACGAGACTTTTGATTCAAGGGTCGAGTTTAAGCGGACGTTCGAGCGGGATTGTAATTTTTTTAATCACTTTTTATAACGATTCTGTGTAAGAATGTCATATGAATGCGAACAATATATAACGCTTAGTGCTATAAATCATTATAATAGGCCAATTTTTTTTTAAAATTGTCATATTATGTGATGTTGCTGAAATTCTGTAACGTTTATATATGAACCATTGTAATAGCTTCTTTTCAAGCGTTATAACATGATATTTTTCTTGTAGTGATTATGGCAAAGGCTGACGCCTTCCTTTTCAACTTCGTACTCCAAAAGGAAAGGCTCAAAATTACTACCAGCACACTCGTCGGAAGTTGGGTTATGTTACGCCTACGACAACTTCGGAGAGTTCGGAGCCAGAGGTCATGATGCACTCTCACTCCTCCGATTCCTCAACCTGGGACACCGATACCAGTATCGGCCAGACCTTCAAGAAGATATTATCAGTCAATTTGGTCTCTGCAGATCCCCCTGTCAATGATGAAGACCAGATGCAGGAATTCTTCGTGGATGAACCCTGGGCTAAACGTCTA
The DNA here is from genome assembly GCA_029216955.1 of Iris pallida. NCBI lineage: Eukaryota > Viridiplantae > Streptophyta > Magnoliopsida > Asparagales > Iridaceae > Iris > Iris pallida. The sequence goes on along the minus strand of JANAVB010030217.1, from coordinate 1,280,554 downwards.
GGATCCCAATGGGAGTGGCACTTTGAACAGCGAGATCCTCTCAACCGAAGACGAGGTCATTCAAGTGGACCTAGGAGATGAGGCTTCGTCTAAACCCATCTTCATTAGCAAAATCCTGACTGGAGAAGACAGAGAATCTCTTATATAACTTATCCGAGAGTACATCGATGTCTTCGCTTGAAGCTATGAAGACATGCCGGGTTTTAGACCCGCAAGTCGTAATGCACCGACTCAACATCCTGCCCAACGTCACTTTCGTCCCAACATCATGGATGCTATCGAGAAAGAAGTCGAGAAACTTATAAACAGTAGATTCATTCGCGAGGAACAACATCCAGATTGGGTGGCCAACATTGTTTTCGTCACTAAGAAGAATGGAAAGATTCGAGTCTGCATAGACTTTAGGGACCTCAACTTCGCTTTCCAAAATATGAATTTTTCCTCCCGATCACTGACGTGATGATCGACAATACTTGTGGCTTCGAACGTATATCCTTTATGGACGGGTTTTCGGACTACAACCAAATTAAGACGTTTCTTGAAGACGAAAAGCATACTTCATTTCGAACTCCAAAAGGAATCTGTTGTTATACAATGATGCCTTTCGGTTTGAAGAATGCTGGAGCGACATATCAGCGGACTATGAGCACGATATTCCGCAAAAATCTTCGCAAAATGGTGGAATATTATGTTGATGACATTGCCGTTAAGAGTAGAAAAAAACCAAGTCATCTGGATGACTTGAGGACGATGTTCGACTTGATGCGGACACATCGGGTAAAGATAAACCCAACCAAGTCTTTCCTGGGGATTTCCATCGCAAGTTCTTGGGCTTTATCGTCACAGCCATGGGTATTCACATAGACCCTGAAAAGACCAAGGCCATTTTGGACATGGCTCCCCCGAAGAATCTGCGTGAGCTTCAAGGCCTATAAGGACGCTTGGCATATATCATAAGATTTATAGCAAATCTTTCTGGGCGATGTCAGCCATTCACCAAGGCAATAAAAAAAGGGGTTTCTTATGTATGGATCGAAGAATGCCAGCGCGCTTCGACGTCATCAAGAAATATCTCACCAGTCCACCAGTCCTGGTAGCACCAAACGTCGGAAGACCCTTCCAACTATACGTCCGAGCCATGGACCATTCTCTGGGCGCTTCGTTAGCCCAGAAGAGCAATGAAGGACACGAACAGGAAATCTACTATCTGAGCATGACCATGATTGGCGTTGAACATCGGTATAATCCAATTGACAAGGAGTGTCTCGCACTAGCCTTTGTCGTCCAAAAGATGTGCTATTGTGTGGTTGGACAGACAACTCACGTCATCTCCAGAGTCAATCCCCTTAGAGTCCTTATGACCAAGCCAGGGCGCTAAACTCACGGTTAGCCACATGGGCAATCCTCATGACGCCTTATGACATGGTGTTCGTCCCACAAAGGCGGTTAAGGGTCAAGCATTGGCCGACTTCTTGGCAGCACATCTTATACCGAAAATGTCAAAGCTTTACGAGGGCATTCCTGATGAAGTCTTTGTTCGACATAACAAAAGGTTGAACGAACTTTTTTGCTTTATTGAACGTATAAGGTATCTGTGTACAAAGAAGGAAGTCCTAAATAGGATATTCTAAGTACAAGGAGAAGAGGTTTCTGGGAAAGTGGGACGGTGGAGATCGAGCACTGCAGCGGCTCCTTTACTCCGTTGACGATCTGACGACGAATCAACCTTGCTATGTCTCTTTGGCTCTTTTGATGGGACTATGGGGTCACCGATCAAGAGGCTGTCTGGAGGAGAACATTCCTTGAAGATGATTGGTTGGTTGGCTTTTTGGTTGATTAGTGGATGAGGGTGGTCGACTCTTCGTGGATAGAGATTATTGAGCCTTTGAAGATTATCGATTGTCAATTTTCTCTCTATCGATGCTTTGGTGGAAGAAGAACTCCTTCTATTTATAGAGAACCGAGCACATATACGATATGCATTAGGGTTCCTGAGATATGAAAGAATCTACCGTCATTGTACGGTACGGACTTCTGCGGTGCTGACACGTGGCCGACATCGAGATTTTTCTCAAACGAGATCTCTGGTGGTTATAAACATAATCGAAGGAGGTGACACTTGGCACGTGCCAATTTTCTTGATCGGATACAACCGAGTAAATTTTAGATTCCATCATAGATTTGGAGTCTAATTGATCCTCGTCTAAGATTTAAATTAATCTTATATGATATCAATCGTGATTTAATCTCAATCTTCTCTGCAAGAGGCGGTTTAAACAAACCCATTGGGGTGGACCCATGCTTCCTATGCCTCTGGTGAGGACTAAGTATTGCTGTGCTTCTAGGGCGACGAGTAGACCGTGCTTCTGGAGACGATATAACCTCTGTACTTTTAGGCGACGAGTGGACTTGGCTTCGAATGACGACGAGACTTTTGTGCATATAGAGCAACTTATGAAGCTGTGTTTTGGGATACCGGAGTCACTGTGCTGTAGGCGACAAGTAGGCTTGTGCTTCAGGTTGGCAAGGTTGCTGTGCTTTTGGAGCGACGGGCTGACTTGCATTGGTTGCGATCAGAGTTCCCAAGTCCTTTGTAGAGAAGTGACTTAAGCTTCTGAATCGGAGCAGACGACTGCACCGTGGGAATGGAGATGGTGTGAGCATATCACCATCCTGCACCTCATGCGGACGCAGGTAAGTAGCTGCACCTCTGAACAGTAAAGGCGTTGGCTACGAAGGGAAGGTTATGACACCCTTGCGCGTCTGAGATTGGCGCAGGCAGGTAGCTGCACCTTTGGAGTGAAGATACTGGCTTCTGAAGTAAAAGAAGGGGTGGGGGGTCCACCACCATCTTGCTTCTAAGGTTGGCACAGGCAAATGGCTATGCCTCTGGCTTGAAGGCTTTGGCTTCTTCAAAGTGCTGAGTAACTGATATGCTTCTGAAAGGCTATGCCCACAAGAAAGTCAAAACATGCTTCAATAGAGATCAATCTTCCAGCGTGCATGTCGAGAAGAAGGAAGGCTGCGCTTCGACGAAGATTGCATCCTTTGTAGATCCCTCTAGGCTCTGTCGAATCTATACTAGATCCTTTGTAGAAGAACGGAATTATTTCCTTATGTATAGTATTGATGTGTCTGTACTAAACTTTGGTAGACATGACAATAAAGGGACTTCTCTCCATATCTTCTGTTTTGTCTTTCTAGCACTGAGCCTCAGTCTTTTGCATCTTCTACTCTTTGGCGAAGGGATGTCTTCAGCTGAGATTTTTCATGCTTCTACAATACCCCTTTCAAAGTGTCCCGAACTTGAGTCAAGCTCGGTATACTTTGAACAGAAGCATGAACACGTGTCAGGACTGTACGAGCTGGGTGATGGCTGGTGTCACGCCTAGCTCTTAGCATTAATTGTCTGGAGTCATCATTTCAGAGCATGGGCTCCTGATGGCTTCTTGATATTGGAGCCTCTTGCATCTTTGTAGGGATCACGAATCTCTTTAGCAGAGGAGGTTTAGAGTCACATTCCTTCGGTCACTCGTAGTACTGTCATCTGACATGGAGAGGAGCTTTAGCTTAACTTGTAAGCTTCCTTCTGACCGATGTCTGGCTCGTGCTTAGACCACACAAACAACCTATAGTTGCTTAAGGCGGCCGTCGGTGGCAAATCATTTCATCCAAAGAAGTTGTAGTAGAACTACTACTAGATCTCGAGACGTCCCCCATCCTGGATGTCATGGGCATCAATGGTGTCTCGAACCCTTGCTTCCTGAATTTGCATTGGTTGCCATGCCGACCGAGGAATGGCAAGGCCTGCTGCTGCGGTTGCTCTCTCCGGCCAGCTGGGGAGATAGGGGAGTCCTTTGCTGGTTTTCATCCCTGGCTCGGGCCAGAAGCAGCTTCGGGCGGTGGCTTTCTTTTGACTAGGAAGTGATTGGCTCTGTCACCGCATCGCCCGCGCTATTGAGGGCTTGTACCACAATTTTAGCTTATTTTTTGCTTCTGTGTATGTAATTACGGAGAGTCTATAATAGGTCTTTCTAGCCACATATTTTTATATATAGAAGCTTTCTTGTTTCCTTTGCTTTTGTCTCCAGAATAAAGAGAGAATCTTCATAATAGATTTGCCAGACCAGAGGTAATATGGACGTGGTAGGCTTGATCTTTGTCGGGGTATAGAATAATAATCCAGAGGTAATATGGACGTGAACTGTTTTCTAGACCGCTGGAATAATCATAGAACTGATGCGAGAAGAACGACTACTCAGAGGTAATATGGACATGGTAGTCGCGTCTTCCAGGCGTAGAGGGGCAATCCAGAGGTAATGTGGACGTGAAGTGCTTCATCTACTTGAGAGAATATATAGAAGGGAGGGAGAGAGATCTTCTTACCAGAACTCATGGGCACCCTTTTCAGGAGATGTGGGTGTCTATGCTGGTTCTGTCTTCAGACGTAATACTTCTTTAGGAACTTGTCGTTGATGGGCATCATTAGCAAGTCACCGTTAGGCTTAGCTAGCCGATAAGTACCGTTGGAGTATACCTTTTCTATGACGAACGGTCCTTTCCACTTGGTCTCGAACTTCCCAGCCGTCTTGTGGGTCATCACCATCGGTCTCCGTACTGCCAAGACGAGGTCGCCCACCTGGTAGGATCTTTCGCGAACCTTTTTATTGAAGGCCCCGGAGATGCGATCTTGGTAAAGCTCAATCCTTTACTGTACGAGCAAGCACTTTTCATCTAGCGCTTCTAACTCTTGTAACCGCCTGCGCTGATTGTCTTCGACGGTTAACTGATTAGTTATGATGTTAGCAGACAACATTTTCTTAAAGACTTGACCTGTGCTGGTATCGGAGTCCCAAGTTGAGTAGTTAGAAGAGTGTGAGTGCCTCATGACTTCTTCTTCTGAATCTTCTGAGGTGGACGTAGGTGTAATGTACCCCAGCCTTCAACGAGTACGTTGGTAGTAGTTTTTAGCTTTTTCCTTTGGAGTGCGACTCTGTAAGGTAAGACGACGACCTTTGCCATAATTGAGCCCCTTGTTGCTATTCAGGTCTTAGCCCATCTTTTAGATGAGATTTTTGGCCTGTGCCGTGTAGCGGTAGAACTACATTTTGCCGCTGTCGAGGTCTAGGTCTTCAGGAGTTATTCGCCACGGATGCTCCAATCGACCGAATATGATGGGTTTCTCTTCTTTTTTTCCTAGCTGGAACTTTGAAGTAGGCACCTAGGGCAGAAACAACTCGGCTCACATGGTTGGCAGTTGTCACTTGCGTCTGTAGGTTACATAGAGAATTATCCAGGAAATATTTGATGTTCCAGCCTGCACCAGAGTATTTTGATGATAACTTTCTGTTAATGAAGTGGGATATTTTGTCCCGAGGGATTACGTCGTCGAAAGAGTGGGCCTCTGTGTTGGCGCAGACATAATCTTCTAGATCTTCGTCAGTGAGGACTAAAGCTGTCGTCGGAGGAGAAGGAGGACGCCTTCCTTTCAACTTGACCATCAAGGAAATTATGGTCGGATGCTCTTGCGCCTTCATTGTCGGCCTTGGGGACATCCAGGGTAATCTTATTCGTATAGGCTTCTGACCATCTTCCATTATCACTGGAAGCGAAGGTGGAGCTTTGCCCCGAAGCTTAACAACGAAAGGCACTGACACCTTGGGAGGCCTCCATTTCAGTCAAACCTTTAAAGGTTCTTCAGCCACTGCTGCACTTTCTGAAGTTGTCTCTGTCTCATCATTAGCATCATTGTTGTTATCGTCCCAGGGGACTTACTTGTACATATCGGCATTCATACAGTAGGCTTCAAGTCCTCGGAATGGGTCGATATCAGCGAACTCCATTTTGATGGTCCCGTCACCGACCACATACTTCATACACTCATGTAGGGTGGAAGGGGCAATCATATACTCATGGTTCCATGGTCGCCCCAGCAGCATGTTATATTTATGTCCGTATCAATGACATAGCAAGTCACTTCAGTATGAAGGTCGCCGATCTGACATTTCAGGCAAATTTTTCCCAGGGTTCGCTCTTTTCCGCGTTAAAGCCGCTGATTGTTGTGTTCGAGGCTATCAACTGATGCACCAAAATCCCTAAAGTTTGAAGTAGGCTTCTTGGGATAATGCTCAAAGAGAAACCTGGGTCGATGTGGATGCGATCGACCTTAATGGCACCAACATACCCCGTATAGTACAGGGGGTGGTTGTGCCGGTTATTCTTTAGCAGCATGTCTTGCTGGGTGCAAGTGATACTGGGAATCACTTCGACCACGCTGTGGCAATGTTGGCAAGCTGCGGGATCCACATTCGGTGGCCGTACCTAGGTGAGGAAGGACTCGGTGTTCTGTAAAGCTTCATTGAGCGTATCTCGGGTCTCCTTAGAGAGGCGGAGGAGCTCAAAAAGTGATAATCAAGCCGGAGTATTAGCCAGCTGCGCTAGAATATCGAAGTTGTAGGGCTTGATAGGCCCTATTGTCAGATCCTTTCTGAGAGGTTTGTTGAAACGAACCTCCTTCTATTTCTACGTGTCCGCGGTAGGGGCCCAGGATGGACCCGCCTCTGGTGCCTCAGGGGTTTAAGGTGGACCTGCTCCTGATATATCTGGGACAAGGGAAGTATTTGGTGGAGACTCCTCCTAGTTTGGAGCCTGGCTCTCCTTTTGCCTCTGCGTCGAGCGGGTGGTCACTAAAGCATCGTCGGTCGACGTCGAGACCATACGACATGCCTTACTTTTCTTTCCCTTGGTAGAAAGGGTCGTAGATGTCATTGTTTGCCATTAAATATCAAGCACAAAAATTATAGATGAATTGAATTTGATTGCAAACTCGCTTGTATAGAAGAAAGCCTAGAAATAAATCCTAGGGAATGATCTAAGTACAATTGTTTAAATTTTTGATTCTGGGGGGTGACGGTAGAGGCTCGGGAAAGTGTAGCAACTCTGCCTTACTCCTTGGACTATCAGACACAGTCTTTGATCTTAAAAAATTGCCAGCCTCTAGCAAGGATGTGGTACCTTGCTATTTATAATGATTTTGGAATGATACGTATTTTGGGCCGCATAGATGGTCTCGTGGCCACGTGGTTGTAACAGTACACGAAGACTCGGTCTTTGGCTGCCAGCTGGTAGGGGTTGTTGAGATTTCTTTGTTGTAGCAAATCTGGCTGGTTGAGACTCGGTCAACTTGCCACGTGTCCCCCTACAAAGTAGAGCCTGAATCGTTTTGGCCGCATAGCGGCTTTAGGAGCCTTTCTTCTGTGGCTCGGCTCCGCTTGGCCGTATGGGATCTTCGGGAGCATTCTTTCTGCGGCTTGGTTTCACTTGGCCGCATGGGATCTTCGAGAGCCTTGCTTCTGCGGCTTGGTTTCATTTGGCCGCATGGAATCTTCGAGAGCCTTGCTTCTGCGGCTTAGTTTCACTTGACCGCATGGGATCTTCGAGAGCCTTGCTTCTGCGGCTCGAGTCCACTTATCCGTATGAGGTCTCCAGGAGCCTTGCTTCTGTGGCTCGAGTACACATGGTCGCATGGGGTCTCCAAGAGCCTTGGTTCTGCGGCTCGAGGCCACTTGGCCGCATGGGGTCTCCAGGAGCCTTGTTTCTACGGCTCGAGTCCACTTGGCCGCATGGGGTCTCCAAGAGCCTTGCTTCTGTGGCTCGAGTCCACTTGGCAGCATAGGGTCTCCAGGAGCCTTGCTTCTGCGGCCTAGATCAACTTAGCCGCATAAGGCTCATACGGCTCTTCCTTCTGTGGCTTGGATCAACTTGGCCGCATAACGCCTATGCGATCAGCAACAATTTTGAGAGAATTTTGTTTGTCTCTCTTTTGACTTCTCAATAAAGATGTATTTGATCGATCCTCCTCCTTGGCGAGTGCTGACACTGCGGATTATGGATCTTCTTGTTCGAAAAAGATTTGACGATGAACTCCCTCAAAGATTATGATGCGCCGGGCTGAGACAATGCGACTAAATAAGACATCTGAGTAATGCGTATAGTTGAGAGTAGGCCGTTACAAAATCTTCAATTGGCGTTATGCTTCCGAGATGATGTCGGAAAGGCGCAGCAGGTTGCGGTCGCTGGAACACAGACTGCCTTGGTGGTGGAACCACTATCTTATGGCAGCAGCAGTTAATGGCGACTTGGGTACAGTGATGTCCTGGAAAGGGCTCATCGCACGCCAAGGTTGCTTCTCTCTCCTTGTGTTTGTGAATGACCACCTCTCGCAAGTCAATAGCAGATTGATCTACCTTTGTATCCATTTTGTGGGCCCGGGTATCCCGAGCGCCCGGGTGCATAGGTATTATATTTGCTCCCTGATCTGAGGCTAGTAAAAGCACTTGCTCTCGATCGTTATAGGAAGACTTTTAGGCATATTTGCTCCCTGATCTGAGGCTAGTAAAAGCACTTGCTCTCGATCGTTGTAGGGAGACTTTTGGGACCTACCCTGTCCGTTTGTCGTAAAGGGCTGGACACGGGAGGTTCTGTACAACCTTTCATCAGGGACCCGTGTAACAGTTAACGGTACCCACTGACGGTCAACAAATTGGACAGTTGACTGGATTTGTTGAGCCCGCAGTGCCCTAAACTTCTTTGACTTAGTACCCAAAGGTACGTAGTAAAAAATGTCCAAGTTGATGCCTTGGATTTCTTCGTACTAGCCCGTGCAGGCGCATAGTACTCAGGATCCAACTTTTTACTTGCCAAGATGGCAAGTGAAGAACTTATAGCCGATCCAGAAGAAGAAGAAGAAGAAGAAGAAGAAGAAGAAGCACTGTTTTAACATTTTGTGGCTCGAACGGGCTCCCTGGACATGGGCTCCATTTTTTTTTTCTTCTTTTTATTTTGGTGCCTTTTTCAAATGAGACAAGGGGGCTCGATATATAGAATAGAATGAGCCCTTTCTTCTTCTCATTTTCGATGTGGGACTAAAAGCAATATCCACTTTTCTATGCTTCTAGAAGACACCCTTCAAAGTTTTCAAATTGCAAATTTGAAATACTTTGAATAAGAAGCATGGATAGTAGAGCTGTTTAGGTGTGACAATCCTATCAGAGGTAGCATAGACGTGATCGGTTTGGGTAATTATGCTGGGGATTTTATGTGGACTTATCATCCTTGGCGTACCTTGCTTTTAGGTACAGATAATAAGTTAAGAGAGGGAACCAACATATTTATTCAGAGGTGATATGGATATGGTAAATATAAGGTTGATGGTAGAGCTTTTCTACTCAGAGGTGATATAGACGTTGTAGGAGTGAACTCGGTGAGGATACACGAAACAACTCAGAGGTAATATGGACGTGGAAGTTCTATGATTGAAGCGCCACAATGTAGGGGTTGTTGCACAGGGTATTTACTCAGAGGTAAGGTGGACATGGTAAACATTTGTTTTTAGCATCATCTGCTTTGAAAGGGGTAGGAAAATAACTCAAAGGTAATGTGGACATGGTTGTTCTACTACTGGGGAGTAAATGCAAGGCTCCAGAAGCATATGATTGTGAGGGAAGGGGTGCTTGTACTAGAGGACCTAATACAACATTTGTGGTTGGTAGAGGACATCCCACTGGGGAACTTTTTGTGGACCTATTGCCCTTTTATGTATCTGGAGATGCGAGCAATAGATTTGAACGATTCTTGTGGACCTATTACCCTTTTCGTATTGGTAGTGCGGGTAATAGATTTGAATGACTTTTTGTGGACCTATTACCCTTTTGCACACTGGTAGTGCGGATAATAGATTAGAATGATTTTTGGTGGATCTATTACCCTTTTGCGCACTGGTAGTGCGGGTAATAGATTAGAATAATTTTTGTGGACCTATTACCCTTTTGCGCACTGGTGGTGCGGGTAATAGATTTGAAACAAAACCTAACAGAGGTAATATGGACGTGATCGGTTATGTGGCCTTAACATCATAATTCTATCCTGGGTTGGGTGCATGTGTTAAGTCAAGAGACTATCGGTATCATAGGTAATATGGACGTGATATACGATAATCAGGACCAGGAAGTTTGCTTAGAGATGGCAATAAGCCCGGTAAACTCCAGCGGGGTAAAGCATTAGGGTGGAAGTTCAGAGGTACTAGTATACATGACTTGTTACACAGGGGGATGTAGTATGAATCCGCTCGGAGCTAATAGAGTATAAGTTCAGGGGTACTTGGTGTACATAACTCGACAGTCTAGGAGATTTGGTGGTTTGAGAAAGTACCAGCATGTCCTTAGACATAGTATTTCTTCAGAAACTTACCGTTTATGGGCATCATGAGCAAGTCTCCATTCTGTTTCACGAGCCGGTTTGCGCCATTGGAGGATACGGTCTCGATGATGAATGGACCCTCCCATTTAGGCTAGAATTTGTCGGCAGTTTTGTGAGTCATGACCATCGGTCTACGAACGACCAAGACGAGATCACCTACTTGGAATGTCCTCTGCTTGACTTTCTTATTGAAGGCCCGAGAAATGCGTGCTTGATAGAGCTCGATAATTTGTTGAGCTTGAAAACTTTTCTCGTCTAAGGCTTCCAATTCTTGTAGCCGTCGGCGATAGTTATCGTCCGACATCAACCGGTAAGTAAGGGTCACGCGAAGTGAGGGGATCCGGGTCTCCAATAGGAGAACTGCCTCGCTCCCGTAAACCAGAGAGAATGGTGTATTCCCTGTAGCCGTCCGAATTGTAGTACGGTACGCCCATAAGAATTCGCCCAGCTTTTTATTCCAGTCGTGCTTGTTTGAAGACACGAACTTTTTGAGAAGCTTGATTATGGTCTTGTTAAAAGCTTCAGCCAGACCATTAGCCGATGGGTTATATGCCGTTGAAGCCACATTCTGAATTCGATTCTTGTCACAGAATCGATAGAAAGCATGGCTTGGGAACTACGGACCATTGTTATGAATGATCCTCCGGGGCAGTCCAAATTGGTAGATAACGTGATGTTTTATGAAACTGATCATGTTTGATATCTTTACCTCTGCCAGTAGAACAGCTTCCGCCCACTTGAAGAAGTAGTCGGTGATTGCAAGTATAAATCGGTGTCCCCTAGACGACGGCGGGGTGATTGGGCCAATGATGTCCATTCTCCATGCTTCAAATGGCCAAGAGGCCACTATTGGGTGCAAGAATTCTGATGTCAGATGTATGAAGTCTGCGTGGATCTGACAAGCCTTACACTTCTTTTCATAATCGACAGTATTTGCTACCATCGTAGGCCAGTAATAGCCCATCCGACGGAGATGGTCCTACAATTTCGGGCCAGGTTGGTGAGCCCCACAAATGCCATCGTGAGCCTCGCGTAGGGCTTCCTTGGCTTCTGCTTTTGACAAGCATCTTAACAGTAGCCCATCGTAGGATTGTCGATATAACATTTTTATTTGTGTCATAGAAGAATCTGAGAGAACGCTTTCTGATTGAAGTCGCTTATTTCACATTCTCAGGCAGGATTCTGTAGACTGCAAAGTCGATGAACGGGAGTCTCCAGTCTTGCACATTATTGGTTATTTGGGCGGAGTAACTCGTACCTAGTTGAACGTTGTTTTTGGGACGGACCAGCTCATGGCCTATTACGTCGACTAGATGATGAACATGATTTGGAACCGCCAAAGAAGCGGCGAGTCCTGCTAGGGCGTCGGCTTCAATATTTTGGAGCCTAGGTACATGCTCTATAAAGAACTCCTCCAAGGTTGCAATGATGACAATTGCTGTTTGATGATAAGGAATCACGTCCACGTGGCGAACCACGTATGAGCCTCGGATTTGATTAACAATCAACTGCGAGTCACCATATGCTTCTAGGTATTCAACCCCTACTTCATTTGTGAGTCGGAGTCCGATGACCAAAGCATTATATTCGGCTACATTGTTTGAACAGGGTTCTATGAAAGAGTATGCCCGATTGACTACCAATCCAGAGGGAGAAACTAATACTATCCCGACTCCAGCGACGATATCACCTTAGGGGCCCGTCCTTGAAGCATCGTCAAAGAATATTCACCAAACGTCATCATGTGAAGTCTTGTTTGAGTTAACGACTTTATCTGGGATTTCTTTATAGATCCTGGTTATTTTTGAGCCTGGATGGGCTGCTAAGAAGTCGGCCAAGGCTTGACCTTTGACAGGCTTCTGTGGAACGAAAACCATGTCATAGGGGGATAACAGTATCACCCAGGTGGCTAGACGAGAATTGAGTACGCCTGGCTTGGTCATGAGAACCCTGAGGGGGTTAACTCGTGAGACAACATGGATGGTCTGCCCTGTCACATAGTGTCATATTTTCTGAATAGCGAACACCAAGGTAAGGCATTCATTCTCTACGGCAATATACCTATGCTCCGGCCCCACCATCATTCGACAAAGGTAATAGATGGCTTTTTTATGCCTTGCGTCATTGTTCTGTGCTAGCAAGGCACCGTAGGAGTGTTCCATTGCCCGTACATAGAGTAGAAAGGCTTTTCGGCGACCGGGGCTACCAGAACCGGCGAATTCGACAAGTATTCCTTAATGTCATCAAAGGCGCGTTGACATTCCTCATTCCATACGAAAGAGATGCCTTTCTTCATGAGTTTTATGAATGGTTGACATCGCCCTGAGAGGTTAGATATGAACCTCCTGATGTAGGCTAATCTTCCTTGAAGGCCCGCGGAGTTCGCGACAGTTCCTCGGTGGACTCATCTCCAGGATTGCTTTTTCTTATCGGGGTCTATGTGAATACCCTGGGAAGTAATGACAAAGCCCAAGAATTTCCTGTTGGACATGCCTAGGTAGTACTTGGTGGAATTTATCTTCAGATTGTGTGCTCGCATAAGGTCAAACACCGTTCTCAAATCGTGTAAGTGACCATCCTTGGAGCGACTTTTAACGGCAATGTCATCAACGTAACACTCCACCGTCTTGCGCAAGTGATCTTTGAAGATGACACTCATAGCACGTTGATATGTAGCACCGACATTCTTTAGGCCGAAGGGCATGACTGTGTAACAATACACGCCGATTGGTGTTTGAAATGACGTATTCTTCTCATCGTCAGGAGACATTTTGATTTGATTGTATCATAAAAAGCCATCCATAAAGGATATGTGCTCGAAGCCACACGTATTATCGATCATTATATCGGTGATTGGAAGAGGGAATTCATCCTTAGGACATGCCGCATTCAGATTGCGAAAGTCGATGCAAATTCGGATCTTTTTATTCTTCTTGATGACTGGTACTATATTAGCTACCCAGTCCGGGTGCTGCCCCTCGCGGATGAAACCGCTAGCTTTAAGCTTGTTTACTTCCACCTCGATGGAGTTTATGATGTCTGGACGAAACTGCCGTTGCTGTTGTTCGACTGGTTTTACGTCCGAATGAATATTGAGCTTATGAAGTGCGATCTCAGGGTTTAGCCCTGTCATATCTTTATAGATCCAAGCGAAAACATCGATATATTTACTGACGAGTTACAACAGTGACTCCCGCTCACCGTCCGTCAGGCTTTTACTGACGAAGATTGGCTTTGGAGAGGATTCGTTGTCGAGGTCAACTTGCATGACTTCGTCTTCAGTGGGAGGGTCTCATTGTTCAAAGCGCTTCTTCTATTGTGCATCTAGTTGTCAGGCCCATGGCTCCAATTCAAGAGGTTCAAGTAGATCTTTGTCTTCCTCTTCAATGTCAACGAATGCCATATTGACAGACAATGTCTGCCTGAATATATTCTCAATGCTATCATCAAAATCGTATGTAGGCGATTCGGATAAGTAAGAATGCCACTCGCATTCCTCGTCGGAACTCTCGGGCATTGTTGCTGGTGTGACATAACCGAGACCATGTCTGAACTTGCTGTAATAAACCCGAGGTTTTCCAGCCGGGGCTGATAGCTACAGAGGCGACCGCCGACCGTTACCATAATTCAGACCTGGGGTAGTATCCATATCGTACCCCTACTTTTGCATGAAGTACTTGGCTTGGGGACTATACAGGTATAGAGGCAATCTTCCAGTGTCGGGTTCGAGATCAAACTCTTCTGGCATGAAAGGTTGAGGACCTTCTTTTCGGCCAAAGATAATCGTGTGATCCCCTTTTCTTCTGCTTGGGACTAGAAAGTAGGCACTAAGGGTGAGCATCGGTTCGGTTCGGTCCGAACCGAACCGAAAAAATTAAAACCGAACTCAAAACCGAACCGACCAAATCAAAACCGAACCGAACCGAATTGGTTCAGAACCGAACCTGAACCGAACCGAATTGGTTCGGTTCGGTTCATCGGTTTTCGGTTATATATATATATATATATATATATATATATATATATATATATATATATATATATATATATATATAAACAAGTTCGGTTTTCGGTTCGGTTCGAAAACCGAACCCAAAAACCGAAAACCGAACCGAAAATCCAAAAAAACCGAACCTCTAAACTGACAACCGAACCGTTTAAAAAAAACCGAACCGAAACCTTATTTCGGTTCGGTTCGGATCGGTTTTTGGTTTTAAACCGAGTTTTGCTCACCCCTAGTAGGCACCTCTAATGGGAGTAAGTCAGTTTACGGTATGGAGGGTTGTCACTTGTGTGCAGGTTAATGTCCAGACCGTACTCCACAGCATACATCAGATTGCACTCAGGGTAGTTCAAAGGTAGCCTCTTATTGATGAAATAAGGAATTTTGTCTACAGGGATTACATCATCAAGAGAGGGACTATCCACCTGTGCAACCAGATATTTTGCGAGTTCTGCCTCCTCTTCAGCTACCGCCTACGTGACCGGAGGTTGGGACACTGTCTTGGGCAGCTTGACCACCAAGGGTTCTACTTGTGGCATTAGCTTGCCTGAGGGCCTCGGATCAACACTTGGTTGCCGGCTCATCTTGGGGAGACGGATAACCATCGGCTCGACAGAGGACTTTGTATCTTCCATTTTCCTTTGATTAGATTTTGGCAATCAGATCACCATCGGGCCTACGATGGGTTTTGGCTCCAGGCTGGACCTCGGGAGTCGGATGACCATCGGTTCCAACTGCACGACTGGGACGGAGGAACCGGGCACCTCATTATGCAAAGTTGCGACAAGGGGTACGGCTTTGCCCGATTTACGAGCCTGGATATGGATTTTTAAAGGTTCCTCTGACCCTGTTATGGCCGCCAGTTCGTCAGTTATGTGCTTCTTGGATTCTTCATATAGACAAGCCTCCAAAGAATAGTAAGACTCAACCCCTTTGAAGGGATCGATGTCGGCAAATTCCGTCTTCACGAAGTCGTGCTTACTAACATACTTGAAGCACTGGTAGAGTGTGGACGGCACGACTATATAGTCATGTATCCACGGATGCCCCAAGTGGATATTGTAGGATATATCTGCATCTATGATGTAGCAGGTAACCTCCGTCTTCAGCTCACCGATCTGACATTTCAAGCAGATTTTTCCTAGGGGATAGCTCCTTCTCGAGTTGATACCGCTAATAGCAGTGTTGGTCGCCGCTAGCCGGTGCATTGGGATGTCGAGGAGTTGAAGCAAGCTTTTTGGGATAATGCTTATTGACGAGCCAGGATCGATGTGCATCTGATCCACCTTGATGTCGCCTATGTATCTAGTGTAGTACAAGGGGCGATCATGCAAGTTGGTATTGATTAACATGTCCTGTGGGGTGAAGACGATGTTCGACATTGTGTCTGCACAATTGCTTCCCTAGAGATCTGTTGACGCGTCCTCCCTTATAGGCTTGACCTGGGCTAAGTAGGCATCAGCATTCTGGAGTGCTTTGCTCAATGCGACATGAAGATCCTTGGAGAGCCTTAAGAGCTCGTATAACGACAACTTTGCTTGTGTATTAGCCAGTTGTGGTAGTATATCAAAGTTGTAAGGTCTATCCAGCCCCTGAGGTGCGTCCTTACGGAGCGTCCTATCGAAGCGGGTTTCCTTCGGCTTGGATCTGTTCGCAGGTGGAGGCTGAGATGGCCCCTTAACATCAGTAGCAGGCAGCATTGTCGGCTGAGGGTCTTCGGCTGAATTACCCAGAGTAGGCTGGAATTGTGCACCAGACCGGGTAACAAAGGCCGCCGCCTCCTCAGCTTCGGCTGAGATTGTATGGAAGGATCTGGACTTCCTGCCCTTCTTTTTGTTGGTTGAAGATGGCACCGCCTGGGTAACTTTGGGCATCAAGCCTGGGTGCACCCACATGGCCTCTCCTCGTGACGTGGTGAGAGGCACCAAGCCAGTCGCCTGGTCCCAGACAGGTGGAAGATTAGTAACCTCGATCGTTGCCCGAGGGATAGGTATTACTCCGTCTTAAGTTTTTGTTGGGAGGAAGTCACCGAACTGAACTGATACCATATTCGCAGCCATGGTAACCTCTTTAAAATCTAGCATCATAGCATTGGAGTTTATGAGGTTCTGGATGTACCACTTTAATGTGAAGCACTCCTGCGTATGGTGGTGGACATAGCGGTAGAAGTGACAATACTTCGGATCCTCGATCTCTGCAGGCCGAGGCTCCTACTCTACATCACGGAGCCGGATCCTACCGGCCTTCAGGAGCATGTCGAAGATAGGTTTGACATGGCTATTTTCAGAGGAGTATGTCATCTCCTTGGGCTTCGGAACTTCTGCTTGCTTCAGTTCAGGCTTTATGGTTGTACCAGCAACCATGGCATATTTACCTTTATTGTTACGATTATTGGTGGTACCGCCACTGTTGTTGTTATTGGAGGCATTACCAGGATGTTTGCCCTTGTCCTCCCCATCTGAGATATGTAATCCCAGCTGGCGAGCCTTCTTTAACTTTACCTCCGCATTGGTAGCGCTTATGATGAAGGTCGTCCAGTCCCTGAACTGATCTTCACCCATCCAGATGCTGATTGCGGGGAACAACTTCTTCTGGCAGATTTCAATCAAGGAGCTTTCGGGATTGCCTTGGGGCAATCTCATCGCGGTTTGGCAAAACCGCTCGATATAGTTCCTTATTAGCTCCCTCTCTCCTGAACGATGTCTATGAGAGATGACATTGTCACATCATGCCCCACTTCGTAGAATCTTTCCAGGAACATGTGCTTGAAGCCGTCAAAGAAATGGATGCTGTTGTTCGGAAGGTTGTGGTACCAATCGAACGTGATTCCCTCCAATGCTCCGATAAATAATCGTGTGAGGATGGCATCACTATGCGGTAAGTGGTCTATTGTGACCTCAAAATACGTTATGTACCAGCTGGCAGAGGTCTTCCTGTCATACAAATTGATATAAAACGGTTTGTACAGTGGCAAAAAAGGAACATCTCTCCACGCAACGGAATATGGCTACCGTATTCTGAGGTCCCGAGAGGAGTCTCAGGCATTGAACATTGCTCGAAGCTCCTGGACTTCCCTCATTGCCTCCCTGGCTTTGTTTGCAGCTGAAGGAGCGGATGCTCCTAGAGGATTGTCACCCAAAGGAGGAGCGATCGTGTTGAAGTCCGTGTTGAGTGCGGGTCCCAAGCTTGTTTGTCCAGGCGTCCTTGCTGGTTGAGTCGGCAAGGCAGCTTTGATTTCGTCTACTAACTTGACCAAGGATAGGAGCATGGCTTCAAGTACTTCTAGACGTTGTCGATTCGTAGGTCCTTCATGATTATCTCCCACCATAAATACTGTCCGCAGGTGGGGAGAGACAGATGGGACCTTAGAGGATGTGCTTTCCGTGTCATACCCTCGTATAGAAAAATCGTCGGGGAACTCGGAATATCCTCTTTTCGGATTCGGAAGGGGTGCCACCCCCTGTGCAGGAAGCTGCATCGTCTTGGTGAAGACAGTCACCGTCGGGGACGTCCAAGTCTGTTACATAATTCCAGTGGATCGCTACCCCTTGTGTATCCTCTTGGAACACCGAGTTATCGCATACATTGAGGGGACTGCTACCCCCAGCTTTATCTACCCCTAGGGAGGTCGAGGATGCACCCCCGGGGATTGGAAGCTTCTTTCTGGAACGGGTGCCTAGGTAGACACCCCCTGTGGTTGTCGGCAACAATCCTCCAGATGAGAGTTTTCTTGTAGTGCTAGCTGAGATTGTCGGACTGGAGGAGCCTGTCTTCTTTCCTCCCTTGCTGGCAGGAATCTTCCGAGTTGAATTACAGGAGGCGAAAGGAAATTTTTTGTCTCCCAAAATTTGCACATGTTTCTCGAGTTGTCGTCGGACAGGTGCTGGCTGGTACAGTCGTTGGAAAACGGACTGCCGATCTTCAGGTGCTGCCGACTTGTCGCAGCAGTAGTTGATGACAACTTGGGTACAATGATGTCCTAAGGAGGGCTCCCCGCATGCCAAGGTTGCCTCTCTCTTCTTGCATTTATGGATGAGTACTTCTCGCAAGTCGAGGGTAGATTGATCTACCTTTGCATCTATTTTGTGGGCTCGGGTATCCTGAGCGCACGGGTGCATAGATATCATATTTGCTCCCTGATTTGAGGCTAGTAAAAGTACTTGCTCTCGATCGTTGTAGGGAGACTTTTGGGACCTACCTTGTCCGTTTGCCCCGGAGGGCTGGACGTGGGTGGTTCTGTACAACTTTCCATCAGGAGCCCACATAACAGTTAACGGTGCCCGCTGACGGTCAGCAGCTTAGACAGTTGACTAGGCTTGTTAGGCCCGTACTGTCCTAGACATCTTCGACTTAGCACCCGAAGGCGCATAGTTAGAAGAGTCCAGATTGGAATGTTCCACATTCTCAATGGGCCGTATGGGGCCGGGTCTGCATGAGAGACGGTAGAATACAGAGATTTTGACAGGGCCACATGAGGCAGCCTGTCTGTGGCCAGGATTGGCTGCCGCATGGGCGATCTGCCTGCGGCCAAAGTTGGCTGTCGTATAGGCAGACTGCCTATTTTTCTTATGCGGCCCCTTCTTCGTCCGCATGGATTTCCCTTGTGCCCCCAAAAGCTCAGCATCGTAATGTTTTCCTTGCTGGTTTTAGGGACAGTGGGGTTAGCTGCGGTCGAAAGCAAGGCCGCATGAGAGCTTTGATCTCCGGCTTGGGCCGCAGAAGGAGCTTCTTCGAGAACCTGGCGAGGGGCAACAGTTTTATGCTTCGACGTCCTGCGGGTTTTTTTCGGGTTGGCTCGCTTCTGTGACAGGCTGGCGCTCCCTTCAGAGAGCATTTCTTCGAATGCTTGTTGGTTAAAATGATCCACAAGCATTTGCTGCGTAGAGCCGAGCTTGGACGCGTCGGATTGCGTCACCAACTTCTTATCAGAGCAGAAGGAAGTCCCCAGCAGAGTCGCCATTGTGTTTGCCATTAAATATCAAGCACAAAAATTATAGATGAATTGAACTTGATTGTAAACTCGCTTGTACAGAAAAAAGTCTAGAAATAAATCTTAGGGAACGATCTAAGTACAATTGTTTAAATTTTTGATTCTGGGAGGTGACGGTGGAGGCTCGAGAAAGTATAGCAATTCTGCCTTACTCCTTAGACTATCGGACACAATCTTTTCTCTTGAAGAACTTGCTAGCCTCTAGCAAGGATGTGGTAACCTACTATTTATAATGATTTCGGAATGAAGCATATTTTGGGCCGCATAAATGGTCTCGTGGCCACGTGGTTGTAATAGCACACGAAGACTCGGTCTTTGGCTGCCAGCTGGTAGGGGTTGTTGAGATTTCTTTGTTGTAGCAAATCTGGGTGGTTGAGACTTGGTCAACTTGCCATATGTCCCTCCCACAAAGTAGAGCCTGAATCGTTTTGGCCGCATAGTGGCTTTAGAAGCCTTTCTTTTGTGGCTCGGCTCCGCTTGGCCGAATGGGATCTTCGGAAGCATTCTTTCTGCGGCTTGGTTTCACTTGGCCGCATGGGATCTTCGAGAGCCTTGCTTTTGCGGCTTGGTTTCACTTGGCCGCATGGAATCTTCAAGAGCCTTGCTTCTGCATCTTGGTTTCACTTGGCTGTATGGGATCTTCGAGAGCCTTACTTCTGCAGCTCGAGTCCACTTAGCCGCATGAGGTCTCAAGGAGCCTTGCTTCTACGGCTCGAGTCCACTTGGCCGCATAGGGTCTCCAAGAGCCTTGTTTCTACTGCTCGAGGCCACTTGGCCGCATGGGGTCTCCAGGAGCCTTACTTCTGCGGCTCGAGTCCACTTGGCCGCATGGGGTCTCCAGGAGCCTTGCTTCTGCGGCTCGAGTCCACTTGGCCTCATAAGGTCTCAAGGAGCCTTGCTTCTACGGCCTAGATCAACTTAGCCGCATAAGGCTCATACAACTCTTCCTTCTGTGGCCTGGATCAACTTGGCCGCATAACGCCTATGCGGTCAGCAACGATTTTGAGAGAATTTTGTTTCTCTCTTTTGACTTCTCAATGAAGATAAATTTGACCGATCCTCCTTAGCGAGTGCTAACATTGCAGATTATGGATCTCCTTGTTCAAAGAAGATTTGATGATGAACTCCCTCAAAAGATTGTGATGCGCCGGGCTGAGACAATGCGCCTAACTGAGACATCTGAGTAATGCGTCTAGTTGAGAGTAGGCTGTTACGAAGTCTTCAATTGGCATCATGCTTTCGAGATGATGTCAGAAAGGCACAGCAGGTTGTGGTCGCTGGAACACAGACTGCCTTGGTGGTGGAGTCACTATCTTGTTGCAACAACAGTTGATAGCGACTTGGGTACAGTGATGTCCTAGAAAGGGCTCATCGCACGCCAAGGTTGCTTCGCTCTCTTTGTGTTTGTGAATGACCACCTCTCACATGTTAAGAGCAGATTGATCTACCTTTGCATCCGTTTTGTGGGCCCGGGTATCCCGAGCGCCCGGGTGCGTAGGTATCATATTTGCTCCCTGATCTGAGGCTAGTAAAAGCACTTGCTCTCGATCGTTGTAGGGATACTTTTGGGCATATTTGCTCCCTGATCTGAGGCTAGTAAAATCACTTACTCTCGATCGTTGTAGGAAGACTTTTGGGACCTACCCTGTCCGTTTGCCACAGAGGGCTGGACACGGGAGGTTCTGTAAAACCTTCCATCAGGGGCCCGTGTAATAGTTAACGGTACCCGCTGACGGTCAACAGATTGGACAGTTGACTGGGCTTGTTGAGCCCGCACTGCCCTAGACTTCTTCGACTTAGCACCCGAAGGTACGTAGTAAGAAGAGTCCAAGTTGCTTCCTTGGATTTCTTCGTACTAGCCCATGAAGGCGCATAGTACTCAGGATCCAACTTTATCCTTGCCAAGATGGCAAGTGAAGAACTTGTAGCCGATTCAGAAGAAGAAGAAGCATTGTTGCAACTTTTTATGGCTCGAACGGGCTCCTTTTTCTTTTCTTCTTTTTATTTTGGTGCCTTTTTTAAAGGAGGCAAGGGGCTCCATATATAGAATGGAATGAGCCATTTCTTCTTCTCCTTTTCGATGTGGGACTAAAAGCAATATCCTCTTTTCCATTCTTCTATAGTCATCATCTCGGGAACCAAGTCAGGATGTATCCACATGACTTCGCCTTGATGCGTGGAGAACGGGACGAGCCCTTGAGCGTCGTCCCTTGCTGGCGGAAGGTTGACTACTTCCATCGTCGCCGTTGGAATAGGATGACGCCATCTTGTACCTCTGTGGCAGGAAAACTCCCAAACTGGAGAGTAACCATGTTGGTCGTGACGGTCTTCTCTTCGTAATCCAATAATATGATGTTGTCATTAATGAGGCGCTGAATTTGCCCCTTCAACACGTAGCACACTTGTGTTGAATGATGGATGTACTGGTGATAATGGCAGTACTTAGGATGGTCTACCTTTTCCACCTCATCAGGACGCCTGGGTGCCGGGATGGACAGTTTGCTACTCTTCGTAAGCATCTCGAAGAGCTCCAGCGTATCCTCGTCGTTGAAGGAGTAAGTCTCCCTCAGCCTCTGTACTTCCGCGGACTTGGGGTTCACAACTGCTGAACCTTTGGAGATGTTGACGGTCATGGCTTGCTTTTCTTTTTCGTCTTTAGGGTTGTTGCTAGACGAGCTTCTTCCCTTATCTTCGGGCGTAGGAAAGTGTACCCCAAAAGCTGTGCGTCCTGGGATTTCCTTTGTACGGCATTTGCCTTTGTAATGAAAGGTGTCTACTCTGTGCAGGGAGTACAGTGCCACAATTTTATAGCGGGCAGCATGTTCTTGCGACAGAAGTCCATAAGCATGGGCTCGGGCATGCCAAAAGGTAATCTGAGGGCTGCCTGGCAGAAGTGCTCGATGTATGTGTGGATAGGCTCTTTCTCCCTCTAGACAGTCTCTATGAGGGTCGACATGGTCATGTCCATGCCTCTTTCGTAGAATCGGTCCACAAATCGAGTCTTCAGGTCTTCAAATGACGAGATACAATCATCCGAAAGACTACAGAACCACTCATAGGCTACCCCTGCAGGGCTCCTATAAAAATATTGGATAGGAGGGCGTCATCCTTTGGTAGGAGCCCCGTTACTGAGGCAAAGTACCTCAAGTATTGTTGAGGAGATCCCTTTCCTTCATAAGGTATAAGCGTCCGCGGATTGTATTTGGGAGGATAGACGACGTTGTCCCACTCGGTAGGATATGGCTGTCGGATCCCCATCTTTCGGAGCATTGCTTGCTTCTTCTTGTCACTATGACGAGCATACAGCTCCTTAATGGCTTACTGTATTTCGGCTGGCATTGTGAAGCCTATAGCCGATAGAGTAGACGAGGATGGTCTTGCCAGATTTGTAGTAGGCAGCCTGCTAGATTTGTCATTGGTTAGCGGATCACGTACAGGTGTAAAGGCAGCAGGGGCCATGCTACTCTTGAGGTCGATTATGGCCGAGGACAGGGTCTTCATGGTGTCAGTCAGCGTATCTAACTTCGTCTTGAGGATTTCGATACGTTTGAGATCTTCGTTGTTGTCTTCCTCATTGCCATCGGCCATGAACACAGACCGAGTGTAAGGGTGACTCGAGGGAGCCGTGGATCCTTCACTTTCTGGCTCAGACGCCTGAGCCTCGCTATCCTGAGGATATACCGTAAGATTCTGATCTTTTTCAGACTCAGTATGGTTGCTACCCCCAGTCTGGTGACTGGCTGCGCCAAGGGAGACATCCGTGTCGTATTGTGCCTCCTCAGATTGGAACACAGGGTTATCGTATTTGGTAGGAGGCTGGCTACCCCCAGTTTTTGATAAGGCACCCAATGTAGATTTGGAATGAGTGCCTTGGAACACACCTACATCGGGTACTTTAGCTATACTGCTCTATGAACTCCTCTTCGGTTTAGCAACTGATATGGAAGGATTCTGAGAGGGCTTCTTGAAAGCTCTGGAACCCTGTGCCACGTAGCATGTGGCGATGCGGGATTCGTCTTCTCTATGGCTCACCAACCCCCTATTAAGCCTCTGGCGTGGGGCCGACGTGGAGTAGAGTCTCTGGAAGACGAAACACCTACTCGACGATGGCGCAATCGTCTGCTGACAATAGCAGTTGATGGTAATCTAGGTACAAGAGTGCCTTGATTTAGGCACGTCCTGTGCCACAAATTCTTTTTCTGCTTGGGAGAGGGTTGGATCTTCTGTCGTAGCACTTCTATTGTACATGTAGGGAAGCTGCATGTAAGTACGGTCAGAGCGGGTCTGGTAAGGAAGCCTCTTGTCGCTTCTATGGGAACGTTGGTCGTGTGGCTCCCTCTTCGTGGGACATACCCCCTGGCTTGGCTTACGCATAGGAGTACCCCAGTAGAAGAAAGATTTGACTAGTTGAGGGATCGGAGCGCGAGAGCCAGTCTTGTATAGTTTTTCGTCGGTTGTGTGTGTAACTGTCAACACGAGCCTCTGGTCTGCCGTTGGTATCGCATGCTTGTTGTACGAAGTATGAGCCACCTGGGATCTTTTCCTACTACCCCCAGCGGGCGAGTAGTATTCAGAGTCCGCCGAAGGTTTCCCTGAAAGGAAAGCGATTCTGTCGAAGACAGATCTCCTTATCGGCAATACTCTCGTTGTGAGGGGTTGGACCGGTGTGCGCTTCCTTTGGCATCATTCCTTTGTTAGATCAACCATGGAACCACCATCTTCCTCGCCATGCCTTTCCAAGACAGGAATCGGGCGAGGGATAAGGTTATAGCAGCCAGGATCTTCTCTGTGGCTTTGACGTTGAGGGGGTCCTGAGACGCAGTTCCCACCATCGTGCTGCTGGCTGCAGTCGCCTTAAGCCTCCAGACACGTCGAGTCTTCTTCGGTTGTATGAACCGCTTCGAAGCCTTCGACTTTTTACCAGAAAGAAGATCTTCAAAAGCCTATTGGTCGGAGCGTACGACCAGCATGTCTTGAAAAGCTCCCAGCAAGTTGTCATCAGATTGCGTCACTGCCTTCTCGTTGGAGAAGAAGGTAGTCCCCAGCAGAGTCACTATTTTCTTCGACATAACAAAAGGTTTAACGAACTTTTTGCTTTATTGAACGTATAAGGTATCTGTGTACAAAGAAGGAAGTCCTAAACAGGATATTCTAAGTAGAGGGAGAAGAGGTTTTTGAAAAAGTGGGACGGTGGAGATCGAGCACTACAACGGATCTTTTACTCTATTGACGATCTGACGACGAATCAACCTTGCTAAGGCTCTCTGGCACCTTTGATAGGACTCTGGGGCCACCGATCAAGAGGATTTATGGAGGAGAAGATCCCTTGAACATGGTTGGTTGGTTGGTTCTTTGGTTGATTGGTGGATGAGGGTGGTCGACTCTTCGTGGATAGAGATTGCTGATCCTTTAAAGATTGTCGATTGTCAATTTTCCCTCTGTCGATGCTTTGGTGGAAGAAGAACTCCTTCTATTTATAGAGAACCGAGCACATATGCGATATGCATTAGGGTTCCTGAGATATAAAAGAATCTGCCGTCATTGTATGGTGCGGGCTTCTGTGGTGCTGACACGTGGCGGACATAGAGATTTCCCTCAAACGAGATCTTTGGTGGTTATAAACATAATCGAAGGAGATGACACGTGGCGCATGCCGATTTGCTTGCTCGGATACAGCCAAGTAAATCTTGGGATTTCATCCTAGATTTTAGTCTAATTGATCATCATCTAAGATTTAAATCAATCTGATATGATATCAATCATGATTTAATCCCAATCTTCTCTATAAGAGGCAGTTTAAACAAACCAATTAGGGTGGACCCATGCTTCCTGCACCTCTGGTGAGGACTAAGTACTAATGTGCTTCTGGGGCAACGAGTAGACCATGCTTCTGGAGGCGACGGAACCTCTGTGCTTTCAGGCGACGAGTGGACTTGGCTTTGAATGACGATGAGACTTCTGTGCATATAGACCAACTTATAAAGTTGTGTTTCAGAATACCAGAGTCACTGTACTATAGGCGACATGTAGGCTTGTGCTTCAGGTTGGCGAGATTACTGTCCTTTTAGAGCGACAGGCTGACTTGTATTGGTTGCAATGGGAGTTCCCAAGTCTTTTGTAGAGAAGTGACTTAAGCTTCTTAACCGGAATAGATGACTGCGCCGTAGGAATGGAGATGGTGTAATCATATCACCATCCCGCGCCTCATGCGGATGCAGGTAAGTAGCTGCCCCTCTAAATAGTGAAGGCGTTGGCTGCGAAGGGAAGGGTATGACACCCTTACGCATCTGCGATTGGCGCAGGCAGGTAGCTGCACCTCTGGAGTGAAGACACTGTCTTCTGAAGTAAAAGAAGGGAAGGGGGGTCTACAACCATCTTGCTTCTGAGGTTGGTGCAGGTAAGTGACTGCGCCTCTGGCTTGAAGGCTTTAGCTTCTTCAAAGTGCTGAGTAACTGATATGCTTCTGAGAGGCTGCGCCCACAAGAAAGTCAGAATACGCTTTGATGGAGATCAATCTTCCAGCATGCGTGTCGAAAAGAAGGAAGGCTGCGCTTCGACGAAGATTGCATCCCTTGTAGATCCCTCTAGGTTCTGTCGAATCTGTACTAGATCCTTTGTAGAAGAACGAAATTTGTCCCTTATGTATAGTCCTTATGTGTCTGTACTAGACTTTGGTAGACATGACAATAAAGGGACTTCTCTCCATATCTTCTATTTTATTTTCTAGCATTGAGCCTCAGTCTTTTGCATCTTCTATGCTTTGGCGAAGGGATGTCCTCAGCTGAGATTTTTCATGCTTCTATAGTCCCAGAGTCGAACGCGATCTAAAACAATCCTGTCTGGCGAATGTTCTTTGACGGTGCCTTAAGAACGAGTCCCAAAGGAAAAAATATCGCAAGGGTAGGAGTTGTCCTCATCACTCTTGACGGTCTAGTCATCCATCGTGCATATTCTCTCATAGAATCATGTACCAATTATGTTGCTGAGTACAACGCTCTCATCATCGGACTCCAACTCGCCAAACAATTGGGGTTGACTACCTTGAGGCTTATGGCAAATCAAAACTGGCAATCAATCAGGTTCGAGGACAATATAAGGTTCGACATGAGGATCTGGTCCCGTATCATCAGGCAACAATAGACATAATCACTACCTTTACAGGATTCTTTATAGAGCATGTACCTCGGTTGCAAAACCTGGAGGCCGATGCCCTCGTCGGTCTCGTCGCTTCTCTGGCAGCTCCGGTCAGAACCCAGTACTCTGTCATAGTGATGCATCGGGAACTGGTTTACCCAAAAAATAATCTGTATACGTGTCTGAGCTACTCTGTACAGGCAGACACCAAGGTTGACGTTCGGGACTGACGATTCCCTTTTATAGACTATGCGGTTTATGGGATCCTACCTACACCCGAAGGAATCTACTTATATCAAGAGGTGCTTGCTCCAATTCTTCTATGATGCAGCTACAAAAATGTTGTATCATTGTTCATACGACGGACTTCTCTTTTGGTGTTTGTCTTATGTTGAAGCAAATAAAGAACCCCGGAAGGCACACGATGGTACCTGCGGATCTCACCAGCCTGGTCCTAAGTTACAGGACTGACTACGTCGCATGGGCTACTACTGGCCCACTATGACGGCAGACACAGTTGATTAGGCCAAAAATGTCGGATATGTCAGTTGCATGCTGACTTCATCCACCAACCTTCTGAGTTCGTACACCCCACTGTGATAGCCTGGCCGTTTGAAGCATGGGAATGGATATCGTCGGGCCGATCAGCCCTTCATCCTCGAAAGGACACCGGTTCATCCTTGCCATTATCGACCACTTTTCTAAGTGGGCGGAAGCAGTACCACTAGCTGAGGTAAAAACCTCAAACGTGATCAGCTTTGTTAAACATCACATTATCTACCGCTTCGAAGTTCCTCGAAGGATTATCCATAACAACGGCCCTCAGTTTGTGAGCCACACATTCCATCAGTTTTGTGATAAAAATCGGATACATAATGTAGCGTCAACGGCCTACAATCCTGCAGCGAATAGGCTAGCCGAAGCATTCAGCAAGACAATTGTCAAGCTGCTCAAGAAGGTCGTATCTTCCAATAAGCCCGACTGGAATGAAAAACTCGGCAAATGTCTATGGGCTTACCGTACAATCGTTCAGACACCCACTGGCAATACGCCATTCTCTCTCGTCTACGGGAGTGAGGCGGTACTCGCTCTGGAGATCTAGATTCCGTCTCTACGGTAGCTATCGCCAACCAGCTGACTGACGAAGACAATCAAGGTCATCGGCTATAAGAACTGGAAGCGTTAGATGAAAAGTGTTTGCTAGCTCAACAACATATCGAGCTGTATCAAGCTTGGATTTTCGGAGCCTTCAACAAAAAGGTCCGGGAAAAGACATTCCAAGTGGGTGACCTTGTCTTATCAATTCGAAGACCGATGGTGATGACTCACAAGACTGCTAGAAAGTTTGAACCCAAGTGGGAAGGACCATTCGTCATAGAGACGATCTATTCCAATGGTACTTACCGGCTGGCCAAACCTAATGTCGATTTGCTAGTAATGTCGATAAATGACAAGTTCCTAAAGAAATACTATGTTTAAGGTCTAAATCAACATGTATTTCTACATCTCCCGCGGGTGCTTATGGATTCTATTAACGAATTCCCTTCCTCATTTCCCTAGTAGAAAACATTTCACGTTCATATTACCTCTGAGTTATTTTTTCTATACCCCAATGAAGTTCATGCCTACCGTGTCCATATTACCTCTGAGTAGACATTTCTTCCATGACAAACCCCATATTGTCATAATCATCTATAGAACATTTCATGTCCATACTACCTCTGAGTCGTCCTATATATCCATAGAATCTGTTCTTACCATGTCTACATGACCTCTGAGTAAGGAAAATTCTACCACAAATATTATATGTTTACCATGTCCATATTATCTCTGAGTAAATACCCCATCCCCAGCGAAGTTACCTCCATCCTATCAAGATAAGACTACCTCTGAGGGAATTCTCACTACTATAAAAATATAAATGGACAAGCAAAGAAGCAAAACTAAGATTTTTCATTCATGAAAAAGAAAAGTTTTTCTTTCTTTACTACAAAAAGCTTCCAAAAGAAAGGAACAAGAAGACGAAGGACATTAATATTGCGATCTAAGACGACCGACGTATAAGTTCGTCAAGTCGGCTTCTCAAAAAGGCAATCTTGGGCCCAACCCACTCTTTGGCTCGGCGCTCTGCCTCTTGTCATCTGGCGGCCACATCCTCTAGCTGGGACATGTTTTGGCATGTGATGTATAACTCTACCTGACAAGCACCAATACCCTCCTTCTCTCGAGCTAAAGTCTCGAATCGCTGGCAAAGGAACCTCTGCTGGTCTTTTGACTTCTCCAGCTCACTCTTGGTGAAGGCCAACGTCTCTTCCAACTACCGAATCTGTTCCCGGAGGACTTCACACTGTTCTTCTAAGGATGATTGACGGTAGACTTGGACTTCTTCAACATTGATCACTTCGTCAATCTCCACTTCAATCTCGGCAACCCTGTGAGCCAGAGCCTCTCGTCTCTGTTCGTGCTGGGAAAGTTCAGCAGCCATTTTCTCTAGTTTCGTATCCACAAAGGACGAAAGGATATGCTCAAGACCTTGAAGCTCCAAGACTGTGGCTTCTAATTTAGCCAGAGAAGCCTTTATCATATCCGCTTTTGCCTTATATCCTTGATACTCACACAATGCCACTAACTGGGCTTTTACTGCAGACCGAGCCCGCCTAAATATTTGGTTACGCTACAAGACGACCTCCATACCGAGCTTAAAAGCATGATGAATGGTGCCCAGAATGAGGTTGGCATAATAATCATTGTCAGCCATGGCCATAGGGATCATCGGAGATACCGCGATGGAAGTTCCAGGAACAGCGGCTATCGCTACTACATGACCAAGGAGTATAGCCGAGGCACATGGTGCCATGACCGGGACAGAGGTCATCAATGGCCCAATGGCAGTAGTTTTCGATGTTGCCTGATCTAGCCCTTGTATCGCTGGTTCAGGAGTAGCCCCGTGGATGAATGGCTATTTAACGAGTTCCTTTACTGGCTCTTCAACAATCTTCGCGACTAACTTCTGGGCAGCCTCATAGACTAGCTCTAGAATAGTCATTGTAACCATATCATCAGAGGTTTTCTCCTTAACCGACTTTTCAATGGTCACCTCAACCGACTCCTCAGTGGTCTCATCAGCCGGTTCTTCAGTGACCGGCTCGTCAGTAGTCCCCTCGACAAACTCTTTAGCAATTGGCTCGCCAGCAGTCTCTTCGATCAGCTTTATAGTGACTGCAGCGATGGACTCCTCAGCAGCCAGCTCGTCAGTGGTTTTCTCGACCGGCTCTTCAATGGTCTCCTTGGTCGGGCTGTCAATGGTCTCTTCAACGGGCTCACCAGCAGCCTCCTCGACTGCCTTCTCAGTGGCTATATCAATCAGCTCCTCAATGACCAACTCATCAGCAGTTCCCTCGACCTGCTCTTCCATGGTCTCCTCGGTTGCCTCTCCTATGACTATATTAGCCAGTTCTTCAATATCCTCCTTGGCCGCTTTCATAATGGCCTCTTCGACCAGCTGTTCAATGGTCGCCTTGACCGGCTCCTTGATGGCTTTGTCGGCTAACTCTTCATTAGCCGCCACTGTCAACCTTTCAGTGGTCTCTTCGACCGGCCCTTGGCGCGGATCCCTGATGCCTTTTAGGGGTAATTCATCAGCTGCTTGACCATCCTCTCCTCCTGGAGTGTCTGGGTTCTCTTCAGCCACTTCCTCAATATGAGGGGGAGGTTCAGTAGAGGGATCCTGAGTGGTGCCTTCAGTATCTTCAAACGTTTGACCCATCGTGGATGCAGGTTTTAGAGTCATGCCTTTGGCCACCGTAAGACCGATCCCGGGTATAACGACAGGCTCGTCCACAGTTGGCTCCATAAAAGTTTTTCGCTGATGTGAAGCCATCAGCTCCAAAAAGTCATGAGTCTTGTCACACCCACTTTTTATTTCAAGGGTATTTTGGTCATTTAGTAATTTTAGATTATTTTATTAGTTTATTGAATTCATGTGATGATATGTGGTTTGGTTTGTTGTTTGAGTAGTCTTGATGGGTTTAACTTAGCCAACCATGATTAGAACCTAATGCCATAATTAGAATTATTTTTTTATCATTTAGTTTTTAATTTAGAATTTATGAGTTATTTTTAGAATGATTTAATTGAATTTTTAGCCAATTTCTAGTTAGCCTTTTTAAAGCCTTTTTGGACTTGGGCTTTATTAGCAACTTAGGGAGCCTAGGCCCATGTGCTAACCTAACCCAAACCCCCTATAGCTAGCCGGCCATAGGCAGCCCCCCTCTTTTGTGTTGAAGTTACTAGCCTCCAAGAGAAAACCCTAGTTTTCCACTCTACAAAAATCCTAACTTTTGCATCCGGAGTCCGTTTCTTCCCAAACGAAGTCCGTTGTGCTCGTAGGAAGGAGAGAATCTTGCTGGAGCAATGCTAGCAAGGTGGTGGAGGCATTTGCTCGAGGATACTCGATCGTTGGAGCGCTCGGGGAGCCCTTTGCATTGAGATTTTTGACTCTCAATAGGTAAATCCTATTCTAGTATTGTTTTTCTTGATTTTTCTTCATGGTAGTGTGCATCTAGGTACCCTTGACCTGTAGGATCAATTTTGTCCAGTTTCGTA
Organism: Iris pallida; assembly: GCA_029216955.1. Classification (NCBI taxonomy): domain Eukaryota; kingdom Viridiplantae; phylum Streptophyta; class Magnoliopsida; order Asparagales; family Iridaceae; genus Iris; species Iris pallida. Next base: position 1,249,565 of record JANAVB010030217.1, on the reverse strand, counting down.
TTTATTTGGTGTCCGTATCAGACACGTGTCGGTTAATATTTATAGGTGTTTGATGAAATGTCTGTTGACACAAAGTCACAGTCAACCAAATATTGACTACATTGACTAAATAATATCTGTATTAATTCAATACGACACACGACGTCTGCATAACAGTTCAAGACAGACGACAGCTCAGTCTCTGGCTCTCAGTGTGTTTTCGAGTCTGTATTTTATATTTTCATTGAGTCTAGACTTGTGTACTCTGAGTCTTGCTGAGCTCTTGACACTTAGTCTACAGCCTACCCAAAATCCCAAGCTCCACTGAACCAAACACTGCCCAAAAATCCCCTTAGAACCACTCTGTGCTCTGGAGACAGAGTTCGGGCCGAACTCTGCCTCCACACAGAGTTCGGGCCGAACTCTGTCCCCTAGAAATCAGGAACCCTAATTTTAGGGTTAGCTGGTTGCTAGTTGTCCAACGGCCAAATTTTTGAATTTTCCTACCCGAATTCTGGCCGAATTCTGCCTATAAAAACACTATAAATAGGGCATGAATTCTCTCATTCCAATCCATCCAATCTTCTTTTCTCTTCTCTCTTATAAGCTCAAGTAAGCCATACCCTTCCCATCTACTAGCCACAAGCCTCCTAAGTGTCGAGTGCTCAGCATCTCTCAGTTAGGATTCTTGTGCAAGAGTCAAAGAAGTCGCTTGGACAATTCCAAGCAAATCGCCACTGCGATCATCTGTTAGAAGTTGACGTGCTCTTCTGAAGAAAAGGCACGGGTTGTAAACTACTATTTCACAAATAGTGGATTTAATCCTGAGCTAGAGTTCTCAGGCCTGGACTAGTCCTCCACGAGGGAAACCAGGTTAAAATCGCTGTATTTGCGTATGCTCTTCTGCTCTTCATTTATTTTCCGCACTTTACTCTGATTATTTATTGTTGGTGAAAGAGTTATTTTTAATTGGCTATTTTTCTATATAAACTCTATTCACCCCCTCTAGAGTTGCCATACTGTTCTTCAATTGGTATCAGAGCTCTGTTCTCTTTATAAGGACTAACATCCTAAGAGCTGATCCATGGCAACCACACAATCCTTGATTTCCAATCATGGTGAAGGTCAGTCCACTCATAGGCCTCCCCTATTTGATGGAACTAACTATACATATTGGAAAACAAGGATGAGCTTCTATCTTAAGTCTCTAGACTTTGACCTGTGGACTGTCGTCACTGACGGTTACAAAAAGCCCGTCAGGATAGTTGTCGATGGTGACCTCATTGAAAAACCACACGACAAATATTCTGTCGAGGAGAAGAAACAGGCAAGTCTAGATGCTAGGGCTATTAATGCTTTATTCTGTGCTATAGACAGGAATGAATTCAACAGGGTCTCCACATGCACCACTGCTCATGAAGTATGGAGACTTCTAGAAGTGACGCATGAGGGAACCACACAAGTCAAGGAATCTAAAATAAGCCGTCTCACTCAAGAATACGAAGCCTTCAAGATGAAGCCAAATGAGACGATCACTCAAATGTTCACAAGATTCCTCGACATCATCAATCCTCTATCCTCGCTTGGAAAGCAGTACTCAAACCACGAGAAGATTCGTAAGTTGCTCAGAGGGCTACCAAAGATTTGGAACCCTAAGGTGACAGCCATCATAGAAGGGAACGATCTCACAACAATGTCAATGGAGACCTTGATGGGTAAACTCATGACTCACGAGCTTGACCTCAAGGACTTCGAAGAGCCCGCTCCGAAGACCAGGGAGATCGCACTCAAAGCTCATCAATGAAGAGCTAATCATGATGAGACCGAAGAAGATAATTCGGATGATGAAGACCAAGCTCTCATGGTTCGCAACTTCAGGAAATTCCTTCGCTTCAATCGAAGGAAGAAGGAATCTCAAGAAGACGATGAAGAAGAGCCAACTTATTACGGTTGCAAGAAAACTGGACATGTCCGAAAAGACTGCCCATTCCTGAAGAAGAGCAACCGCTATGAGAAGCCATACAAAAAGAACTCATCAAAGAAATATGCCAACACAGGAATTTGGCATGAAAGTGAAGCGAGTGACTCCGAGGAAGAAAAAGGCTCTCCTCAAGATACAGCAAATGTGTGCCTAATGGCAACTTCCAACAAGGTATCTAACGAAACTCTAGATGACTTCACTTTTGAACTTGGCGATGCTTTCACTGATTTACTCGATGATCACAAAAAGGTCATCGGTAAATACAAACATGCCAAGGACAAAATCAAAAGTCTTGAAGATGAGATACAAAGAATTTCCTTACTTCTTGATAATGTTAGAAACACGACACCCACTAATGACCCTGATGAAGTATCCAAGCTTAAATTAAGCTTACATGATGCTGAAGCACGTATTGAGCAACAAACTCAAGAAATTACTACACTCAACACGTTGCTTGCTGAAGAAAAGAGTAGACACAAGATTTCCATGACTAAGATATATGGCTTAAATATTAAGGTTGATGAACTGCAAGCTGTTTCTAAAAGATTAGAAACCAAATTGGGTAAACAGGTTGTTCAACCTCAAACCCAATCACAGGGGCACAACACCACTCATGCTAGTCAACCACGTCATTCTCATGCAGTATATAACCATGCATTTATATACACAAACTTTCACAAACCACGTGCACGTAAGAATAATTCTCACTCAGTACACAATCATTATGCACAAAGACACAATCAACATCACTCCACACATAGGAATCATCATGCCATGCCATATAAACAAGATCATCATGCAATGCCATATAGACAAGATCATCATATGCCATATAGACAAAATCATCATGCCATGCCATATAGACAATATCAGCATATCACACATCATAGACAATACCATCATGATATGCCTTATAGACACCATCACCATGCCACTCATTCTATGCATAATCATCATCACCATGCTAACTCTTCACATCATGACCATCCTCATCCTGTTGCTTATAGATATTATTCTCATACTCCTAGTATAAATAAGAATGCTATCTGTACTTACTGTGGATTACATGGACACATTTCACCACAGTGCAAATTTAGAAGACTTGTAGATAAAAAGATATATACTTGGTTTCCAAAGACTAACTTTTCAGGACCCTCAAGAACTCGGGTACCAAAGGTCACATCTACTCTTGATGTAGGTGGACCTTCCCTCTTCAACTGAAAGTAAGTGGATTCTCGATAGTGGATGCTCGCGACATATGACGGGAGACACAAATCTTTTTGCATCACTATCGATGAAGAGAGAAGGATACGTATCCTTCGGTAACAATCTCAATGGGCACATTATAGGTAATGGTATCATTGGACATCCTCCTTCTCCTGTAATAAAGGATGTCTGCCTAGTGACCGAGTTAAAGCATAACCTGCTCAGCATTAGTCATCTTGCTGATCATGGATATGATATTAACTTTGGACAAAACAGTTGCTACATCTATGATAGGTCAACAGGAGACATTGCTTTTGAAGGGAAAAAAGAGGACAACATCTATATTTTCTATCTTTCTGTAAATACTAACAATGCAGGTAGATGTCTATATGCCCACAAAGACGAACGACTACTTTGGCACCAGCGTCTTGGTCACGCCAACATGGATGCTATATCCAGGCTTTCTACCAAGAAGCTAGTGAGAGGATTGCCTGACATCACATTCAAAAAGGACACGGTATGTGCCGAATGTGAACTAAACAAGGCAACTAAATCCTCGTTTCATTCCATCAACTCTGTAAGTACTACTAGACCCTTGCAATTACTTCATATGGATTTATTTGGTCCTAGTAGAATAGCTAGCCTTGGTGGCAAACTTTATGCATTTGTTATTATTGATGATTTTTCAAGATTTACTTGGGTTTTCTTTCTCGCTAATAAGAGCGATGCTATTTCTGTTTTCAAAGTTTTTGTGAAGAAAGTTCAAAACGAAAAAGGCTACATGATTACTCGAATCCGAAGTGATCATGGAGGCGAATTCGTAAATTATGATTTTGAAAATTTTTGTAATGCAAATGATTTTGATCATGAATTTTCTTGTCCTAGAACTCCTCAACAAAATGGTGTTGTGGAGCGGAAGAATAGAACTCTCGACGATATGGCCAGAGTCATGTTGAATAAATTTTCACTTCCGAAATACTTTTGGGCAGAAGCTGTCAGTACAGCATGCCACATTTTGAATAGGGTGCTAATTCGTCCCATTACGAAGAAAACACCCTATGAGCTTTGGTTTGGGAGAACCCTCAATGTTTCTTATTTTAAAGTTTTTGGTTGTAGATGTTTTATCCTTAACACCAAAGACAACTTAGGCAAATTTGATGCCAAAGCTGACGATGGTATCTTTCTTGGTTATGCCGCCAAGAGTAAGGGATATAAAGTTTTTAATAAACGCTCACTTATTGTGGAAGAGTCAACAAATGTGACTTTTGATGAAGACAACAGTGCAGTAAGTACTCTTGATGATGACGTTGAGCCATCAACTTCTACTCCAATGAATACTTCAACCGAAACTAATTCTCTGGAGGGTTTGCCTAAGAAATTCTCTTTTAAACCTTCTCATCCAGAAAATTTAGTTATAGGAGAAGTTTCACGTGGAGTAACTACTAGATCATCACTAAGAGACTCCGTTGCTAGCACTGCCTTCATTTCACAAGTAGAGCCTAAAAACATTTCTGAAGCTTTTAATGATGAATTTTGGATTTCTGCTATGCAAGAAGAACTCAACCAATTCGAGAGAAGCCAAGTATGGGAACTCGTTCCTAGACCGGTTAATCACTCGATAATTGGTACTAAATGGGTTTTTAGAAACAAAGTAAATGAAGATGGTTCAGTCACACGTAATAAAGCTCGTCTAGTAGCTCAAGGATACAACCAAGAGGAAGGTATCGACTACGATGAGACGTATGCTCCTGTTGCTAGACTAGAATCCATTCGGATGCTTTGTGCTTTTGCTAATTTTCAAAACTTTAAATTATTTCAAATGGATGTGAAAAGTGCTTTCTTGAATGGTTTTATTAAGGAGGAAGTTTATGTGAAACAACCTCCTGGCTTTGAAAATCATAAATTTCCCGACCACGTGTTCAAGCTAAAGAAAGCGCTTTATGGCCTCAAACAAGCCCCCAGAGCTTGGTATGAAAGGCTAAGTAGCTTCTTACTTGAGAAAGGTTTTTCAAAAGGGAAAATTGACACTACACTGTTTATAAAATCTTTTAAAGACACCATTCTGTTGATTCAAATTTATGTTGATGATATCATTTTTGGTTCTACTGATGAAACCCTCTGTCAAGAATTTGCCAAGTGTATGCAGACAGAATTTGAGATGAGCATGATGGGAGAGCTCAACTACTTTCTTGGTCTGCAAGTGAAACAAATGGCTAATGGAACTTTCATCTGCCAATCGAAGTATACCAAGGACATGCTGAAGAAGTTCGATCTTGACAACGTCAAACCAATCAACACGCCAATGGCTACTTCAACCAAACTCAAACCAGATGAGAGCGGCAAACCCGTTGATCAACGTAAGTATCGAGGTATGATAGGCAGCTTACTCTATTTAACTGCTAGTCGTCCCGATATCATGTTCAGTGTTTGCCTATGTGCTAGATATCAAGCTAATCCTAAGGAATCACACATGACCGCGGTTAAGCGTATCTTTCGATACCTTAAGGGTACGGTTACAGTGGGCCTATGGTATCCCAAGTCAACATCATTTGATCTTATTGGTTATTCCGATGCTGACTTCGCTGGATGCAAGGTCGACCGTAAAAGTACGAGCGGCACGTGTCATTTATTAGGAAAAGCTTTAGTCTCCTGGTTTAGCAAGAAGCAGAACTCTGTCGCACTATCCACAACAGAAGCTGAATACATAGCAGCTGGGCGTTGTTGTGCACAAATTCTGTGGATGAAGCAAACCCTTGAAGACTATAAGTTATCTTTTATGCATATTCCTATATTCTGTGACAATACTAGTACCATTAATTTGACTAAGAACCCTGTCTGTCACTCACGCACTAAACACATTGAGATCAGACACCACTTTTTGCGTGATCATCAGCAAAATGGCACGATTAACTTAGAGTTTATTGACACTGATCATCAGCTAGCAGATTTCTTTACTAAGCCATTATTCGAAGAGCACTTCAATTTCCTTTGTCGTGAACTCGGAATTTTGGATGAAGCAGTTATAAGTTGAGACTCACCTGTGTAAATATCGAGTATATTTTGATTCTTTTACGACAAATTTGGTATGGGTACAAGCCGAAAGGGTCCTTCTGACAACAAGGCGTAAAAGCCTAAGCGACACGGTGCACTAGTCCTCAGGACTACCGCTAGCTGGGATCCGGCCCCTGCAGCTAACCCATGGCAAATTTGAAATATTGAATTACAATATATTTCCTTTTTTATTATATGATTTGTTTCGACTTAATACTGTCTAATTATTACATTCTAAAGTTCATTCTGACTTTTGAGTACCTCTCTATGTACTTCATTGAATTTATCAAACTTTTATCTTCAACACTTAACCATTTTTTTTTATCTTTCAGCCTGTTTTCTGTTCTGGACCACTAATCCAGAACTCGGGCCGAACTCTGCCCCTAACAGAGTTCGGGCCGAGTTCGGTCCAATTGTTCCAGAGTCGGGATCAGCCTCTGCCGTTGGATCATTTTAGATCCAATGGTCAATATTCTATCCGACCAAAGACAAACCCCTATTTTATTTCGGGATTCCTTCTCTTTCCTCCCATATTTCCTTCTTCTCCACCTCTTCAACCTTCTTCCTTCCAAACCCTAACCTTAGTTCTTGATCTAGAAAGCTCCATTTCTTCTCAAAATCAAGGGAAAGGGGTTTTTCAACATTCTCTTCCACTGTTTGGTATTATTTTCAGGTATAACTCTCTCTTTCTATCATTTTCAAGTTCTCCTATTTCTTTGCAAATAGCATCTCGCTTGTCCAAACGAGGGAGAAGGACTCGACATGAGGGAGCTTCCTCTTCGGTTCCTCCTCCTCCGATTGAACAAGTTGTTGAACAATACCCCATTCATCCGTTGTTCAATCCGCCGCGTCCCGATGACCCTAATACATACGACGACCGTCTATTTGTGTCGCTAGACGCCTCTAATGAATGGTTTAGCGATTTTAGGACTCGTCCGGTGTTTGGGGGCCATCCCATCAATTTCACAATATTTTCTCAATATGAATCTTTATTTCGTGATCTTTGTTTGGATGAACTAGTTGCTTCCAACTTTGTCATTTACCGTAGCGTAATCCAAATGTTCTACTGTAATCTGACTCACGATGCAACCCACATCTATTCCCGGGTTGCTGGCATTAATATTGCCTTCAATGATTCTGAGTTGGGAGACTTTCTTGCTCTCCCGGATCTTGATGTGTGGGACAAGCTTGTGGAAGCACGTCAACTTCAATTTGTTGGCGATACTTTCCTTGAAGGATTCAAGGAGGATTTATGTGCTCCTAACGTAAGTCCTCGCAAGCTAAAGGCCAAGCATCTCACCCCCTACTTTTATGAACTTCATCGCATCGTGTTCAATACTATCTTACCAAAAGCTGGTTCAACTGATGAAGTTACCTACTTTGTGATCTCTGCTTTATATTACCTTCATTTTCGTATCCCCTTCAATCTTCCTAGGACAATGATGGACTGGATGATAAATTGTAGGAAGAAACTAAGAGCTTTGGTTTATCCTTTATACCTTCCTATGGTTTTTCGTGCATTCATCATTCCTATTCATGACTGTCCGTTCTTGCCTGCTCCTGCTTTCCTGTCCAAGGCACGACGTACTCAAGCAGTCGTCGCCTCTCCTGAGGCTTCTGAGCATTCTGATGATGAGGAGCCAGACGCCCCTACACTCGGTCAGGATGCACCTCCTCCACCTGCCACTCTTGACTCCATCCAGACCATGCTCCGAGATCGTTTCGACTTAGAGGACGATCGGTGGGCTCAGATGGACTACCGCACACCCTGCAGATGAGTGCACTCTGCAACTCGCTGCATGATATTCGGTACTCTATGTCCCATCATCCTATTATGCCCATTCCCATGCAGCGGGATCCCGATCGTGAGGGCTATCGCATTGATGATCCGTGGGTCATGCGTTACCTGGATCGGGGTGCTGCTTTTGTGGATCCCAGACGTTCTGACACTCCTGGACCATCTCGTGCTCCATGATGGAGATTGGCTACTATCTGCTGCTGCTGCTACTGATGATGATCTTAGTTATTGCTTTTTGATTTCAGTTTTTTAGTTTATTATGGATTTCTGTACTTGGTTTTATGTAGTTAAACTCTGGTTGTATGCTTTACATTTGATTTTGTGGATGACATTTTATGCTCATTATGGTAGTTTCACTTTATGCTAGTGCTTCGTTTGATTATTTCTATACTGTTTCTTCTCTGCTTGGTGTGGTTGTATTACTATTATTGTCTACTGCAGTTTTTCTATTATTTATTTATCTGCAGTCTATATTGCTAACTGCCAAAAGGGGGAGAACTATGTATATCTTTTCATATTTCTGTGCTTGTTTGTGCTTTTTGGGAGATATTATACAGGTTCCATGCACTATTTACGGGGGAGCTATTGCTTCTAGCTCAGCACCGTTCACTGATTACGGGGGAGCTATTACATTCTAGCTCGGCATCAAGTATGGGGGAGCTATGTTGCTATAATCAACTGTGTCCAGGTATGAATATTGAATATACATATATTATTTTGTCAATTATCAATATGGGGGAGATTGTTGACACAAAGTCACAGTCAACCAAATATTGACTACATTGACGAAATAATATCTGTATTAATTCAATACGACACACGACGTCTGCATAACAGTTCAAGACAGACGACAGCTCAGTCTCTGGCTCTCAGTGTGTTTTCGAGTCTGTATTTTATATTTTCATTGAGTCTAGACTTGTGTACTCTGAGTCTTGCTGAGCTCTTGACACTTAGTCTACAGCCTACCCAAAATCCCAAGCTCCACTGAACCAAACACTGCCCAAAAATCCCCTTAGAACCACTCTGTGCTCTGGAGACAGAGTTCGGGCCGAACTCTGCCTCCACACAGAGTTCGGGCCGAACTCTGTCCCCTAGAAATCAGGAACCCTAATTTTAGGGTTAGCTGGTTGCTAGTTGTCCAACGGCCAAATTTTTGAATTTTCCTACCCGAATTCTGGCCGAATTCTGCCTATAAAAACACTATAAATAGGGCATGAATTCTCTCATTCCAATCCATCCAATCTTATTTTCTCTTCTCTCTTATAAGCTCAAGTAAGCCATACCCTTCCCATCTACTAGCCACAAGCCTCCTAAGTGTCGAGTGCTCAGCATCTCTCAGTTAGGATTCTTGTGCAAGAGTCAAAGAAGTCGCTTGGACAATTCCAAGCAAATCGCCACTGCGATCATCTGTTAGAAGTTGACGTGCTCTTCTGAAAAAAAGGCACGGGTTGTAAACTACTATTTCACAAATAGTGGATTTAATCCTGAGCTAGAGTTCTCAGGCCTGGACTAGTCCTCCACGAGGGAAACCAGGTTAAAATTGCTGTGTTTGCGTATGCTCTTCTGCTCTTTATTTATTTTTCGTACTTTACTCTGATTATTTATTGTTGGTGAAAGAGTTATTTTTAATTGGCTATTTTTCTATATAAACTCTATTCATCCCCCTCTAGAGTTGCCATACTGTTCTTCAATGTCCCAATGATATTAATTCTGATTTTTGCTGGATCTATTTATATATTCTGGTAGCCCTATACACGAGGATCACGACCCTATGAGTTTCGATACGAATCGGACTCGTATCCGTGTCCAACCGGACAAGAACGCGCTTCACGCTAGGTCGCGCGTGTGCCCTGCTGCTCTGGGGTGATTCCTCGACGCACAGGCCACGTGGTCGCGTAAAATTTAACGTGTAGGTGGGGGCCATGACTGAGAACACGCTTCCAAAGTTTCGTGAAGTTTCGTCGAGAAACGAGGGAGAAATCACGTCGGCACCGATCGGCCATACGCGCGCGTGGAACGGCCGTCGCTGAAATGACATTCCGTAGACACGACACAACATGACGTGTGGACACGATTTAGGGTGTCCAACGTGTAGCCCTATACCTACCCCAGCCTAGGACACGAACACGAGACACGAGGTGGGACACACGAGTTCCTAGACTCGTTGACACGTGTGCACGACGCTATACACGGAACTGTTTACGTGCGCATACCCGCACGCGGACACGCCCTGCGTACGTGTTAGACACGACACATGGCCGTACGCTAACTCGGCCGGTAGGTCGGGGATGTGTACGCCCAGGTGTACGCGAAGTTTTACGAGAGTTGGATCGAAAACGAGCGAGAAATCGAGTTCGCATCGATTCGGTTCATGCGCGTATCGGGTTTCCCGATACTAGTTCGCTGGACACGATACGGACACGGTTTCAACCTCGAGAATACCCGAGCACGTCCCACGTGCCGAGACCGACGTATTTGCCAAGTTTCGTGAGTTAATTTGGAGTATTTTGAGTTTAGGGTCATTTTGTGAAAATTGGGTTTTTCCTTGAAATTGAATTTGAACAATTTTGTGATAAATTGATTTCTGGGATTTAATGCAATAATTTCTGAGTTTTTTATTCTTGAACGCTGTTTTAGACATGTGGGATTTGACTCTTGGGTTTAACTCATATTTTTTTTAGCCATTTATGCATTTATGGTGTTTTTACCTATTGTATGTATATAAATATATATATATATATATATATATATATATATATTATATATATATATATATATATAAAAAGAAAAAAAAAAATCTTTTTATATATATAATATATATATATATATATATATATATATATATATATATATATATATATATATATATATATATTCTTTTATATATATATATAAATATATATATATATATATATTTTATATTTATATATATATATAAAAGAATATATATATATATATATATATATATATATATATATAAAATATATATATATATATATATATATATATATATATATATATATATATATATATATATTATATATATCTATAAAAGAATATATATATATATATATATATATATATATATATATAATAATAATAATAATAATAATAATAATAATAATAATAATAATAATAATAATAATAATAATAATAATAATTCCTATTATGCCTAAGTATGAATATATGTTAGAGTAGGGTGTCGGGCCTTGATCTCAGATCTGGGAACTTATTCCAGGTTCGAGATCGACGCTCATTCCCCTATATACATGTGAATATGCATATATCTATATATGCCTATATGTATATATATATATATATGCATATATAGGCATATATAGATATATGCATATGCCTATATGCATATATCTATATATGCCTATATATGCATATATCTATATATGCCTATATGTATATATATATATATATATATATATATATATATATATATATATATATATATATATATATATATATATATATATATATATATATATATATTTATATATAGTTTTGTTATTGATTGTAGTATTTTGTACATGGAAAACTCTTGTAGACATATTCTAACCTATCTCCTCAAATTTGTGATTCAAAACCAGTAGCCCTTCGACATCATTCACACACTCACGACCATGAATATATATATATATATATATATATATATATATATATATATATATATATATATATATATATATATATATATATATTATAAAAAAATATATATATTTATATATATATATATATTTTATATATATATATAAATATATATATTTTTTATATATAAATATATATAAATATATACATAAATATATATATTTTTTATATATAAATATATAAATATATATATTTTTTATATAAATATATAAATATATATATATATATTTTATATATATATATAAATATATATATTTTTTATATATAAATATATATATTTTTATATATAAATATATATATTATATTTATATATAAATATATATATAAAAATATATATATATATATATATATATATATATATATATATATATATATATATATATATATATATATATATATATATAAATAAAATATATATATATATATATATATATATATATATATATATATATTATATAATATATATATATATATATATATATATATATATATATATATATATTTTATATAATATATTTATATATATATATATATATATATATATTATATATATATATATTAAAAAATATATATATATATATATATATATATATATATATATATATATATATATATATATATATATATATAAATATATATATATATATATATATATATATATATATATATATATATATATATATATATATATATATATATATATATATTAGAAAATATATATTTTTATATATGTATATATATATATATATATATATATATATATATATATATATATATATATATATATATATATATATAGGTAATGTAATATTTGCTTGTGATATGACTATAGGAAGTGTTGGGACAGATTAGGATCGTCGTAAGGAGCCTAGTTTGGTCGAATTGGCCGACAAGTCGACCAAGTTGACAAAAGTCAACTTTTGGTCAAACTTGATCCAAATCGACTCAAAAGAACTCTGTATGACCAAAAAATTAGTAAACGGACTAGTTGATCATCAGTTGACCAGGTTTGACCAGAGTTGACCAGGTTTGACCAAAGTTGACCAAGGGTTGACTTTGACCTAGAAAGACCTAGAATCATGAAAATTGCATTATAGGCATTCCTTATGATATGTTAGACCTTGTTGTGACTTGTGGTTTTTTTAAATAGGTTTACATCACTCCAGTTCAGTTACACATCCTCATCAGCAGTTCAGATTGTCAGGCGAGTACATTCTCTGATCGTTTCATTCTTGCTTGGACGTATTTACTTGTTATAGACTGGTTTACTTATTGCTGTTACGATATATCACGGATTAGTACTATATGGATCTCTTCATGCGATGTTATCCCCTCGGATACATCGGGTATATTGTGCTCATGTACTTTATCATGTGCATCGTCTACTCATTGTATTCGTACTTATTCATGTATACTCATGTGACATTCATGTACACTCATGATCATGTGAGCCTTCATGTATAACCCAGTGTGCATGTGGACTAGCTATCCATGTGACACACTACTTTCATGTGCAATAACATAACCTGGACAGATCCTTGTGTACTGATTGCGGCAGGGGGAGTATTTATTTGGTTATGTGATCTACACCCTTTTCATGTGCAACTCCAAACAAGATTTAAGTCATGTATAACCTAAGCCAGTTTACATAACCAGATTGTGCTCTACATCACGTAGTTAGTTCAGTTCTCTTATTATATCCTGTATATCTATTTTCTTATATTATGCTCTTTTTTACAGTCTTATTTCTTTATCAGCAGTTCATGTATATTATTCTATAGCTTGTTTCATATTTTCTTTTATGTTATGTACTGTGTGAGAGATATGTATTTGTTCCTGTCCTGACTGGACCTGTTGAAATATTACAGATGATGAGGATTGCTGTGACACTTACTATGGAGCAGGCCTAGTTGACACAGGTGACCTGGACCTTCAGCAGGATCCAGTAGTCGCTGAGGACTTGCCCTGAGCTAGAGTAGTCTGATATTACTATCTAGTTATGAGATTTTGTGATTGTATTAAGATTTATTATGGTATGGTTTACACCGGGATTTATATTCATATTATGACTCTCTGTTGTGATTATCTTTCTTCCATTCTGTCTTAGTTATTGTGATTGAGTTGTACCATATATATATATATCATTCTCCAATTGGAGTATTTTCTAGATTGTGTTAGATGTTGGACCTAGGACAGCGTTCTATCGCCGATACTGCAGCGTAGGCTGGACGTACCCACGTCTCGTGCCCTTACACTGGGTGCGGGTCGTGACACATTTTTAGTGGTGGCCTATGCAGGTCCTCCAATGACAACTAGTGTGATTTCGTAGTGGTACTCGAACTAGAGTATCATTACAGCCTGCAGTAGGATATATGATATAAGTTAAGGTACTCAATCACATTAGGAAAACTCTTATCTAATTCTTGTTGTTAATTATCTTCTTTTGAAAGCAAACTGTCCTCCTTTGATGATTTTGCTTCTTTTTAGTAATTAATTCCATGTTTGATCTGTCTTCAAGATGGTGGAGACACGATCGCGGCGCTCTGGTCTTAGGGATATCGCTGAGAGGTCTGCCACTTCTCGCCCGACTCAGCAGGACCTGGGGACCACAGTACCTCTTGTTCCAGCTCAGGTGGGCCCGTCTGCAACTTTTGGGGGTGCTCCTACACCAGTTCCGAGGACTACCCCATGAGTTTAGGGGATGCTACCATCACCGCCTTAGGGGACAGTTGATGTGGCACAGTTCTTCGCCTTTATGCAGTAGATGATGGAGATGCAGCGACGCCAGGCAGAGGATATGAGGTACGGCATTGACAATGTCCATCAGTTAGCGATGGTGGCAGTAGAGAGGGAGGCTGTCCAACCACATGAAGGGCAGATCCAGTCATACCAGCCGAGGACTCCAGGTATTCAGGACTTCCAGAGGATGCAACCGCGAGACTTTAAGGTTACCGAGGGTATCCTTTATGCCGACGACTGGATCGAGCATATAGAGGAGATCTTCCGTCTCGCGGAGATACCGGCTAGACTCCAGGTGGAAGCTGCGGGCAGTCAGATGCAGGACCTTGCCCGCACTTGGTACCAGACCGACCCCAGGGTTGGTACTACGGGGCAAACTTGGGATGCTTTCAAGAAGCTTTTCAAGGAGAAGTTCTTCCCCGATACAGTACTTGGTGCATTGGAGACGCAGTTCGAGAACCTGGTTCAGGGGAATCAGACAGTAGAGGAGTACGCCGGAGAGTTCTGCCACCTGGACAGATTTATGGAGGGCCTTAGCGAGACAGCGAAGGCGAGAAGGTTCAGGAAGGGCTTGGTTAAGGAAGTCATGTCCTTGACCAAGAGCAACAGGAATGCTACATTCGAGGAGATTTTGATGGGAGCTATGACAGCGGAGGATGATTTGGAACTGAAGACGAAGAGAGGTCGAGATTCACATAGAGCCAGTGGCAGTAGGGGCCCAGCCAAGAGGCCTCATTATCTGCAGCATCAGCATCAGCAAAAGTCATTTCAGCAGAAGCAGTTTCAGCAGGCACCGAGACAGCAGCAGACCATCAGTTGCACCTTCTGTAAGAAGCTAGGGCATGTATGGAATAAACGCAAGAAGAGGCTCGACAAGTACCTATTTTGTGGTGCAGTAGACTGCCAGTTGAAGGATTGTCCCATAGCTGAAGGACGTACAGCTTAGGGGATAGGAGCCAAGGCCCCGGTAGTACAGCAGAAAGGACCACTGCCGACCCAGTAGTAGAAGTTCATTCAGCACCAGCAGCAGGCCATAGGAGGTCAGCATGGGCGAGCTTTCGCCATAGCAGCTGAGGAGTCCGAGCCAGTAGGCGATCTTATAGCAGGTTCTGTTCTTATCGACTCTTTTCCCGCATTCGCATTATTTGATTCGGGTGCTTCCCATAGCTTTGTGTCTGTATCATTTGCTATTAGACATCAGCTTTCTTCTGAACCATTGCCTAGGACTTACAAGATCACGACTGGGGATGGTATTATCCTCATCCGTGATGTTTGTAAGGATCGGAGAGTAGTTTTGGGAGGCCGAAAATTGGATGTGAGTCTGCTCGTAATGCCATTACCGAACTACGATATTATACTCGATATGGATTGGTTGAGCAGGCACCATGCCAGTATAGATTGTCGAGGTGGTAGAGTTTTTTTCAGAGTGCCAGGAGAGCCAGAGTTCGAGTTCACCAAGCAGGAGGCAGAGCAGAGTAGCAAAGTTTTCTGTGGAGTTTCAGCAGAGGAGCAGAGCATGCCACATCTATTGATAGCTGAGTTTATAGATGTGTTTTCGGAGGAGTTGCCCGGGTTAGCTCCGGACAGAGATGTGGAGTTCCCTATAGACTTGGTGCCGAGCGCAGAGCCGATATCTCAGAATGTCTATAGAGTGAACAACAGTGAGCTTGTGGAGTTGAAGAAGCAGGTGGATGAGTTGTAGGACAAAGGCTTCATCCGATCGAGTTCTTCACCGTAGGGTACGCCAGTACTCTCTGTACCAATGAAGGATAGGTCAGTACAGATGTGTATCGACTACAGGGCACTCAACAACCTCATGATCAAGAACAAGTACCCGTTGTCGAAGATCGATGACCTGTTCGATCAGTTGAGTGGAGCGAAGGTATTCTCCAAAATTGATCTGAGGTCAGGTTATCATCAGGTGAAGGTGAAGAAGGTGGATATTCTGAAGACAGCTTTCAGGACTCGATATGGCCAGTTTGAGTTCATGGTAATGCCGTTTGGGTTAACTAACGCGCCGACGGTGTTCATGAACTTGATAAACAAGGTGTTCTACCACTACTTGGACAAGTTCGTGGTGATGTTCATCGACAACATCTTTGTGTATTCGAAGACCCCAGAGGAGCATGGGGAGCATTTGAGACTGGAGACTCTCAGGAAGGAACAACTTTACGGCAAGCTCTCGAAGTGTGAGTTCTTTTTGGATCGGGTTGATTTTCTAGGTCATGTTGTGACCCGAAGATGGGATCTCAGTCGACCCGAAGAAGATCAAAATAGTTGAGACATGGGCAGCATCGAGTTCAGTTGCAGAGATCAGGAGCTTTCTGGGATTGGCAGGCTACTACAGGAGGTTTGTTTAAAATTTCTCTCGGATTACAGAGCCACTGACTAGGCTGACCCGGAAGGATGCAGAGTTTATCTGGTCAGAGGAGTGTCAGGTTGCTTTTGATGGGTTGAAGAAGAGACTGACGACAGCCCCAATTTTGACATTGCCATCAGGATCAGGCGGGTTCACTATCTACAGTGACGCCTCAGGAAAGGATTTGGATTGTGTCTTGCAGCAGCATGGGAAGGTGATTACCTATGCATCCAGGCAATTACATCCGCATGAGAAGAACTACCCTACCCATGATTTGGAGTTGGCGGCAGTTATCTTTGCTCTTAAGTTGTGGAACCACTATCTATACGGAGAGCGTGTGGAGATCTTTACTGACCACAAGAGCTTGAAGTATGTGTTTACACAAAAAGAGCTCAACATGAGGCAGCGCAAATGGTTGGAGTTGATGAAGGACTTCGATATTTCATTGCAGTATCATCCAAGAAAGGCCAACATGGTTGTCGATGCCTTGAGTAGGTATCCGGTAGCTATGTATTTGACGATGGATCGTCACTTGTTAGCAGATTTGGAGAGCTTGGGGATCGAGGTGATCGTGCCAGGAGTTCAGATACAGATGTAGGGCCTATAGATTTAGTCAGACTTGATAGAGAGGATCAAGTCAGCTCAGTTTGACGATGTTACTCTGCGGTGTATCCGAGAGCATGTTCGAGCAGGATTGGTGGATGAAGAGTTTGTCATTGTAGAGGATGGCATATTGAGGCATGCTTCCAGACTGTGTGTGTCTAGCGGAGAGCTTCAGGAGTAGGTCATGCAGGAGGCTCATCGCTCTCAGTACTCTATGCATCCAGATGCCAACAAGATGTATAGAGATTTGAAGGAGCATGTATGGTGGTATGGGATGAAGTGGGAAGTAGCACGCTTCGTAACCAGGTGTTTAGTCTGTCAGCAGGTTAAGACAGAGAGACAGAGGCCAGGAGGACTGTTGTAGCCATTGCCCATTCCGAAATGGAAGTGGGAGCACATCACGATGGATTTTTTTTTGGATTGCCGCGTACACCAGGAGGGAAAGATACGATTTGGGTCATCGTGGATAGGTTGACCAAATCGGCCCACTTTTTGCCATTTAAAGTGGGTTCGTCTACTGAGAAGCTAGCAGAGATGTATATGCGGCAGATTGTCAGGATACACAGAGTTCCGGTAAGCATTGTCTCGGATCGGGATAGTCGTTTTACTTCTTATTTCTGGCGGAGTCTGCAGACTAGTTTGGACACTCAGCTCAAATTCAGTACTGCTTACCACCCTCAGACGGACGGACAGTCAGAGAGGACTATTTAGACCCTCGAGGACATGCTGCGAACTAGTATTCTAGATTTTAGAGGATCCTGGGAGGATCACCTGTACTTGGTGGAGTTTGCACACAACAACAGTTTTCAGGCCAGCATTGGGATGTCACCATTCGAGGTACTGTACGGGCGTAGATGTCGTACACCCTTGTCTTAGGATGACGTTGGAGAGCGAACTTTATTGGGAGTTGAGATGGTTGTTGACGCAGCCGAGAAGGTGAAGCTCATCAGAGATCGACTTCGCGTGGCACAGGACAGACAGCGGCATTGGGCCGATAGCCATCGGAGACCTTTGCAGTTTGAGGTACAGCTTAGATTTAGGATTAGAATCTTGTTTGTTTTGTGATTTTTCTTTAATTATGTGATTGTTATAGTTAAGTTGAGACCACGTTTGTGCAAGGTTGGAGATCTGGTATTCTTGAGGATATCTCCGACGCGTGGTACTATTCGCTTTGGTGGAGGTGGAAAGCTTAGTCCGTGCTTCATCGGACCTTTCGTTATCAGCGGAAGAGTCAGTGACATGTCATACAGGCTGGACTTGCCTCCTATATTAGAGGGGTCCACGACGTATTTTACGTGTCACAATTGAGACGGTATATGGCAGATCCCAGCCATGTACTAGATCATTCCGAGATCGAGGTGGGCCATACTCTCAGTTATCTAGAGCAGCATATGGAGTTCTGGATCGACGAGAGAAGGTGTTAAGGAACCAGACGATGTCCTTAGTTCGCGTAGCATGGAGGCATCACTCTCCAGGTGAGTCTACCTCGGAGAGGGAGGATGAGATACGCGAGCAATACCCTTATCTTTTCCAGTCTTGAGGTATGACTTTCTATCCTTCTTGTCTACTCAGTTTTGTCTTTAATTTCGAGGACAAAATTATTTTAAGGAGGTAGACTTGTCACACCCACTTTTCATTTCAAGGGTATTTTGGTCATTTTGTAATTTTAGATTATTTTATTAATTTATTGAATTCATGTGATGATATGTGGTTTGGTTTGTTGTTTGAGTAGTCTTGATGGGTTTAACTTAGCCAACCATGATTAGAACCTAATACCATAATTAGAATTAGATTTTTATCATTTAGTTTTTAATTTAGAATTTATGAGTTATTTTTAGAATGATATAATTGAATTTTTAGCCAATTTCTAGTTAGCCTTTTTAAAGCCTTTTTGGACTTGGGCTTTATTAGCAACTTAGGGAGCCTAGGCCCATGTGCTAACCTAACCCCCTATAGCTGGTCGGCCATAGGCAGCCCCCCTCCTTTGTGTTGAAGTTTCTAGCCTCCAAGAGAAAACCCTAGTTTTCCACTATCCAAAAATCCTAACTTTTGCATCCGGAGTCCGTTTCTTCCCAAACGAAGTCCGTTGTGCTCGTAGGAAGGAGAGGATCTTGCTGGAGCATTGCTAGTAAGGTGGTGGAGGCGTTTTCTCGAGGATAATCGATCGTTGGAGCACTCGGGGAGTCCTTTACATTAAGATTTTTGACTTTCAATAGGTAAATCCTATTCTAGTATTATATTTTCTGTTTTTTCTTCATGGTAGTGTGCATCTAGGTACCCTTGACCTGTAGGATCAATTTTGTCAAGTTTCGTATTCATTTGGTATCCGTATCAGACACGTGTCGGTTAATATTTGTAGGTGTTTGATGAAATATTGCAATGATATTAATTCTGATTTTTGCTGGATCTATTTATATATTCGGGTAGCACTATACACGAGGATCACAACCCCATGAGTTTCGACACGAATCGGACTAGTATCCTTGTCCAAACAGGACACGAACGCGCTGCACGCTAGGCCGCGTGCGTGCCCTGCTGCTCAGGGGTGATTCCTCGATGCACAGGCCACATGTTCGCATGAAATTTGACGTGTAGGTGGGGGCCGTGACTGAGAACACGCTCCCAAAGTTTCGTAAAGTTTCGTCAAGAAACGAGGGAGAAATTACGTCGACACTGATCGGCCATACGCGCGCGCGGGACAGCCGCCGCTGAAACGACATTCATGTGGACACAACACGACACGTGGACACGATTCAGGGTATCCAACGTGTATCCCTATACCTACCCAAGCCGAGGACACGAACACGAGACACAAGGTGGGACACATGAGTCCCTAGACTCGTTGACATGCGTGCACGACGCTGTGCACGGGACTGTGCACGCGCGCATACCCGCGCACGGACACGCCCTGCATGCGTGTCAAACACGACATATGGCCGCACGCTAACTCGGCCAGTAGGTCGGGGATGTGTACGCCTAGGTGTATGCGAAGTTTCACGAGA